>JAESUZ010002301.1:0-427211 GCA_017311185.1 Proteles cristata cristata
AAGTACAGTTTTAATATCAAAATCTCCAAATTCTGCTCTTGATGTTGTTGTGAGCTGGACTGTGCCAGAAGAAAATAACTAGAAAAGAAAAATGCAGGAACATTTAACATTCAGAATCCTCATGAGAAAGAAATTAAACAACGTAATAGCAAATGTGTTATGTTACTTCAATATCCTGAGAAAGAAGACTTTTCCTTAACAATCAAGTACCGACTCAAATATTTTTAATACATTCATGTCTGATTAAAATATAACCCAAAATAAGGACAAGGAAATAAAACTAATGCTGCCAGTGTGAAGCCAAGATTAAATATTTCATTCAACAATGCAGATTTCAACAATGTTACCCTGTCATCTCAATTGTTTTACATTTCCACAAAGGTTTTTGGTTTTGTTTTTTTAGGTAGGCTTCAGGCCCAGCATGAAGACTAACGGAGGGCTTGAGCTCACAACCCTGAGATCAAGACCTGAGCTGAGATCAAGAGTCGGATGTTTAACCAACTGAGCCACCCAGTGCCTCTAGTTTCCACAAAGTTTTAAAAAATAGTTTAAACTTGGGGCGCCTGGGTGGCTTAGTCGGTTAAGTGTCCAACTTTCGCTTAGGTCATGATCTCGCAGTTCGTGGGTTCGGGCCTCGCGTCGGGCTCTGTGCTGACTGCCAGCCCAGAGCCTGGAGCCTGTTTCAGTCTGTGACTCCCAATCTCTCTGACCCTCCCCTGCTCACGCTCTCTCTCCTAGAAATAAATAAAAACCTTTAAAAAAAAAATAGTTTAAACTGGCAAATTTCAACCACAGGTGTAGATCAAAAATACCTGGGGAATTTTTGTAACTAGACATGTCTGGGATATAGTGCAGGGCTGCATATTTCGGAAAAAGCTCCCAAGGTAAATCTGATACACATATCTAGTCAAGAACCTCTGATGTAAATAACCTTATTTTTTAAATGTTTCTTTTAATTTTTTATTTTGAGAAAGAGAGAGAGGGAGAGTGAGCAAGCAAGCAGGGGAAGAGCAGAGAGGGGGAGAGAATCCCAAGCAGGCTCCACACTGTCAGTGCAGAGCCCGACGTGGGGCTTGAACTCACAAACTTCGAGATCATGACCTGAGCTGAAATCAAGAGTCGGACGCTTAACCAACTGAGCCACCCAGGCATCCCAAAAATATAATTTTTAAATGCTAATCATAAATGGGATGAATAATTCAATATAATCAAACCCAAAAATGTTTATATATACTATATTTCAGACTTTGATCTAAGGATGCAAAGAGATAGTTCTTCTCTTCAAAGAATTAAGAGTCTACTAAGGGAAAAAGGCTCACAAATGAGTAACTGCAATACAATGTGTGAAGGACAAGAACACAGATATTTACAAGGTTGTAGTGGACGCTGAACACCTCTTTCACGACAGCTTTATAAAGCTGAAATTTGTACAGTTATGAAATAGTTAACAATCAATTGTCTAGAAGATGGTAAGGCTCTATTTTTTAAACCCTAAAGTTAATGAAGATTTGGGACTACAGGATATACTATTCATAATTCAAAACCACTGACGCTGGAGAGAAAAGTACCATATTTGGTTACTAGCTAAACGCCTTTCAAAAAAACTTGGGTTTAAAAGCACATAAAAAGAACCATGCTTACCATGCACTTATAATGTGCAGCTGCCTTCTTGGCATTAAATATATGCAGTTTTCCTCTGGCTTCATTTTCTTCCTCCCCTACATGACAAAATCCACATTTAGGCCTGGTGTCACTAGGGCTGCTTCTATGTGGAGATCTATCTCTCTGCAAATGTAAAAGGAAAAAAAAAACACTTAAAAAAAAAAAAGACCCATCAAAATATGCTATCAGTACCCTCAAGCTTAGTAAACATTTCATATGACGAGCTTTTACCTATAAACACAGTTTAAATGAAATATTCATGGTGCAACAGAAGTAAAAATCTCACATTTTCCTACTTACGTAGGAACTACTTTCCATTTCATCTGTTCCATGAGAGGATGTAGACCTGGTATCTTCCGACAGCCCTTTAAAATTGGTTTTGCGTGGCCTTCCTTTGCGACTTTTCTTTTTACTTTTAGGTGATGAGGGCTCCAGTTCATGTTCATTAAAACTTTCTTCTAAATCAGCTGCTTAAAAATGAACAAAAGCTTTACATGGACCAATCTTAAAATGGGCATCAGTTCATGGGTCCTTAGAATACACATTTCTCTTTAGAATGAAATCCCCTCCAGAAATGAGGAGACATGGTGTGTGGAATGCTCAATATAGGAACCTTAATGCTTCATAGAAATGCAACCAAAATCAAATACAAAAAAACCGTCTTAGGGACACCTGGGTGGCTCAGTCGGTTAAGCATCCGACTCTTGGTTTTAGCCTACATCATGATCTCACGGTTCCTGAGTTCAAGCCCCACCTTAGGCTTCACACTAACACTGCAAAGCCTGCTTGGGATTCTCAGTCTCCTCCTCTCTCTGCCCCTCCTCTGCTTGCTCTCTCTCTCTCTCTCTCTCTCTCTCAAAAAATAAATAAACTGGGGCGCCTGGGTGGCTCAGTTGGTTAAGCATCCAACTTCGGCTCAGGTCATGATCTCACGGTTCGTGGGTTCGAGCCCCGCGTCGGGCTCTGTGCTGACAGCTCAGAGCCTGGAGCCTGTTTCAGATTCTGTGTCTTCCTCTCTCTCTGACCCTTCCCTACTCATGTGGTCTCTCTCTCTCAGAAATAAATAAAACATTAAAAATTTTAAAAAAATAAATTTTTAAAAAAACCCAGAAGACCTAAAAAAATTTTATTATAATCCTTGTAACAGTAATGGTTTCTTTTGAATTTATAATTCTATAAAAATGAGTTTTGTGATCTTGACGGTGCAAACAACCCAGTCAAAATTTTGAAACTCTAGTAAGTCAATTTTACCTCTTGTATTACTGTTTTTACCGTAGGTTTCAAAGAGTTTTACCAAATATTGTGGGTGAAATTAGAACACTTACCTAGAAAATGATCTTATTATGACTTGGAAAACTACACGAAAATAAAGTAGGTGGATCTTTGCTGTCTAGTACAGCAGTCGCGAGCGTCAAACAGGTGGCTTTTACAAGTTTAGTTGCTTATAATGAAATACAATTAAACCTTCAGTTTCTCATTCATAATGACCACATTTCAAGTGCTTATTAGCCGCAGGTAGCGAGCTGCATCTCTACCGGACATCACAGATACAGAACATTTCCACCATCACAGAAAGGTTCTATTGGGCAGAACTTTTCTAGGATATCTACTACCATGAAAATCAAATGATCATATTCCACAAGGAAGTCATCTATAAATGAATGGATCAATTACTTATATCTTTTTTTTTTTTAAAGTTTTTTTTTTTTAATGTTTATTTATTTCTAGGAGAGAGAGAGAACAGCGTGAGCAGGGAGGGTCAGAGAGAAGAGAATCCTGAACTGAAACAGGCTCCAGGCTCTGTGGCAGTCAGCACAGAGCCCAGGCTCGAACCCACCGAACCGAGAGATCATGACCCGGCGAAAGTCGGACGCTTAGCCAGCTACGCCACCCGGGCGCCCCAGAGCCCGCAAATCTTAAGTACACAAGGAATTTCTAACACTCAAAATGACAAAAAAAAAAAAAAAGCTATGTTCCAAGTGAGTTGCATACTTTAATTGATTAAATAAAATTTATGTGGAAATTTTAGAACTACATTTTCCAGCAATTTGAAAAGAATTTCTATGATTAATGGAAGGGCGTGTTTCATTCCGTTTTTCACTACAAACGTTTTCTTTATTGAGGGCCTAAGACAAAGTTCTAATGCTTTGTTTTTTTCTTTTAACATTAAAATTTCAATTTTAGGAACTAATTTCTCAATGATAAAGCATATCAACTTCTATTTGTAGATGTTATTATTTCCCCACAATAAACACATAAAAATTTCTTACTGTTTTAGAAATAAAAGCATAATCATTATGACAAGAAAACGGTAATTCAATTAGTATACTTGAATATATAAACTCAAGGAACTGAAGGCATTAGATTTTTTTGCAAAAAAGGTTCATAAAAATTTGTATCAGTGCAACTTCACATAAGTTTCACATAACTACAGTAGGATCTGAGGGAGGAAAAAAAGGGAAAAGGGAAATGTTTTATAGGCAACAAGGTAAATTCGTGTTGAACAAGTCCCTGTGAAGGCCAAGAAGTCAAAAGTATCTTCTGATCTTAATATTATAGCAAATTTCATATCACATCACCTACTTTAAACCTTGAAACTGACAATTTTTAAGATACAGAATTCCAGTAAAGCTGTTAGAATTACTTGTACTTGCCCCAAATTCAAAATTCTTTAAAATGAAAAATCATAAGCAAATCTGTCCATCATACTGATACATGTTATACAATACATATGATATACAGAATATTCTGTTACTTACAATGAAAACAAATACTCATTAATACTATAAAACTACATTATGAAACACCTTTAAAGAAATTACTTAACTGATTCCATTTTCAGACCAACATGACTAGTTTTCCACATGGCTTTTTTTTTTTTTTTTTTTTTTTTTGGTCCTAAATATGGAACCACTTGGTGTAAAATTTTAGGGGACTTTAACAGCAATAGTAAAAATCATAGAAGACTGACAGTTTTAACTATACTAAATTTTCATACTTATATGGCAAAAAATTATAAAATTAAAAGCAAACAATAAATTTAAAAAACTCTGCTGCAATTGTGAAAAAGGATTAGTATACTTAAGATATAGGCTCATAAGAGATTGAGACCCCAATTGAAAAATGGACCAAGCATATGACCAAATAATTCACGGAATGTAAGTAGTTTAACATACTTATAGAAATGACTTATGACTTTTCTAGAATCAAAGTGTAAATTAAGTGATATATCATTTTCACCTATCAAAATAGCAGAGTTTAGTTATAAAAAGCTACAATAACTAAACACAAAATGTGTTAGAAATGAAAACCTGAAAGAAGCCTCACAAAAATACTGAGCACACTGTGCTTCTGGATGAAAAGGATCAACTTTTAAATGTCTGCTCTCATTAACCTAATATAATGCAACTCTGATAAAATGGTTGATTCTACGGTTTTCTGGAAGAGTAAATTTATGAGATACAAGAAAAATTCTTTAAAAAGATATCAAAATATACAGTAAAGAGACAGCAGTTAAAATACTGGCAAAGGAAGAGACTTCTATCAGCAGAAGAGAAAGCAAGGTTGAAAATAGACCCATAAGCATATGGGAATTCAGAGTATAATGGTAGCATTTCAAATGAGTGGGGAAAAGACATGATGGCACAATTGGCTATCCATTTTTTTTAAAACTGAGATTCCTTTCCTCATACCATATGAAAAAATAAAAATCTAATCATAAAACAACAAACTATAAATATAATAGAAGAAAACGGAGGTAGTATTTTTTATAATGTTGGGTCAAGATACCTAAGAAGTCATAAAGGAAAAGACTGAGCTCTGCTTAAAAATTAGAAACCCTTGCATGGCACACACACCATAAACCAAGTTAGAAGACAAATGATAAACTGGGAAATCATTCCCATTTAGTGGCAGAGAATTAATACTTTCATTAGAGAAATCACTCACTACAAACCAATTTCAAAAGGACAAACCTCAAAAGAAAACCAAACAATGGATAACTGGCAATTCACAGAAAAAAGATACATGACTAAAAAAAAAAAATTAACAGAAGCCCAATCTTACTAGAGATGAGAGAAATGGAAATTTAATGAGATAATCGGATTTGCAAAAATTAAAAACTGATAATGTCCAGCACAGAGGCAGGAAACTGGGCACCTTCATCCACTGCCAATGGGGCCATAAACTGGGTACATGAGACAGTACTTTCCCCAATGTGAAAAGCAAACCAGTTTTTAAAATTTTACCCTACAGAATACTTGTATCAGTATATAAGCATATATGTACAAGGAAAATCAATGCAGTTTTTTCCGTGGAAAAAAAAATAGATGTAAATGATTTTTGATAAAGAAATCCTTAAACTATGGTTGTATTTATTCTACGGGATACAACATAACAGTTAAAATGAAAGAGGTCAAATGGGACACCTGGGTGGCTAAGTATCCAACTCCTGATTTCAGCTCAGTCATGATCTCAGTTTGTGAGTTCAAGCCTCGCGTCGGGCTCTGCACTGACAGTGTGGAGCCTGCTTGGAATTCATTTTCTCTCTCTCTCTCCCTCTTCCTCTCTCTCCGTTTCCCTCTCTCTCCCCACCCCTCCCTCCATTCTCACTTGTGCTCTCTCTCTCAAAACAAATAAATAAACATAAAAAAGTCAGTGGGAAAAAAGACAAAATGCTTCAATGGATGAAAATAAAGAGAATGAGGTCAATCTGTAAACAACAGGGAAGGAGGTCTGTGATAAATCACAGAATAAAGAAAGGAAGTAGCATAACAGTATGTAAATATACTATGATGCTACTGTGTTTAAATAAATGTGCATATATACTATATGGATGTTTGTATGTAGGTACACAAGGCTCTGGGAAAATATACACCAAACTGTTACTACTAGTTACTCCTAGAGAATGTGACTTCAGGGTGAAGGGAGGCCTTTTTGAACTGCTTAATGTAACAGCATTATTGTACTATTTTAATTTTTTTTTTTTTTAATGCTTTATTTCTAGGAGAGAGAGACAGCGCGAGCAGGGGAGGGTCAGAGAGAGAGGGAGTCACAGACTGAAACAGGCTCCAGGCTCTGAGCTGGCAGTCAGCACAGAGCCCGACGCGGGGCTCGAACCCACGAACCGCGAGATCATGACCCAAGCGAAAGTCGGACGCTTAACCAAGCCACCCAGGCGCCCCATATTTTAATTTTTTAAGCAATGGATAATATACTACTTTTGTAATTAAAAGAACTTCTAACATCCAATGTGGCCAAAGGAGAGGTAAAGTCATCCACCACCAATGGGAATACAACGCAGCACAACCTTTCCAGAAAGATACGTGGCAACATGTATCAGGAACCTCAAAAAGACTGAACCCTTTGACCCAGTGATGGTACTTTGTGGAATTTACCCTAAAAAAATAATTGAAAATGCACATGAAAAAATGAGTAGGAGGTACATAACTCATAGTCGCAGTACCTTTGTTTAAAATCTTCATGGTTACATGGTTAGAGTAGGGTTTTCTTCCCCAATTCAAAATTGCGAAGATGTTTTAACATTTTAACAGGAAAGGTGTTTTGGTTTGTTTTTGTTTTTTTTTTTTATCCTTCAATGATAATGATAAAAGACCTCTGCATCAAAGAAGTACACATCTTCCTTTCCACCTTCTAGTTCCGCCTGCTCGGCACTCCCGGCTGGTGCCTGCCCAGCTCTCTTACTTCCCTTTCTTCTTCCTCCCCCTCCCCCCCAAGTAACCACCGTTAAGGGCTTTTCTTCTCAACCGCAAGGGCTGAGAGCCCGGTTTTGAACCTCGGAACTGCCTCAGACTGTGTGTCCCTGTGTGTCCTCTACCTGAGACCTACCCCCCAGGGTCCATGAACAAACTAAATGAATTAGTTAGTGTAAAGTACTTAATTTAGAGCAGCGCCTGGCACAGAAGACCCTCTCAATAAATGTCAGCTGTTACTTCCTGCACGCGTGCAAATGTGGTTTTTAAAAGGATACATAAACAAATGGCATTCTAAGCACACTATTCTGCATCTTGCCCTTTTCTGCTTCATTTATAAATTGGAAACACTCCAAATCTCAGAGCTAACATTTGACTTTTGGAGTTGTGGCTGTGCCAGATGTGCCATGCACTTTATATGCATGGGCTCACTTGAGCCTCATGACCACTGTGAGAGCTTGTATCTGTCAGGATCACCATCCCTCATTTTACAGATAAGGAAAGATTCAGGAAGGTTAAATAACTTTAGCCAAGGTCACCAAGCTAGAAAGTGGCAGAGCTGGGACAAACCTATGCCAGTGAGTAACTACATGATTTTAAAGTGGCAATACCCACTGTTATGGAAATATACAATGTCAGGTGCTCCTGGAAGTTAGAAAAAAAAACAGTTTTATGTCTGCTCATGTCTGCAGAGGAATGCTCTTGAAGGAAACTTAAGAAGTAGCGGCTGCTTTCAAAAAAGGAACCTGGACACTGACATAAGGGTGGGAGAAAGGCTCGCGAACAGCGTATGCCGACTCCTGTACAACGTTCACACGCCTATTCAAACAAATGAATGCAATATGGAAACAAAACCTTACCCTCGTACTCACAGCTGTAATTTCTACAAACCCAGGCTGATGAGGAAGGTGACAAAGTGCCACCAAGCATCCCCAGCCCTTATGAGGACTGCCCCTGGTTGTCTATGTCAGTTTGGAAAGGCCAGGCCCTTCTCTGTCACCATTCTGACTGCCACGATGAGGCACAGGAGTGACCCCCTTACCAGTACACCCGCTCTCCCCCTCCTGGTATTGGAAAGCCTATCTGGTCCTTCCCCGATCCTCTTCTTCCTCATCATGATTTTTCTCATCTTCTACCTTCCTGGGTTAAGCTCCATTTCCTTTCCTCCCCCAAAGGCTCACATCAGGTAACAGTACAAGGTAGAAAGGACCCCTGGACAGAAAGTGTGAAGACTGTCGCCTACTAGGTCTTAAAACTTGGTAAAGCTAGTTAACACTCACAAGGCAAAGCCTCCTGGAGTATCAAATGGAACCAATGAGAACACTTCCCTGAAAAGGATGCCTTAAATGTGAAAAATGCTTTGTAAGCTAGAAAATTCTATTCACTTGTTAGTCATTACTCTTGTCATACCTTGTGTAGACGGTAAGCTCTCTGTCGTGGGGTATTGGGGAACTGGCAATTCCCCCATGTGCTCACACCCAGGAGGCACTCAATACACGTGTGTTAGAATTATTTTTGAAGCCCAAGCGAAATGACAAGCATTAAGGTCATGGTAAGCAGCACCGCCTCTGCTGTGCGCCTGTGGTGCTGCAATGACAGGAAGACTGGAGGTGCCATGCCCCGCCTCCTCTGGTGGACACGGGACGTGCGCTTGCTTTGCCTGCTCCACGTCACACGCAACTCTGCTTTCTTTTCCGGTAAAGGTATCAGATAAATGGTTTATTTTATGCATATTTATATATATATGCATATATAAACAATGCAACATACCTCAAAAATATTCTTTATCGAAATATGTATTTATTTTGGAGAGAGCACAAGCAGGAGAGGGGCAGAGAGAGGGGGACAGAGGGTCCAAAGTGGGCTCTGCGTTGACAGGCTGATAGCAGCGAGCCTGAAGCAGGGCTCGAACCCATGAACCATGAGACCGTGACCTGAGCCGAAGTTGGACACTCAACTGACTGGGCCACCCAGGTGCCCCCAAAATATTAATTCTTAATTAAATGTGCTAAAATGAAATACGTCTGGGATTTAATTCAAAATACTCCAGGTGGAGGAAGTAAGTGGGGGGTGTGGATGAAACAAGACTGGTCATGAGCAGATGACTGGTAAGCCAGGTGATGGGGCTTTTTTTGAAACATATTTTTGTGTATGTTTGATACTTCCTATAAGAAGTTTGAAAAGTATGCTAAATGAAATATGAGCGTAAACAGTGCCTAGCACAGCACTTTGCACATGGGTAGCCGATAAATCTGTTGAATCAAAGAAAAAACTTCTAGCAAAGTACACAATGTGAACATGTTACTAAAATTCCCCAAGTTAAATCACAAATACAATTTAAGTTTGATTATCTTCCAAGGAAGAGCACATGAGTGCAGTATTTACTGAGCACTGAACTATGTGCCAGGAACATTGCTAAGACCCTTACACATGTTATTTTGTTTAGTCATTATTTCATAATAATTCCATGAGGGTTTTTTTAAAAAAAAATTCCCATTTTACAAATGCAGTATCTAAGGCTCCAAGAGATACGAAATAGCTTGCCCAAGACCATGTGACTAGTAAGTGGCAGAGCTGTGATTCAAATATAGATCTGATTTCAGAGCCCATGTCCAACCAGTTCGCAAAATTGCCTTTCCAGCACTTCACAAATCTACTCAATGCTACAAAACTTACAAGATTTTCAAAGACACTGATATCATATAAAAATCTCCCCATACTTCTACTTAATAAAAGTAATGGAGACTGGAGGTGCAACACATTGTAGAGAAACAAAGGGACCGAGACTACTCAGGTAATAGCAAAGCAGGATGTACATGGAAGACAACACGCTGGCAGCACACCTCTCATAGAACTACAGTGTCTCTAGTTCTTGAGGCACAAATTGAGTTGCATGACTTGACAAGTAATCTCTAATACAAAGTTTCCAGAAGGTCTGTTAGGGGATCCACCAGGTCCCTGAAGAAAATCAAGAGTAGGTCTTCCAAGGTCAGGCACAAAAGATTCCTTTAACACTGTCTTACAGTTACTGTAAGTAATTGTGGCACTTCTCACTAAGCTATTTTTAAGTAATTTCAGACTTACAAATGTGTACAGAAACAATTCCTCCATACCCTTCACCCAAATGTTAGCATCATCCCACATCTGCTTTATCATTTATTCTCTTCATCCATTCATATTTTCTTCTTGCATTCAACCTTTCTTTCTTCTGAAAGGTTGAAGATGCAAACACAATGCCCCTTTATCTCTAAGTATTTCCATGTGTCACCACTGTATTTTAATCAATTGCTCACAAATCTCTCACTAAATTGTGTCCTTCCTCACCTCCCCAAAACCAAAATCCCATTCTATGAATTCATCTTGCTCTATGAACACCTGGTGCAAGAGAAGCCACCGGACACAGAAAGGTCACCCCAAAATAAGGGATACATTCAAGACCATGATTTGTTTCAAGCCAAGGAAAAGACATTACAAACATTTCTTGAGCACCCATCCCATGGAAAACATTCTATACTGGGTAGCTTAACAAAAATAAGTCACAAGTTTGGCTACTTAGGATTTCAAGAATCTAAACTGAGCTGAGGTTACATCTGTAATCACGATTTACAATCCACACATTCTTGCTGCGAAGCGCTAACACTTAGCATCTACTCTAAATACTGTTTTCTGTCTCATCGCAGATTAGTTTGCTCCATATACCTTATTAAACAGAAAAGCCTTACCTCTTAATGAAAATGATTTTAGAAGAACCACAAGACATAATCACAGTTCTTTATAGATACTCAAATGTTTACTGATGACAACCTATCATGTTAAAGTACTTCTACAACACGGAAACTAGCATCAGTTCCAAACTAGACCTATCTTCTATTACCAATGTTGGACATTTAAAAAATATTGCTTTAGGGGCACCTGGGTGGCTTAGTCGGTTAAGCGTCCGACTTTCGCTTAGGTCATGGTCTCGCGGTTCGTGGGTTCGAGCCCCGCGTCGGGCTCTGTGCTGACTGCCAGCTCAGAGCCTGGAGCCTGTTTCAGAGTCTGTGACTCCCTCTCTCTCTGACCCTCCCCCTGCTCATGCTCTCTCTCTCTCTCTCTCTCTCTCTCTCCTAGAAATAAATAAAAATATAAAAAAAAACAAAAACAAAAACAAAAAATATTGCTTTAAAAAAAAGGTAAAGAATATACGTATTATCTAAACACATGGGCCAAAGGAGGGAGCACGTAAATTGCGGGATTTAATTCTAGGCTTTTCCTGCCCATTGTTAATGTATAAATTCCTATTAAAAATAGAAGGGCAGGGGCACCTGGGTAGCTCAGTGGGTTAAATGTCTGACTTTGGCTCAGGTGATGATCTCGCAGTTTGTGGGTTTGAGCCCCGAATCAGGCTCTGTGCTGACACCTCAGAGCCTGGAACCTGCTTTGGATTCTGTGTCTCCCTCTCTCTCTGCTCCTCCCCCACTTGTGCTTGCACTCGAGCGCTCTTGCTCTCTGTTTCAAAAATAAACATAAAAAAAAAAAAAAAGACTAGAAGGGCACTACACCATTTTAAGTACTCAATGACCATTTGCGGCTGGTGGCTATCATAATAGACGGCGCAAATACAGAACACTTCATTGTCACAATAAGTCCTACTAGACAGCCTTGTTGAACTGTTTGTTCCACAGCCCCTTGTAAAAAGCCCTGCCCCTGAGGTCCACGTCATCCAGCTAAAACCACTGCTTCTCAAACTTTCATGTGCAAACAAGTCACCTGGGATGTAGTTAAAGTGGCGATTCTTATTTAGTAGGTCAGGGGTGGGGCTTGAGATGAGGCGTTTCTAACCAACTCCCAGATGATGCCAATTTTGCTGGTACACTGATTATGCTACCTTCCTCTCCCCCTTGTTGCTAACAATTACCAACTCCCAATCATTCCACCCCATGCATCAGATCCTCCTTAGCACGTAGCTTACTGCTCTTTCCTCTTTCCAGGCCCTGCTGCATCCTGGGTGATTTCAACGGCCCAGAGGGCAATCCAAGCAAGTTCCCTGACCTTCAGCGATGTCCTCCATTAATTATCCAACCCCTATAATCACACCCAGACACCTTTATAATCACCTAAGAATGGTTCTAACCTCTGAAATCACTATAAATCACACATACTTTGGGACCACAAAATGAGTGCTTTCCCAAGTACTTTTTTTCTCACTGACCTTCAATCACAACCCTCCCATCTATTACTTCCTTCCTGTTTCTTATCCCCCACCTCCCCCCTTCACTTCCCTATCTAACTTAGATTTCTAACTAGCCACTCTCTGTGCTGCACACAGGATCCTGAATTGCTAAGTCACACAGCCTGAGGGCATCCCTATATAAATAAATGGTTAGCAACCTTAACTGAGCCCTCTATCTGGTCTGGAGCCCTTACATGTCTCCAGGCAAACACCCTCTCCCATCTTCGCAACCATTCCTAGAAGCTTTCTCCTCTCTCCTTCAGCCCCCAGCCCTCCTGCCTCCCCTGCTTCATCCCTCACAGAGAAAACGGTCCAGATAGGAGCCATCTACCCTCCTCCTCCTCTCCTATTACCCTGGAAGTGTCTCCCCACCCCAGGGCAATTCTGGTTGTGCACAGAATCTCCCTCCTTCTTGGGGCTTCAATTCCCTCTTGCCTAACAATAATTGTTTCTCACACGCATTTATGTACAACTAACCCACCCCCTCCAAAAAAAAAAAAAAAAAAAAAAAAAAAAAAAAAAGGCCCACTAACTGAAAGAAGCCAAACTGAAAAGGGTACATACTATGTGATTCCAACGATATGACATTCTGGAAAAGGCAAAACTCTGGAGACGGTAAAGAGATTCTCGAATTTAGTATTTCAAAATACATTTTGTATTAGATCAAACTACCATGAACAGACTGAATTATGGAGTATTTATCATTTTATGTATTAGCAAACTAGGTTACTGAGACCACAGATGGCAAATAATCAAGACCCCGCCACAGGTAATCAGTTCTTTGCTGTACAAACTACTGCGGCACAATTCTCAAAGACAGTCCCTTAAATACAACCCTATAAGCCCCGATTATAAATTACAATCATAAAGTAGAACATAGGTTTCCCATTAGAACAGTGAAGTTTGGTTTCTAACAAAGCACTCAGTATCAAATAAATTCAAGCAAGATAAAAGTGATAAAAGCCATAATTCAATAAATACACACTCTGAAATACCTCCAAATTATAAAATTATGTTTCAAATTCTACAATATGGGTATATACACACTACCTATATATCAATAACACAAGGGGCACCAACATGCTACAAAAATATACACTGAACACAAAATTCAAAACAATTATACCACAAATTTGAATAATTTAGGAATTTAGGAATCTTGCCAGTTACATTAAAAAACAGTCCTCTTGAAAACCATTAATTTGGATCTGTCTCAATAAATTTCTCAAAGCAAAAAGGTGGCCAAAATTATTTTACTTTACAGTCTGCATTGACTTTTCTCTACCACTAGATGGTACTATCAGCTTCAGAAATCTACCAAATAAAAGGGGAGCTGGCTTCATTAATCACTGTTGCCACCCTCAAGTATTCTGCCCCAGGGTGTGCAAATATTCATCTTCATCAGATCCCAGCTCTTAACCCTTGGTTTACCATGTATATATGGTCACTACAATTTTAAAGAGATTCAGAAGTGCATGGGTGGCTCAGCTGGTTAAGTGTCCAACTTTGGCTTCAGTCATGATCCCGCAGTCCATGAGTTCGAGCCCCACATCAGGCTCTGCGCTGACAGCTCAGGGCGTGGAGCTTGCTTCAGATTCTGTGTCTCACTCTCTCTCTGTCCCTCCCCCGCTCGCACTGTCTCTCTCTCTCTCTCTCTCTCAAAAATAAACATTAAGAAATTAAAAAAAAAAAAAACCCACACTGCTAAAATCTGTATCAATGAAAGCTGGGAAAGCTTCCCCTTAATCTTTGAGCAAAAGGTTTTTCAACTGAATTCTAGAACTAAATGAGGAAAAAAAACAAGGAAAACATTATAGAGGTTTTTCAGTTGTACTTTATCACCTCTGCAACATTCTATTCTTAATAGTTATCGAATCTGTTTACCTTAAAGACAAGTTTTTGCTGAAGATTATATATATAACCAGCACTATGCTAAAGTAATGGAACCAATCTGGAGTCCCAAAGTGTAGGATATAGCCAAGATCTAAGATATCAAAAAGGGCCACAAACTTTAATATGCTGACATTGATAATTAGGGAAGTCTTTATAAAAGAAACCACTTCCTAACTCAGCAGGCTGAAACCATTCTACTGCTAAGCAACACGTTCTCAGAAGCTAACAAACACTAAAGATCTCTAATCTAAATGGAAGGACAGAACACTCTCAGATTAAATCCAAGCCTTTTTATATTACTAGCGAAAGCATCAAAACTATCTGTTTGTAAAGGTATGAAATAAGTCAGAATTCAATTTAAGAACTTTTCTATACCTTTTAAAGACCAAGTACAACTTGGCTGACTATATATAAGCATCCCTGACCTTGTTTTATCTAAATTTAAGGAGAAACAAACTATAATTTTAAAAGTTAATGTATTTTAAAATTACTTATGAACATATCTGTATTTTTTAAAAAGTTCTACAACATGAAAATATAACAGGAAGCCTGGTGATCACAAAATGTAGTAGTACCCCTAGTTCATATTTTCTGTATCTGATGGTAGCATGGATCCCAATTATTACCTTTACAATCTACTAACACTTTCATGATCACAGAAATCCTAAACCCCTACCATCATTTTTCTCCTGAAGATGAATACATTCTCAACATACTCCTTACAAGAATTTTAGGGATAAAATTTTTCTCAAAACTTCAGATCATTTCCACTCTGTATATTAGTTTATCCTAACACTTTTCTTAACTCTTTGAAATGTATTCAATATTGAGATACAACTTATGGCAAAAATCAGTATAGTAGAATTCACTCAAATTTCTTCTTGATATCAAAAAGCGGCTGAATGACATACCTTCGGAGTTATGTGCAGTTTTCTTGTGTTTTCGGCAATAAACCCTGTAAAAAACGAAGAAACCAAAAATGATCAAGTAAATGAAATTCGTTTTTCAAATCAAAAACATGAGCAGTATACTTCATCCCATTCACAAGCTGTATTCCAAAAATCTTATTAAAAGTCCTATGCCACTTCTCTAACCACTAAATTCCTTACCAAGCACACCCTTTACAATGATGATGAAATGCTTTGAAATGGGAAAAACTTTTACAGAAGCCTAAAGAAAGTATGACTGCTAAAAACAAAAGAAAACTTCAAGAGAAGTTAAGTAATTACATGTAAATTCCTTGTGAAGGTTTCTCTCGTATCTGAGCTTTATCATGCAACGCACAGTGGTAGTGGTATGTCCTGTGACATGTTTTCACATCACAACCAATCGTTGCTCCAGGACAATGGCACAGAGAACACATCTACAGCAAAAGAATAAAATAATGATTATTAGTGTGTGATTTTCCTAAGGCCGTGATGTCAGGTTAGAGGCATTATCAATCTCTGTCAAGGAAAAGAAATTGGTTATTGAAAGTTGTGTAACTAATAATGCTATTTTTCTTGTTTTCTCACCTAGAAATAATGTGAATAAAATTCTACTAGGGGTGTTGTCCCCCATGTTAAACATTGACAAAATTAATGGGACATTATTAATGTCTATTGTTTCACTGTGGTCAAGAGAAAAATTGAAATGTTGCAAATCAGGAATGTAAGCTGTATATAACCTTTCCACAATCCAGATTTTCCTGGAAATGAGTAACTGCGGAAAATGTCTCATACCAGAAAAAATTTGTCCTTCACATCTCCGCTTAATGAGAATCTTTGGTGAAAAAAAAACCCTCACATACTATTGGAGAACTTGGTAAAATCAATTTCAAGTGTGAGAAGGATAAAAGAATTAAAGTAGATTTTTAAATATCTCAAGCTCTAAAAATAATTTGTGATGTTGATTGTGAAAATATGCTCATCTATTTTAATTTACTCTATGCTACTTCCCTCCCGCATTATGAATTCAGGCAAATAAAAGAACAGCTTCTTAAACATATTTTAATGTATTTACCTACTAACTTTATCGGATAATTCCTATCGTTTAACTAGCTCATGATCTAAATTTAGGAAAAAGCTGTTTTTTAAAAAAGTACATAACAATGATTGCTAGTGGTTTGGATTAACATATCACAGTATACTGGACTGAGCGGATTTTTAATGAGGCTATCTCCTAAGCTATAAATGCCATGGCAAAACAAATTCACTATAAGGTACATTTTAAAAACTGCTGGTTTCTAGATACCTCGTTTGGAACTGTTCTCACTCCTCTATTGGTTTTAACATAAAGAACACTTACCATCCTAACTTTGGGATTACTTAGCCCCTAAGCAATTTTGGTATACAGAGAGGCTAATATAAATTCCAATAAAATTCCTTATACTTCTTTAAACAAGTCAAACCCTCAACCTCTCATTCAAGCTATCATTTAAGAAATACTCCTATTAATCAGAAGCAGAAACATTCTCAATACAGGTACACCCCCAGAAAAAACGAGGGCCGGTGCCTATTATTAATACTAGAGAAATACTCCATTTCCTTAAATACAGAAACTTCAAAGTATTACTGTTAAAAAGAAATACTATGCCAAATTATCAAGCAGGAGAGGCTGTTAAATACTTTGGGGTGGCTTATAAATCCTTGAGGAAGTGCAGCATTTGTACTGCAGCTTAATTATGAAGTTTTACTATTTTAGCAAATCGTTATCTTTCTTTGAAAAACACATTTATCACAGAAATTTTGGAAAAGACAAGGGCACAAAGAAAATTTAAAAATCACTCATGCTTACCAAGTAGAGATTCCCTGAAGGTGCGTTAGAATGTTTACGTGACAGTATTTCTCTATATAATCCTGTACGTACTACTTTACAGTTTTTTTTTTTTACTTAACAAGTCAAACACACCCCATCTCATTACAACTCTACTGCAAGCAGTTCATCCTGAAATTTCATCAAAAATGGGTTTACAAGTACATTTTGAAAAAAATTATTGAATTCAATTAGCAAGTAAAAATGAAAGGAGGAGAGGTGCTGTTAAAAATCACTATACTCTGGACAAGAGCTTGGCTTTATTTATCAAAGAGCTTTAAAAAAGTTCTTATTGGGGCGCCTGGGTGGCTTAGTTGGTTAAGCGTCCGACTTTCGCTTAGGTCATGATCTCGCGGTTCGTGGGTTCGAGCCCCGCGTCGGGCTCTGTGCTGACTGCCAGCTCAGAGCCTGGAGCCCTGTTTCAGTCTGTGACTCCCTCTCTCTCTGACCCTCCCCTGCTCACGCTGTCTCTCTCTCTCCTAGAAATAAATAAAAAACATTAAAAAAAATTTTTTTTAAAGTTCTTATTTCTGATCCACTAATTTTACTTCTGTTACTCTAGTCTTTAAAAAAATGAGATTCAAATGACTTGATTACAATCATGTTCATGGCAGATTTACAATACTGCAGAATGTAAAACCACTCATGGAAAACTGAAAAATCTTTAGATTACAGTGCACCTGTATGTAGGAATATTCTGTAGCCATTCTCCAAAGAAAATTTAGTGGCATGGGAAAATGTCTATGTATAATAAACACTAAGTGAAAAATAAGGCAGGATACAAAACTACATTAATTATGATCACAATTATACTTATATATTCTTTGAAAATAAGGGGAAGTAGATATAGGAAAATGCCAAGTGGCTATCACTGGGTAGTTGGTTTTCTTCATACTTTTCTGTATTTTCTGACTTCTTTACAATGGACAAAAATACTTTCATACACAAAAAATTATTTTAGGAGCACCTGGGTGGCTCAGTTGGTTGAGAATCCGACCTTTGATTTGGCTCAGGTCATGGTTCCAGGGTCGTGGGACTGAGCCCCTTATCAGACTCCACGCTGAGCATGGAGCCTGCTTAAGATTCTCTCCCTTCCTCTCTCTCAAAATAAATATATAAACTGGGGCGCCTGGGTGATTCAGTTGGTTAAGCATCTGACTCTTGGTTTCGGCTCAGGTCATGATCTCATGGTTCGTGGGTTCGAGCCCCACATGGGGCTCTGCAGCTGGCAGCACGGAGCCTGCTTGGGATTCTCTCTTTCTCCCTCTCTCTGCCCCTCTCCTACTCAAGCTGCTTCTGTCCCTGTCAAAATAAACAAATAAATTTAAAAATAAATACGGGTGCCTGGGTAGCTCAGTCAGTTAAGCATCTGACTTTGGCTCAGGTCATGATCTCATAGTTCGTAAGTTTGAGCCCCATGTCAGGCTCTGTGCTGACAGCTCACAACCTGGGGCCTGCTTCAGATTCTCTGTCTGGCTCTCTTTCTGTCTCTTCCCCACTCATGTGCGTTCTCTCTCTCTCTCTCTCTCTCAAAAATAAACAAACATTAAAAAAATTAAAAATAAACTAAAATAGCAACAATATTGGGAATCTCTAGCAAAAGCTTTTATTGGGAATATTCTAGCAAATACCCATTTCTCAGTTTATTGAGAATAAGAAGGAAACCAAATGTCCAAAATATATCAAAATTTGTTTTAGCTGGTTCTCAGTTTAAATCTGCCCCAAGTATAACCAGTTAACTACAGCAATTTAGGATAATTTTTAAGTAAGAAAATGCTCATTGTCACTTTTGTTAGTTCCTCTCAAGGAAGAAAAAAGATACAACAATAAAAATGGTTTCAAAGAGTGGAAAATTCTTTTCAAGGTTAGGAGTAGGAATTTTTCTCAATTAGAATTTACTAGATCTATTTTAGGCAGCATTCATATAAAAGCAGAAATACCTTCTTGTATATGAAGTTCTGGCCAGATGCTAACAAAATAGCAAAAATTATCCATAATAAAACTAAGTATAAAATTTACATGTGTTTGTGTACCTATGAACACAAAAACAGACATAACTGTTACCTTGAAGTCTACTATACCCTAAATAATACTTTTTTTCCTGAACTCTTATGGGACTTAAGATATAGTATTCATTTTGGCTCTTACCAATTTACTTCTTTGTATGGCTAATTATATTTATAAATGTATAGATTTTATCCATCCATTGCTTCTAGACTGAGTTTTTTGGAAAATAAACACTGCTTTACAAAACAGCGTTCAATAAATTGACTTTAAGCTTATCCTGTTACTAAAGATTTTAATACCTCCTGGTATATATTTTTTTCTTGTTCATGATTCTAATACCTGCAGATTTAACGTAATAATCTTCAGGTGTGTCTAAAAATTTAAACAGTCTGATCTAGAATTTGGAAAGGTAAAATTGAGGAGAACAATATAGTTGAAGGGGCACAGAATGAATAGAGGCAAGAATATTTGGGAGGAAAAGATTAGCTCTGTTAGATACAAGGTCGAGAATCAAAAAGAGATAAAAAGAAAAATGAAAGAAGCTGGGAAACCAGATAGATGGCTGGTACACTTTCCTTAAGTTACGGAAAATAAAGCAAAAGATGAACTCTCTTGAGAAAAATGGAGTAACAGGAAAATGGGGCCCCCGACACAGCTGGCACCAGGTGGCCGGACCCGGGTAATGTCATCCCGTATTCCTCTCTACATAAAACATTTGCCCTCAAACTTGTCAGTCCCTACCTGGCTCTTAGCAGAATGACTGTCAGCTGCCACTGAACATCAAGTCTGTACTACCTGTGACTCTTTCCAATGTGGAAAAATGAAAGAGAATCTGACAGGAACATGGTTAACTGTGGACCTCTTCCCCCTGCAAAAATGTCTGTCCCACATATCAAATATTCATTTGAGGGCTAATTTTCTGCCCCCAACAGAAGTATGAATGTTAACTGTCAGCTTATTCTGTTCATACCCTGATTTCAAGTTCTTTAAGTAGAGGTGAAAATTGTGTTGAGAATCATTTTTCTTTTACTTTTACTCCTCTCTTCAGCTTGCTACCTAGTAGACCTAGTAAGCCTCAAAACTAAAGCACCTCTTCTGATGTGGGGAGACTGGAAAAAAAGGCCCCATCCTATCACAGATATCTGTACCTCATCTTTACAGTGTGGTTAGAAGCTATGCTAGCTTTTAAATTTTTAAAATAAAAGTTATATATATTTAGGATATATGGCATGATGTTTTAATATTAGTGAAATGATTACTATAGTTGAGCTAATTAGCATAACCATGTCTTCATATACTTACCATTGTGTGTGTGTGTGTGTGTGTGTGTGTGTGTGTGTGTGTGGTGTGAAAGCACTAGAAATCTACTCTCAGCAAATTTCCAGCAGAACTGGTAGCATTAACTAGTCATCATGACGTACACCAGACCTCTAGACTTCTTCACCCTACGCAACTGTAACTTCGTACCCGTTAACCAATCCCCCCCCCCCGCCCGTCCTGCCTACAGTAACCACCTTCTACTATGGGTGAAACCCTATTATCTTAAGGTTAAGCCGTACCCCAGAAGCTGAGTCTCAACAAGCCAACCCAGACTGAAGAGGAACTAAATCACACATGAGTGTCGACAAAGGGAACCGAAAGGGCTATGACTTAGCTAAAGTCCTGCAGGAGCCAGAGGCTGGGACGTACCTGCTCCTCAGGCAACTGAACCGGGCCAAGGCTGAAATTCAGCTTGTAAAAGGAAGAAGTCCTAAGGAATAAAAGGCGAAATACTGCTTTCTCAGTAGCTATGGGCAAAGCTCAGGGAAAACTCAACCAAGACCACAGAGAGAAAGCAAAACTAAAATAAGATTGCCAGTGTCGAGGACAGGCAGAAAGGAAAGCCGGAATCTGATGGCTCGGCAGAGCCATAGGGAACCAAGTGACAAAGAGCTTGCTTGCTAAGACTAAGCTTTGCCCAGCTTAACTGCTGTGTATCTACCAGGTCAGTGACTGACCACCACTGTATAGATATAAATCTTCACAGCCAAGAAGTTACTACTCTCAAGACACCTGCTCCAAGAAAAGGGCTACAGATGTATGAGGCAAAAGAGGTTCCAAACCGAGGCTGTATTCTCGGGTCTGCAGGCAAAGCAAACGTAAAAAGCACTTGAGCTGGGAACAGGGTACCTGGGATACGTGCACAGGAGACAGGAGACAAAAATAAAGTGCGGGCAGTTCGCCTTGCACTGGTGTCTGGTTTTTTGTGTTGTTTTTAATATCACATAACACTACCTTCAGTAAAAATGAACGTGGGACGAGACAGTTAGGGTAAGTTTTCAGGGCTGCCAAAAAAATGCTCCTAAAGTCCAGGTTGATTGCTTTATTTACAGTACTACCTCACATATCCAACACTGTTAGAAAACAAGGGTGACCTCTGACTTATCTGGTTAAATGACAGTTGTCCAATTTACCTGTTAAAAATTCCTTTACCACTGCATGGCAGGGTGGAACACGAACACATAACTGTATCTGGTTTATACTACAGCTATAATTTAAAAAAAAAAAAACAGTTCAGCATTTTGAAGAGGGTCTCATAAAAACACAAAGCTAACAATAGAATATTAATAATAATGAACTTTATATAATAATTAGGTCTAAATGGAAAGCTAGAAAGCAAAAATGAAACCTGCAAGCCATCGAAGTCATTAACAAAGTACAAAACTGATAGGTAAGGACCTTAAATTTCCAAGTACTTTTAAAAAACAGGGCCACTGAAAAGTACTTGTTTTCATTAAAGTAACAGACTAAATCTAACCAGCTACTGAAAAGATCAGTTCAGAAAGCTTTTTGAAACTGGAGGGCCATGAACTAAGTAAGCCTATCAAGTTCTTACTTAACCGAGTCTCCTGACCTTGCTCTGAATCTCACAAACTCCAACTCTATCTGACTTTGTGAGTCATCACTGATGAGGAATATAAATTCTTATTGGAGCTTTTGAAGGTTTTTTTTTTTTTCATCTGAAACAGTTTTTCTGAGCTCAGAGCTCTAGTTCAGGCTGTTTCCAGGTGTAGGTCTTTCAGGCTGAGGGTACTCTAAACTGCCGTGCTCTCCGCTGTATATACTCCATCAGTGGGAAATGTCAAATACACATCCGTACTCGAGTACCAAGAATCCCCCAAAACCAGACATAGAGTATTTTACGTTACTGGTCTGGGTGCTCCTCCACTCACACAAATAGATGAGAAGTGGTTACATAATGACATAAATTTACATTATTCCCAATTACAAAGAAGTATTAAGTGAAGGCAAAGGAAAAAGTTAATTTATTCAGTAATAGTCAAAGACCTGATTTTCTCCATCATTGGACTTGAAGTTTCTCTTTCGCCTTACATTCATTCTCCTTAATCACCTCCAAAGTAAAGCAAAGTTCATTTTCATATAAATGACAGATAAAACACCTGCACACATTAAAATTAACCTGCATGCCATCATCGGAGTTTTTTTAAAAAAGTACACATTAAGATGAATACACTCGTGATGCATGTACACTCAGTTACACAGGTGACAATGAGGCCAGTGACTCCGGAAGAATTTACCTGTTTTTCCGCAAAAATATCCTCAGGCAGGGGTCCTGCAAGCCTGACCCAGCCCACCAGCCATTTTCATGAATAAAGTTTTACTGGAACATAGACATGCTCATTTCTTTGTGTACTGTCTGTGACTACAATGGAGACAATATGGCTGGCAAATCCTTAAATATTTATTATCTGGTCCTGTAAGCAAAGTTGGTCCATCTGTCTCCTAAGGCACTGGTATATAGCCAAGAGTATTCATCAAAAATCATCTAGTAATCTTTTTCAAAAGATACATGCCTGCAATCTCCTGCCTGCCCTCTTTCTGATTTAAAAGTTGGTTAAGGACCACTGCTCTAAGAACTCAGTAGTACCTCTAATCACCTGGCATCTTCTGCTTCGCTGTATGTAGTAAGCAGCGGTAGCATTCTGAGCACTGTGGGCACTCCATTTTGCCCTTACTGAATGCTAAACGAGCCACTGACTCTACTTTAAATAGCACTGCCATTTAATACTTACCTAATACTTTTGACCACTTCCTCCTCCTTGAAACTCTTCCCCCTGTGACTTCTACAAGCATCACTCTCCCAGTGGAACACATTTCAAATGTCACTCTCTGTGAAGCCTTCTGACTTCTCAAATAGAATTCATGATGGTCCTCTATCTCAGCTCTCCTGGGACATTCTTTACATACTCCTAAGGCTAAACTAGATGCATTCATGGTCGCACCCAAAGTGTCTAAGCATCGTGCCTGGTACAAAGTAGGTACTAAATTAAGTAACTGATAAATAGACAGATAGATGAATTCTAGACTCCAGGAGGAGGACCTGACAAAGACAATGCCTAAGGAAACAACAATTATAACACCATACCGGGCCAGGGAGTGTTGAAGAAACATGAAAACCCTCCTGTGTGATACGTACATAGCTCTCCACCATCCTGAACAAGTAACCAACCTGATTTTTCCCTTTATATTTCTCTCCTTTCCTTTCAAACTGCTAGAGCTGCAAACAACACTAAAACTCGATTAACCAAAAAAAGCAGAATTTTATGCTACACAATTACCCCCCTAGCCAATCTACACTTAGCCCATTATTAAGGTTTCACGGTATTATCCAATTGAAGCTCTTCTCTCTTTCAAATTCAACAATGAGTGCCCACTTATTTATTAAAATGCTACTGAGCACAAATGAGACATCAAGTACCTTGCTAAGTGCCTTACATGCATTATCTCCACTGAATTCTATGCTAGGCAAAGAGAAGAGTCTCTGCCCTCCCAGAGTCCACAATATAGTAGGGAAGAAGCTTGCACAGATGTAACAAGTATAGTGCATAGCATGTTAAACTCAGTGGCAGAAGTAAGGTTGAGCTGAACTCAAAAACAGAACTGGGAGGCAGCCAAGGATGAATAATGTCAGTGCACGCACAACATCGGGGACAAACATACATCGGGGATGTATGGGAAACTGAGAGGAGAGAGATGAGATCAAGAATGGAAAAGGTGGATCATGACTTCTGTGGGGCAGGCTGAGGCCTCTGGGTAGTATTTTGTATACAGTAAGACATCAGTAAAGGATCGGAGTCAGGGAAGCAGAGATTAAGTAATTACCAGCAGTATGTTGGAAGGATGGGAAGAGGAGGACTGGATGCAGGGGGCATTAAGAAATAAAAGAAAACAGAGACATCCCAGAAGGAGAGTCAATGTGACAGATGTGGAAGAAAGGAAGAGTTGAAGGTAAAGGATTTAGAAAGAGAATCAAGGTTCAGAGCAAGGAGATGATGAATAATGGTTTAGACAGGATGCATTTTAAGATGCCCTTGCAGGACATCTATGTATAGCAGACAAAAAATGCTGCCATTATTAGATCTCAATCTCCATAGTGACTACTATATATCCCCTTTCTCCTGAAAAACCTGCTTTGTCCGTCCCCATCCCCTACTATCCGAGCTGAAAGTCCTGTCTAAAGTGTAAACGCCCTCCAACTATCCCGCCTTACTCAACTGAATCATTACTGCCTGTCTCAATGACCTGTTCTGGTAGTTAACCTATTTCCTGGACTGATTTCCCCCCTTTTTTAAACCTTACTGTCTCTAGGAAGCAGTCTCACTTACCTAAATGGGCAAGGCTCCTCCTACTCAGAATAAACAGGGGCATCTATAAACTGTCATATATGCAGATTCACAGCATGCCCGATGTCTAGAGCATAAACTCAAAATCAGATACCCCATTTCTCTAGGGTGCCAAACACTCCATTGGTACTGAGGAAATAACAAAGTAAAGGCCATCTAAACTTGGTCTTTTCATTTTCAGAGGCCACAAAAGATATCTTGAGAGTAACAGAGAACCGGAATATTCTTACCTAGTATGTATATAAGATGTTTGTCCTAAAAACTAACAATGCTATTAAGAGAATATAGTAACAGGAGTTCGATTATGTCCTAAATTCAGTAGTATTTCCATATTAGAAAACTCTGAAGCTCTAATAATTACATTTCTTAAAATATGGTTTGTGGTTGGGTAGCAGTCTAGTATAACCTAAGGTGATAAAGAGTTCTGGCTCTGGAGTTACTGGCCCTAAAGTCAAACAGCAGCTCTGCCACTTACTAGCTATAGGTCCTTAGGGTACTCCACTGAGCCTCAGTTTGCTTATCCATAAAGTGAGATTTAACATGTCCTATCTCACATTATGACTGTCAGGATTAAAAAGAATCATGTATTTAAAGTACTTTGCCCACGTGGTAAGTGTTCAATGATGTTACCTATTTCTACCACTGGAAAAAGCAAGAAAAGATTTCTTTAGACGTGAGAGTAAAATTTAGTTTTAAAGGGGCAAAGTTTAGGAGTGGCCTGAGGATAGTCATCAAGTATATGAAAGACTGTCCATTTTTAGTAAAGAAAATACTTCCTTTAATGGAAGGAGAGGGACCTAGAATAAATGGCTTTAAATTAAGTGAGATAATTAAATTACAAAGAAAGATGGATTTCTCAATTCTGAAGAGTGTAATATAATGATGGTCGTGATTCAAGGTGCTTGGGTAGAATCACAACTTCTTGATATATTTAATAGCAGAGATGAGGGGCACCTGATTGGCTCAGTCAGTTGAGCGGACGTCCGGCTCAGGTCACGATCTCATACTTCATGTGTTCAAGCCCCACATCAAGCTCGCTGCTGTCAGCATGGAGCCTGATTTGGATCCTCCGTCCCCTTCTCTCTGTCCCTCCCCAACTTGTGCTCTCTCCCTAAATGATAAATAAAACTTTTTAAAAAATAGCGGAGACAAAAATCTTATGTTGGATGGCTTGTAAGCAATCTTGCGTGGGGGTGAGGCAGGTGAACTAAAGGGCCTTCTGAACTCCTATTCTTAAAGTGATCTATCTGACACTGTTACCAATTACAACAGTAACTAACTATCCACTGTAGATACTCTTAAGGATTTCACCACCTAGCTTCATCTGGAAAGAGTATGTTCTTCAAATACACTCCTCTCAAGTATCTCCTTAAAGACAATGAAAACAGTGGTGATGATTCATAATTTTACTTGGAAATGTGCATTTCTTGGCTAGATGGCTGGAGGCTAAGAGTAGATGGTACAGATGTGGTGTCTTCATATGGCTTCAACATGAACTGGAAAACCATTCTGGAAAAATATGTATCTGTCTTAACTGCAAAAACAGAGGCGCAAATTATAAAATTCTTAGTACTCTAGCAAAACCTTCCTGGTCCATCTGGGTGCCCAAAGGTCATGCAAAAGAGATGAATTTGTTTATACCGAATAGCCTTCTTCCCTCATCTTTGTGACTGACATGAAAACCCTGGAAAACTGCCTGTGGCAGCAAGAACACAGAAGCCACATTCCTGTACCTCCTGCTCTGTGACCTCCCATTCTCTCAGACTGTGACCCCATCTGGTCACCTACACACTTCCATCACAAGTCCCAGCCTCTTCTCTCTAAACCTCCCTTTGGGGCGAGTGAGCACGTGGTAAGCAGACACCCGGTACAGGCTGGGACCTCACTTGGAAGTGCCCAGGGAGCAGCCCTCCTGTTTATTTTCAGTGGGTATTCACACACCTACCTTCCCCGTACAGATCAGAGTCACACGTGTGAATGATACTCTAGTCCCACCCCCCATGTAACTTATTTAAATTCTGACATTTGGGAGGAAGAAAGGGAGCAAAACTATGCACCTAGGCCCAAATTCTTTCATTTTGCCCCTGTTCCTTACTAGAAGATGCCCATGGCCTCAAAATAGCTTTTGAAGCACCTTTCCTAAGGTAACTCTTTCTATCGTTTATAGAACTTTTAGTCACGTAGCATCACTGTTTAGTAAGCAGTGATGCAGCATTATCTGCTCACCACTGGCAAAAAGACGAATAAGTTAATGACCTGTCTAAAGTTACATAATGTGTCAGTGACAGAGTTATTAAAAAAACAAGCATCATGACTTCCCAGCCCGGCATGCTTTTTCATTAGCCTACAACGACATGAGCAGGATTTTATTCTTTGGAAACACTAACTATGGTGGCTACCACTTACCATGTCCTAGCCCCGTGCCAGGTACCATGCTAAGTCCCACACAGTCTCTCTTTTGATTCTCACAGTATCCCTGAGAGACAAGTACTGCCACTGTCTCCTTCCAGCAGGTGAGGAAACCACGGTGTAGAGAAGTAAAGAACTTGCCCAGGGTTACCCAGTTATCGTAGCGACAGAGCTACGATTCAAATCCAAGTCTGTTACTATAGCTTTTGGTCTTAACCTCCAATGTTCTTCCGTTCCCTAGATCAAGGGACAAATGTAGTTCTTTGTAACTTGCTACACTCAGGGAAAAAATTAACTCCCTATACTATTCCATTAAAAATTAATCAAAATGATTTATATTAGTGAACTTGTACAAGGCTCCGATGCTCTCTTCACAAACAAGTCCAAATAAATGAAATCTCCACTGGATTTAGCAATACTGCCAGATGTACACCGCTGCTTGGTGTAAAACGTGGCACTACATTTGTTAATAACAAGTAATGTTAGAGACCAAAACTGCTCCCGTTCTGACTAGAGCAGCCATGTCAAGTGACCAAAATGCTAACAGGTCAGGATGTAGAAGCATTTTCCAAAATATTCATAATGCCAAGGAATAAATAAGGGGGCAATAAGGTTTACGGCACAACCACTTTAAAGTAAATAGTATTCTTTCTGTGCATCTGAATTTGTTTTTAAGGACTAGGAAATAAAAACATACTGCTCTGGTTCTCAAAAATCAGCAGGCCATAAAAACATGAAGAAATCTAAAACCAGCAAATAAAAATCATGATAAAAAAACCACGAAGCATTCTATTACTACAACAGTTTGGGGGCTGGGGGAATATAAATGCTTTCACAGTTAAGGCTTCACTACCACAAAAAGTGACCTCTGAATTCCCACCTGTGCCAATAATGATTCTAGGGTTTCAGATTATTTATCCTAAAGCAAGTCTCAAACCCTTGAATTCCTTCATATTGCTTTTTTCCCTAATACTACAAGACTGACAACTTTTTTTTTTAAATATTTTTTATTTATTTCTAGGAGAGAGAGAGAGACAGTGTGAGCAGGGGAGGGACAGAGAGAGAGGGAGTCACAGACTGAAACAGGCTCCAGGCTCTTAGCTGGCAGTCGGCACAGAGCCCGACGCGGGGCTCGAACCCACGAACCGCGAGATCATGACCTAAGCGAAAGTCGGACGCGTAACCGACTAAGCCACCCAGGCGCCCCCAAGACTGACAACTTTTAAAAAATGGATTCTTCCTGATCATCAAGATGATAGTTCCTATCTTTGCTCATCAGATTCTTCATGAAATATGAGATTATATGGTGCCTAAGAACATACATATATGTTCTGCCAAACCCATATTTGAAATAATGAAACATCTGAGGGGCCTATGGGTGGCTCAGTCAGTTGAGTGTCCGACCTCAGCTCAGGTCATGATCTCATGGTTCGTGGGTTTGAGCCCCGCGTCGGGCTCTGTGTTCACAGCTAGCTCAGAGCCTGGAGCCTGTTTGAGATTCTGTATCTCCCTCTCTCTCTGAGCCTCCCCTGCTCATGCTGTCTCTCTCTCTTTCTCAGAAATAAATAAAAGCATAAAAAAAAATAAAATAAAATGAAACATTTGAGGGGTGCCTGGGTAGCTCAGTCCGTTAAGCGTCTGACTTTTGGCTTGGGTCACGACCTCACAGCTAGTGAGTTTGAACCCTGCATCGGGCTCGCTGCTGTCAGCATAGAGCCTCTGTCTCCCTTTCTCTGCCCCTCTCCTGTGCACGTATGTGTGTGCACGCGTATGCTCTCTCAAAAATAAACAATTTTTTTAAATTAACTAATGAAACACTTGATAGTGAAGCTACTGAAGGTACTTTTACAGATGCAATCTCAATAAAGAGCCCAAAGGAGATACATAACAGCCAAACGAGGAGAAACTGTTTCAATGTAAACAATAATGTATACAAGTAACAACTGAGATGATGTTACTCTTCCAAAACAGCAATATAGTATCTTGTCGGTCTGGCTACTGGCAGTGAAGACAACTGCAGGTACGGTATTGTAGCATACCTTCAGAAAAAAACAGTAAAACCCATCAAAAGTTACCCAAAGTCATAAATGCTGTTACACGGCTGAACCACAGTAAAATAGAGCAAGTGCTAACATTTTTCAGCTGAAAGGGTACTGTCATCTTCGTTTATGATCACCACAATTACTTTGTGACAGAAGATGAAAGCACATCCGAATTATGAAAATTCACCTGAATGAACACTTTAACACCTGAGATATTGAAATCAAGCAAACTGCTTGTTTTCTAAGCCAACCCAGCCTCCAAGAAGATTTTAATTCTTTTTGAAAAGAAAAAAAAAAGGAACAATATAAATATTGATTCGCTCCTTTTTTGATGAGTGATAAATAAGTTAAACTCAGCCTTGGAATTTCTGGTTCGGGGGGGGAGGGGGGAAGACTGCGACTTAAAATTATATTGTTAATAATAATGCAATACACTCTAAAATAAGCAATTTCCTCTTTAATGAGCTTAAAATAAGTTTTATTCTCAAGAGGCAGAAATACCAACTTACCAGCTTCGTGCCTCTTTTAATTTCCTTTTGGACATCTTCAATAGAAAATCCACCAAGACTTTCGTTATCAGAGTGTGATGATACCAAAGCAGATGAAAAGAGCTATAAATTACATTTAAAAACAATTAAGGTTCACATTTAGAGAAATGACAGTGAAACAGTGAATAAGATGTCAACTTTAAAAGGGAATTTTCTGGTACAAATGGCATAGCCTTAGTGAGAAACCAGTTCTTAAACAGGGAACTGAGCTTCGTCTGCTCAGGCCTGGTCCCCGTCAGGGCCCCGTCCCCATCAGGGCCCAGGCAGCTGGGCCTCAGGCTGCCGCCGGTACTTACCATGCACTTATGGTGCGCTGCCACCTTCTGGTTTGCCGAGATTAGTAACTGTCCACACTCCTTGTCTCTATTTGACTTACAAAAGCCACACTTGCGCTGTCTTGTGGGCCCTTTTTTCTGTTCAACTGAGCTTGACATGATTTTTAAATTGCTTTTAGAATGCCACTTTAAGCCTCAAGAAATGCTACAGAGAATGAGAAGGGCAACAAAATGGTTAATTGCGCTTTAATATCCATTTACACAGTCATGTCGTTGTTTAATATTTAACCTAAGTTTTAATATCTGCATTTTTAAATGAGTATTTAGAATAGACAAATTAACATTAACACCTAAAATGCCTCTGTAATGAAAAAAAAACAAACGTATGCATAAAGATAAGTTAATGAAATAATTCAGAAAAATCAAACTACTCCCAAATTAGGGGATATGTGAAATAATTAAAACGATATCTGCGTGGATAAATTAAAAATGTACACTGTGTGATACTGAAACCATCATCTGCTCACATAATTAATGAAAAATATTCTTCCTGTATATCTATATGTCCCTTCAAGGAGATCCAGAATTATTTATCTAAGAGCAGAGCATAAACTTGTAAGAAAGAGAACCATGCAATATCCAGAATTCTAGAATTGCACAACTCCTTAAAGTTCACATATTCATAAACCAACAAAAGAGAAACGAATGCACTTAACTGTGACTTTGGAACACTTACTTTTAAAATTGGAATTATTTTCAAGTTTAGAAAAAATCACGTATACATCTTTAATGAATTTTTTCTATTGTATTCCTCTTCAAAGCAAAAATTAAGCTTATAACAGTCCATTCAAAAAAACACACTTTAGGAACCACTTATTTATAAAAACAACTATATTATCTGACTCTGAGGCTTATCCCAAAAGTCTGCTTATTAGATTAAAGTTACAGACTGAGAGCAGTGTTCTAAATGCAGTAACTTGCATATTACATTAGCAATATTGTACAAAGGGAGGGAAATTTTTCTGTGCGACCCTTAAATCTAGTCAAATTATAATTGTAGGTGGTAAAGTCAAACCAAAAAAAAAAAAAAAGGGAAGAAAAGCTCTAAGATAGAAGGTTTCAGATTTAGATCATCAATCTCAACATGGATTCTTAAGAAGAATCTAAACAAGTGTAAAATCAGTTGTGTGATTTGTGTAGTTTTCCCAAATCAACCTAACTAAGCAGTCCAGGACCCAGGCTGCCACAAGTCACAATCAATAAAATCTCCAATGCTCATCTTAGAATTGAGTAACATTCTTCCCATTTTTCTATATACTTGAATATTTTTTTAATACTATGTTGAAAAATGGACCCCCTAACACCACATTGTAGCTTTCTCAGAAGCACTTAATTCACCAACAAGAACAGTAGCAGCTGGGTGCCAGGAAGGTGTTACCTGCAAACCACTCAGTGCCTTACAATATAAAATTGCAGATACTTAATCAGAATTTAACACAAAGCCACAAAGAAACAGGTCTTTTTATCAATTTATATCTAGGGCTGTTTTGTTTTGTTTTGTTTTGTTTTGTTTTTAAACAAAACTTCAAAGGCCTTGGCAGTCTCTGCGTTGATGGGTTTAACAAACTCTTAATGCTATCTACAATTTTAAATACCTCAGTCTTCCAAATGGCATCGGATACTTTACAACAGTACTGTATCCACAGCACTGCCTATAAACCATGAAACTGATTGAAAACAGGCAGAAAATACTTTTAGGATTAAAGAAAAAAAGGACATAACAGAGAAACAAAAGAAACAAAAGGGGAAGTGTGTTTGCATTTGTACAGGCAAATATGTGTTCAGTTGCTTTATCAAGAATATAGCTGCCAAAATCTTTAGAATTAACCATGCAAAACAGCAAAATACACAAATAGCACCAAAATCTGCTATTTGAGTTCTAAATTAGCTTTCTTTACGACTATGCAATGAGCAGTAGACACTCTGAAAACACTGTAATGTATCTGGCATTTCTCCCCGGTCATCCTTGGCCAGTTCAAAGGATGGCACATTATGAATCTAATCTGTACAGTTATCTTTAATGTGTAATTTTTGTACAAACCTAGCATAGGCGATAAAACCGGGTTTTACGATTTTAAAAAGTCCTAGAGTAAAAAAGCACTTTTTATTCTTGGAATTAAGTCTGAAAATGGGGTCCCTCAAATTCTATCCGTACTGAATTTTGCCTGTTTTGAATTTATAAACAAAAAAATTTCTCGTCCTAATTTTGAGAATTTCCTTTTCTAAGATATCAAATACCCAAAAAACCAAGAGAGGAAAAAAGGTACACTTTATTTTGCACTCAAAAATATTCTAGTGTTTTAATCAGTTTAAATTGGTAAAGTGAAGAAAAACACAAAGAAGTGCACCAAACCAATTAAAAAACTTTCCCCAATGTGCAATGACTAAATGGATTTTTCCACTAACATTAAAATAATGCATCTGTGCATATCTTGCTAATTTTCTTACGGCCTCCTTGTACAACATGCAGAGGGGTACATCATGGAAACAATGAGTCCTCACAAAAATGTCTTTATCATAAAAATAAGATTTTTATCTAATGCTGTCTCACTTGTGCTCTCTAGTTAAGGAGAATAAGGGCATTCCCAGGACCAGTATTAAGGAGTTCATAACAATCCACACAGCTATCTGGCATTTTAATTTCAGCGTAAAAGCTTTTTCAGGGCACGCAGAGATCAAACTTTGATGCTTTCGCCCAACAACGAAACCTTTTCCTTAAAAGAAACATAAACATTGTGGATAATGTTATAAAGCAGAAATAAAGAGACGAAGATAACAGCGTGAAAAACATAATTTCAGTGTCTGAAAAAATAAAAAGGCTCGATTAGTTAGGCTGAGGCAATCAATTCGTTCTTGATTTTACAAGATGCTGTAAAGCACCAAGGTGGAAATAACCTGAAACATCAAGGAGAGCATTCAAGAACCAAGTCGAGAGCTCATTCAATGTCTCGTATCTCAAAGACCATTTCCACAGAAAAACAAAACAAAACAAAACAAAACAAAAACTGCCGTTCCGGAAGATCAAACAATCCCACACGCAATCAAGCTGAAATACACACTTCAAAATACATAAACGTGATCCCCAAAGAAGCAGTATTTCTGTCAGGAAAGTTACAGTGGAGAGAAATAAACGAACAAGAGATGAACCGGAAGGGCACCTGAATTTGGTTGCACGATACTATTACACGCTTCGCACTGCTTTTTGCGGTTATTCAAAAGGAAACTGAAGGAATTTTCCAGTTGTTTCAAACCCAAGGGTAAGAAAGAATTTCAACTGTCTGAATAAGACTTGATATTACGTAGTAAGGCGATGAAAAGAAAGGTTTGTTTTTTTCTTTTTTTTTTTTCAAAAAGAAAGGATTTTTCAACTTCCACGCAGAATATCGAAACGAACAAATTTCAAAAGAACGCCGTGCTGTTCGTCCACATAATAAAGGATGGTACACACAACGTACCGGATCCTCTCCCCGTTATTTAGTCCTCAATACACACTGGGCTCCGAGACCTCCCTCTAATCAAGCGCTAGATAAACTCGCAAAACTATCTTCCTCTAAACCACTTGAGCAGGTCCTTTCGGTCGTCAAGTCAGGGTCCCCTAATCGTCCTTTTCCAATCTTCCCGAATCCCGAAAGAGATCCCACCACTTTCTTTAACCCTCCTTCCCCAGGAGTTCGCTCTCAAACAGTCTTCTTCGTTTCAGATCTCAGTTTCACCCCTCATTCCCCCCACCCCAGAGTTTTTCCTCATTCCGCGAGGCTAACCCTCTTGCCATCCTAACCATTCTTCTTACGCTTCCCAAACTGGGAGTCTCCCTCCTTCCCAAATATGTCCTAAGCGATGGCAAAGACTAAAAATTCCCAGTATTTTTTCCTCCCGAAAAGCTGCGCCCCTTCCCCCGAAGTCTACGCTTAAGCCTAACCGCTCCCTTAGCTCCGCCAAAGCACTTTTCTCAGCTACCTCTTTGCCAGGCGCCTTCAACGAGCGGCGCTTCTGGGGTCCTTGACAATAAAGAGAGACCACCAAGAGTCCCCCTTAACAACGGGCAGGGGCGGCGGCCTGGCCACCGCCATCCTCCTTGTCTTCTCCCGCCGGGCAGAGAATGGGGGGCCCCGAGCTACCGTGGGGACTCACCGGCGGGGCCCGGAGGCGAACGGCAGGGGAGAAGCGCCAATGAGGGGAAAGAGAAAGAAGTCGGTGTCGGTTCTCCGGCAGCGCCTGGGAGCGGGGCTCTGTCGCCGGAGGTTGTTTCCTTTCATTCGAGGAGAGACGGGCTCGCGGAGCGCCCTTACGTCGCCCCCCTCGCACGCAACGACTCAACACAGCGTTAATACGTCTCCCGCGCGCCGCGGGCCCCGGTTGGCTGCACGGCCGGGGCAATTGAAGCCGCAGAGCCACGGCGCACGCGCCAACCCGCCCCCGGTACGGATCGGGGCGGCAAGCTCCGCCTCCTGCTCGCGCGCGTACCTTCTATTCTCCGGTCCGCCGCTCAGCCAAGTGTTTGGGGGCTGGATCCGAGGAGATAGAGAAAGAGATTCAAAGATTTCGCCGTGGGTCGGGCGGAGAAGGGGCAGGGTTGGGACTCGAAACCGTTGGACGGGAGCCCTGGGTAACCAATTTTCAACAGGGATTCGAGTGGGTAGGCCTGATCCCTTGCACTTGTTCACCGAGGCCTTTTCACATCCATTATTTCGTTGTACTCTCGTGGCATCCCTTTGAGGTCCTCCGTTCTCTCGTTTTACTGCCAGGAAAGACTGAGAAGCTCGTAGTGGAGTCAGTCGGCCTGGATTTCAATCCTTGGGCAAATCAGTTTCATCTCCGTATCTGAAAAAAAATTTTTTTGTCTTTCTTTAAGACGGAGATTAAAAATAGTATCTCGCGGGTTTATTGTGAAGAAGAAATGAGATCATGCAAGTTCAGCGTGTATGAGCGTCCCTGGCATATAACAGGCCCTCTATAGATACGGAGATTATCATAGTCAGCAAAGATAAGTGATTTTCTTTATAACGCACGCAGGTAAACCCGACACCTAACCGAGCGGTTTCCTCTTTGGTGTATGGAGCCTGACTGCTGGGGTTTGAATTCCAGCTCCCCCACTTCTAGCTTTATGACCTTGAGCACGTTGCATTACCTCTCCGTCCCTCAGTTTCAGCACGTCCAAAATGGAGATCACAATGGTATCCATCTCAAAGAGCTGTTAAGAGAAATGAGTTAATGCATGTAAATCACATAGAATAACATTTGGACACATAGTATGCCCTATGTAAGGGTCAGCTTTTGTCATTTTCTCCTACGCTCACAGACTGCAAGCAAGTGATTTAAAAAGAAAAAGCCTTAACAAGGCAACGAAAATTTAAAAATACCCTTTATGTAGCCATTTTTCCTGTAAAGGGGGGGAGGAAGGTCACGGTGGATTTTCATTGTTGTGATCCGATACTGTTACTACCCTGTTTAAACATTGTTTTTATTTCTCCCTGCAAGGTCAAACTTAAATTGTTATTCTGAAGGAAACACTAACCGTGTTCATGTAACATTGCATCCCACACAAGCAGGTAACAAATAATGTTGGACAAAGCAGTCATTTGGCTGCACGGGACCTTTAGCCCTTTCCCCCAGGCCCTCTCCAGTGAAAGAAGAGAGAGGCTGGCAATTTACAGAAGATCCGGAATGTGTGTTCAAACGTTAACTTCATATTTGAAAACAGGTCCCCCAGCATTATTTTCACCAACTTTACACACTTACTGATCGATGTCAGAACGACACTGATGATAGTAAAAGTAACCAAACCTACGGTCTGCGCAGTATGTCTTCTTTTTAGATTTCTCCACAGCTCCTCACATTTTGCTTTTATTCATTCTCTCAACCGCACACTCATTTCAGCAATTTGGTTCAATAAACATCTGTGAAACTACAAAGTTCCAAATATAAGAGAGACATAGATCCACTCCATCCCTAACCTCAAGCTCCTGGTCTAAAAAGGGAGACAAAGAAGCAAACAAATATGGTACGGTGTGATGGATGCGAGAGAGAGAGAGGTGTGTGCCTGGTACAGACGTCTTCTGCCTGTTATGTACAAAGTGCTAGGCTAAGGTGCAGCACAACAGTGAATAAGACACAGCCTCCACCCTCAACTATTTCCAGTCTAACAAGGAAAAGACAAATACTTTTGATAGGAGACGGACCGCAGCATGCCTTAAGAGGTGGTAAGGAAGTGCAGGGGCTGTTCCAGAGAGGAAGAGCTCAGCAACCCTAGTGAGTTTCAGGCCCCAGGTTAGCCAGTTCCAATTAGCATGACTGATAGATGCAGCCTGTTATTTCAAGGGCTACAAAAGGGAGTCATGTGACAAAACACTATCAACAATGCCTGAGGATATGGCATCTGATCTCTTAATGTCTTAGGAGGAACCACTGAACTACTTGAGAACCACCAGCACATTCTTACTAACACCCTTCCAGTCTTTCCTCAGGCTCTAGATCCTGCTTTCTGTACCTCGTTCTCAGCAAAGGCCTTAACTTTCTGACTTATTTAGAGATGGGCCATCTGAGCTAAGTGACTTTATCTTGTACACCCATCCTTTGTTGCTTCCTTCAAGACTCCGAAAGAATTGCCCATCCAGCTTTTTAAAGCTAAGGCTGTGGTTTTAATCACATCTCCTTCATGTGATTAAAGGTCTAGAGGAACTGATTCTCTACTTATTCCCTGCCTTCAAGGAATTCTCAGTCTAATGAGGATGAAAAACCGGTATTGCTAATGAGGAAGAAAACCAGAATTTCAGTACAATAGATGAAATGCTATCATGGAATTACATACCCACGATGATGGATGGGCTCTGTCCAGCGGAGCAGGAAATACATCTGTGGGGAGGAAATGTTTTGAGTTGGATCTTGAAGGACAGGTCCAGGCCCAGAAAAATCTGGATTCCATCTTTGCGACTTTTCTCCATCTTCCTTCTTGACATCTCTGCTACATTTGACACTTTTGGCAGTTGACTTGTTCTTAAACCTTCACCTTCTTTGGCTCTTAACTGAGGACTCTGGACTCCGGCTCTCTGGCTGCTATTTCAGTTTCTCCTATAAGGTTTCCCTTCTTCTTTCTTACCTTATAATGCAGACGTTTCCCTAGTCTGAGCCTTAGACCTACTGCAGATCTATTGTCATTCCAGCCCAACAAGTCTCAAAATTTGGAAGTGAAAATTAGCTGGGAAGGTTGTTAAAAAATGCACATTTTCTTGGCACCACCCCTCCTCGAAGATTCTGAAGGGAGTTCAGGAATCTGCCTTCTTAAACTGCCCACATATTCTGATGCAGATCTATTGAGGACCACACATTAAGAAACTGCCTTCCACTCTATTTTGTAGAATTGAAACAAGTCTCTGACTTTATACCCTGTAAACAACCGCATAGCAACTGCATCTGCTCTGCTGAGATCACTCCTGTCCTTGGGCTCAATCACTAAATCCAGTGCAAGCAAATTCATCCTTCCCAGAAACTAAAAACTAATTCCTTTTCCTGTCTTCAGTGTTTCTGTGTAAGATACCTCTAGCATCTCTGCTCCTGCCTAAACCAAAGGCTAAATTCTACTCATGCCTATGACCTCCCTTCCAGCTATAATCAACACCAGTGGATCGTTCATTCATTCATCAAGCTCATATTGATCCCCTGTGACATGTTAGATAAAAATGGACACGGTCCATTTTGGTGTAGTGGCAGACAGACCTTAATCTTGATTACTTGTAATATAAACAAATGTAAAAGTACAATCGCGGCTTGTGCAAAAAGACCTAAGTGTTGCTTATATGTAACTGAAGTCTATTTGCACTTCGTATATTGGGTACATTTTACATTTTCTTACTTTTTTATTTTTAAAGTGGATGGATTCTGCATTTTATTTACTTTTTGAAAGGGAGAGACCGAGCAGAGGAGGGGCAGAGAGAGAGGGCAACAGAGGATCTGAAGCAGGCTCTGCACTGACAGGGTGAAGGCAAAGAGCCTGATGTGGGGCTTGAACTCACAAACTGCAAGACCATGACCTGGGCCAAGTCAGATGCTCAACCAACTGAGCTACCCAGGTGCCTGGGATTCTGCATTTTACATGTTTTTGTGAAGGGGCGCCTGGCTGGCTCAGTCAGTGGAGCATGTGACTCTTGATCTCAGGGATATAATTTCGAGCCCCACTTTGGGCATAGGGATTACTTTAAAACCTTTTAAAAAATAAATGCTCCTGTGGGGGAAACAAAGTGCTATTTATTTGTGTGAGACACTGCATAAGAGTCAGAAGACCTGTGTATGGGTTGCTGGCCTGCCACTAACTAGCAGAGTGACCTTGGACTATTCATTTAACTTCTCTGAGCCTTAGTTTACACATCAGTCAAATGAGATTGATATTACTTGCAGAGTTGTTATCGAACACAAGGACATAATGTTGTATGTGAATTTTCTTGCCTCAACAAATATGAAGGACAGTTATTTTTTTATGCATCCTTTGCTGTATCGCTGATTGATCTGCCTGCTAATGTTGGCTGCCTGAATTTGACCCCTATGCCATTCTACATAGTTTTTGTTGTTGTTTATTTAAAGTCCACTTAGTGTATTGATGAAGTTTTAGAACATCCTTTACTTTGTCCAGGCTACGGAGCTACTCTGGTGCCTAACTTAGGAGCTAAGAGCCTTGTTGGACTTTCACATCTCCCCTTGTGAAGCAGTGTGATGTGGGGTATGGTACAGAAATGGCCCAGAAAACTAGCAACTGTGACAGAGGGAAATGCTTTAGAGGCACATGGACATCTCTAAGACACAATTTGTTTATTTGTTTGTTTGTTGTTTTTAAAGGTTTTGTTTTTTTAGTAATTTCTACACCCAACATGGAGTCCAAACCCACAACCCCATGATCAAGAGTCACATGCTCCACGGACCTAGCCAGTGAGGCGCCCCTAAGACATCGTTTATTGGATATTAAACACAGAAGCTAAACTTCATATATTGATGGCAATATTGGAGAAGTAATTAAACTTTATAGTGCTGATGCTTGCAAAATAGTAAGAGTTAACTGATTTCAGACCATGTACTAGGCGCCCTGGTAAGTTCTTTATGTGCATTATCTTATTTACTCTTTACAACAGCCCTGAGGGGCAGGGAATATTATTAGTCCCATTTTACAGAGGAAGAGACTGTTGAGCAATTAAGTAACTTGCCCAAGGTCACACGGCTAGAAAGAAGAACCATGTGTCAAGCCTGCATTTGTTTTGACTCCAGAAGCCAAACTCTTAATCACTAGGTAGCACTGCCTCCTATTTATTTGCTTATTTGTTTATTATCTGTCTCCATCAGGGCAGAGACTTTGTTTTGTCATGTTCACTAATCCATCCCCAGCTCATAGAACTCTGTGTCCAGCCTAGAGTAGATATTCAATAAATATTTAATAAGGGAGGACCACGGAGAACGGGAAATGGAAAGGAGTAGAAAATGGAGAATGGGGGAGAGAATATAATGAAGAATGGGGACAAGTACATTTGGAATGGAATGAAAATATCTCAAGGATTTGTTAATAATGCAGCAGCCCAAGCTCTACCACAGCGATTCTGGCATAGAAGTGAAATGGGGCCCAGCAACGATATTTTTAACAAGCTCCCCAGGTTAGGCTGCAATTTGTGCAAAAGTCTGAGAACCACTGGCCTACCACCTTCGAGCTGAAAACGAAAAACACTCGCCTCCTGGGCATTTTGTCAGTTACATCTGCGTGCCTGAGAGCCTTCCTTCTTTCTGATCAATATCATTCTTAGGCATACATCTTGGTGAAGACACTTGCTTATAACTGGCTTTGCCATTGGGTCCTGGGTGATCTTAAGCATCTTTGCTCCTTTTGGCCCTACCTGGCTATTAGTTATATAACATGATCAGAAACTTCTACACTCATCTCAAATAGTATAATAATAAGTGTAAAAGCTAAAAGAATTGTATATGAATAAGATTTGTGGGAGTTAATATTCACAATGAGGCATAACTATACTGGGAGGCAAAAACCCAAATGGCCTAGACACAAATCCTGATTTCAGATTAACTTCTTAGTGCCTTCATTTCCTCATCTATAAACTGAGAATGATGGAAGTACCCTTATCAAGGAGTTTTTGTTTTTGTTTTTGAGGATTGCATGATCACATAACCCACATAAAGCACTTAGCACAGTTCCGGGCCCTCAGAGCTCAATAAATATTAACTACAAGAGCTAGTTTCATAGGTGACAGTATGCAATATGTTTTATCTTACACCAGTTAAGAGTAGTTTATCATGATCTCCAGTTTTTCTTTCTTTTTAAAAATGTTGTTATTTTGAGTTTATTTATTTTATTTTATTTATTTTTTTAAATAGTTTTTTGTTTATTTTTGAAACAGAGACAGAGCATGAGCAGGGGAGGGGCAGAGAGAGAGGGAGACACAGAATCTGAAACAGGCTCCGGGCTCTGAGCTGGCTGTCAGCACAGAGCCCGACTTGGGGCTCAAACCCACAAACTGTGAGATCATGACCTGAGCGGAAGTCAGACACTCAACCGACTGAGCCACCCAGGCGCCCCTATTTATTTATTTTAGAGACAGAGACAAACATGAGTGGGGGAGACGCACACACACACACACAGAATGAGAGAGAGAGAGAGGAAAGAGAATCCCAAGCAGGCTTCACACTGTCAGTGCAGAGCCCGACGTGGGGCTGGAACTCACAAAACCAGGAGATCATAACCTGAGCTGAAACCGAGAGGTGGTTTTTCTGATGAGAGAAATAGAGAGACAAAAGGCTTTTTTTTTTTATTATTATTATTTCAATAAGCTTGTCTTTATTTGTTTGTCTTTATTTATTTGAAGTCGAGTTGATGCACAATGTTACATTAGATTCAGGTGCATGACCTAGTGATTTGACAAATCTATACATTATGCTGTGTTCCCTGCAATCGTAGCTCCCATCTGTCACCATATAACCCTATTGCAATACGACTGACTACATTCCCTACGCTGTACCTTCCATCCTTGTGACTTATTCATCCCCTAACTAGAAGCCTGTACCTCCCACCCCTCTTCACCCATGTTGCCCATCCCCCCAACCCCCTCCCCCCTGGCAATACCAGTTTGTTCTCTATATTTATGGGTCTGTTTTTGCTTTGTTTGTTTTGTTTTGTTTTTTTTTAGATTCCACATATACGTGAAATCATATGCTATTTGTCTTTCTCTGTCTGACTTATTTCACTCAGCATAATACCCTCTGGGTCCATCCTCTCTTTCTTTATCCATGCTGTTCTTGCTCCCAAAATTCCTTTACAACTCCTTTTGAACTAGCTAGGACCTAGCAGCCTTCAAGATGCCATTCGGGTGTCAGCCCTTAGCTTCCCAGAAGCTTTACTCTCCCTTCGATTGGATAAAGCTCACCTCCAGTGCTTCCACAGCATCCTGGCCAGACCTCTAGCTCATCATTCACCACATTATATTGAAATTATATGTACTTCTGGCTCTCCCACGACAGACCAAGCTCTTTGGGAGAAGAGACCATGCATTATTCTTTTTTATACCCCAGGCACCGAGCACAGTGCCTGCCCGGTAAGTATTTGCTGAACTTTCTCAAAGGGCTGACCAGGGAACCAAAGGTTCCTTCTTTTGGAAGACTTTTCTATCTGAGATTGCCCTCTCTTGTCCTCTGGGCCTTGGCTCCTGAACCTCTCTGTTGTACTTGGTGTCATGCAATGCAATTTAGCAGTTAATCATATACTATATGCCATATATTATTCTCTAGTTGCTTCCTATGTTAATGTGCCACTTCTTCCCTCTCCCGTCAAGCATTGGGAAGAAAAGATTATGAATTGGAAGTGAATCATACAGCTGTAAGCCACACCCAGTTGTCAGTCAACTCTGCTCATTGAATGCCCAGGGCATTCCTCCTATTAATCACCAGAGGCAGATGCAGATGAAAAAGGAGCACCACTTACCATAAAGGCCTAGAACGGTACCTTCACATAGTAGGCACTCAGTTAATATTTGTTGAATAAATGAATGCCTTAGTGAAAAACAGTAGTATACTTGGTTAGGCTAGAAATCAGGAGGCCTGGCTTCTTATCAGATCTCTATCACTTCATTTTGAACTTAAAAAGTCACTTCATCTTTCTGGGACACATTTTTATATTCTGAAAAACATGACAGAATCAGACTAGATGACCTTTAACATCTCTTCCAATTTTAATATGTAATTCTTCCTGCCAATCGTCTGATAATTCCTCAAGAGTAAGCATAGTCGATATCTCATAACTTCTCCATAGCACCGAGCACAGGGCTAAGCACACAAGACTTGATAAATACTTAAAAAGTTAGAGCCATCATCCTCCGTAGTCACCCTTAAGCAGAATTAACAACAATCAAAAGAAAAAGGCACGGGGCGCCTGAGTGACTCAGTCGGTTAAGCATCTGACTTTGGCTCAGGTCATGTTCTCCCGGTTTGTGAGTTTGAGCCCCGCGTCCGGTTCACGGCAATCAGCGCAGAGCCCACTTTGGACCTTCTGTCCACCCCCCTCTCTTCCCACCCTAGACTCTCATGTGTTCTCTGTCTCAAAAATAAATAAACATTTAAAAAATTAAAAGAAAAAAAGCATAAGCAATGGACATGAAACATACCTCATCTCTAAAATAAGACCTAAAAGAAAAGTAGGAGAAAACCTGGAAATCTATTTGACACGTTTCAAAATCTTTAAGTGTTATGATTTGAAATCCTAACTTACGTGTCAGTTGCCAATCAAGCAGTTTCATTAATCCCCGTGAAACCTTGAGTGCAGTGAGAACACAACTGCAGCCTGATCTTAAGCCTAAATCTCCCTTGCAATCAATCATATTGGTTACCATCCACTGACGGGATAACACACTCGTTTCTCTCTCTCTCTGGCCAACATCTCTCCTCCGAATTCTAGGACTGTATAGTCCAATAGGCAGTTGTACTTTGAGATCTCAAAGACATCTCAAAGGCATCTCAAACTTAGTATGGTCTGAAACAGAACTCATGATCTTTCCCTGTAAACCTGGTACGGGTCCACTGTTTGCTAACACATTGAGTGGCACCTCCATTCATCCAGTTCTGCAAGCCAGAGATCAAGGAGTCATCCTTGCTATGCCCCTCCATTCCACACCCCCCCACCACCACCACTCATCTCCTCTCTATCACTAATCGTGGCAATTTTGTCTCCAAATCATCTCTAAAATCAGTCCACTTTTCCTTATCTCCACCATCTCTCCCAGCTGTAATCTGGACCACTCTGCTAGCTTCCTGATTTGCCTATCTGATTCAATTTCCCTTCCTCCAATCTAGTCTCTGCACTCCTGCAAATGCCATTAATTCATTTATTTATCAAAAGATATTTACTGCAAAAATATTTACCTACGATGTGCCATGCACTGGGCACATAACAGTGAACAAAACAAAGATCCTATTGCCATGGAGTTTACATTTTAGTAAGAGAAAGACACACTAAAAATAATATGTAAACTCCACGGTGTGGGAGCTTTACTTCCGGCATGATGAATGGAGGAGGATAATGAATCTTCTCCCTAAAGCAACTATAAGGCTGAACAAAGCTGTCAAAAACAACCCTTTCAGTTCTCTGAAAAGTTACCAAAGGTATAACAGAGTGACCAATCATCCCAATTTCCTTGGCTCCATCCCAGTGATGGCACTGAGAGTCCTGTATCCGGGAAACTCTACCCCAGGGTGTGAAAAATCCATTTTCAGCTCCTGTTTGGGGGGAGGTACCAAACCCAAACTGTGGCTCCAAAAATGGAAGTTGAAAGCAACATTCTTTCTCGTATCAAAAGGATATGGCATAGATAATCCACAGTCACTGCCACCATTTTCAACCCTGACCACTGATGTTGGCAACCGTGATGTGCATTTCCCAATAATGCATCACCCATTGTTGCATCACTGGCAGGGAGGCAACCCAGGTTTGCAACTTAAGTGCACCGCAGTCATGAGTTGTAACATTCTATGTTCGCCTGCCTGTGGATTAACTCGGATTTACTCTTGCGACTGGTATCGAGATGGTGCTACTTTATGTTTTAATATTATCAACATTATACATGCGTTCCAGGTGTCCAGAAAGAAAAAATGGAAAACAATCACAATACCAACTCCATCTTGACCAGAAACCACCAAAAAGGAAAGCTAAGTGGCTGTTATTTTGATGACAGATGGAAGGACACATACAACTGGAAGAGAGGTAAACAACCAAAACATAGCATGCTGAAAAGAATTTGGGACTGGGCACGGGGGACAGCGGAATGCGAAAGCCCATATGTAGAGCGAATCTCACAAGTTCTGAATGAGACAGACAAGCCTTCCAAATCAATCAAAAACTTTTAGTCTTCCCAAAAGACACTAACGTTCAGTCAAAATTGGTGGCCACTGATTGAGCTTGGCATATCGCACGAACAAACACACGTTATTGCATCACTCTCTTGATTGCTCTTTCAAAAATTAAATTTCCTGATGCAGAGGTCACAAGTAAAATCTCCTGTAGATGAACAAAAGAGGAAATTTTGGTACGAGATGCATTGGCCCCTAACAGCACAAGGTTGAGTCTGTCAAATCTCACCGATGATTATGTTTTTACAGTATACCAGGTGATGTGTGATCTCACTGCAACTAAAAATGCTCCTCCTAGCTTTTAGATACTTTGATTTGAAAAACAATTTCAAATCATCTTCTTGATTTCTGTGAAGATCATGGTGAAGCTGCAGAAAACATAAAACAAAAGATTGTTGATATCTTGTCTAATTTTGCTCATATGTCTACATATTCAGCAGACAGTGCCAATGTAAATTTTAGAAATCAGAAGGCTTTAGAACTCAAAATAAAATGTCACCAGAAAAGGGCAGTCAAATTAAACAGGACTTTCTCAATTTCTTACGAAAACTCTAACTTATTTGGAATCCAACTTTGATTTCACAATATCAAGTTTCCACTGTGCTTTGAAACCATTTTTCCCCAAGAAAAAGAATGCTCTAATGATGACATCCAGTATGCTTCATGGTGTTGAAAACTTACAGACGTTTCTGGGGCACCTGGCTGGCTCAGTGGGGTAGAACATCCGAGTCTTGATCTCAGGGTCAGGGGTTCAAGCCCCATGGTGGGCACGGAGTCTACTTAAAAACAAAAATGATGGACATTTACAACATGAATAGCCTATACGACAAATTCATAGATGCAAAGGACCTGATTGGCAAACTGCTGTTCTACCAAAAGTAGCTTGAAGATACAAAGTGAATGTACATTTTTGGAGAACTAGAAACTAATTCCTCCAAATGCAAAAACCTGATGTTTTTACTTAGCAAAACCTATGTATTCCAGGCTCAACACTTTTGTTCAGAGGATATTTTAGCTCCTCCATTTAAGTCTTTAATCAATTTTGAATTAATTTTTGTCTATCGTGGGAGGTGGTGATCCAAATTCATTCTTTTGCATGTAGGTATCCAGTTGTCTCAGCACCATTTGTTGAAAGCAGCATTCTTTCCCCTGCTGAATTGTCTTGGTGCCCTTGTTGCAAATCAATTGACCATAAATGTGAGAGTCTATTTCTGATGCTTTCCATCGCTCAGTGAGTTTATCCGTCTGCCAGTACCACACTCTCTTGGTTATTACAGCTTTGAAGTAAGTCTTGAAATTAGGAAATGTGAATCCTCCAATTTTGATCCTCTTTCTTCAATGCTGTTTCGAGATCCAGGGTCCTCTGAATTTACAGCTGAGTTTCAGGATCAGCTTATAAAATTCTTCAACAAAGCCAGCTGGGGTTTTGACAGAGGATTGTTGAATCCTTGCTGAATTTGTACATCAATTTGGGGAGTGTTGCTATCAGAAAAATACTAAGTCTTCTCTGATCTATGAACATGGGATGATTTTTAATCTTTTAGAGTTTTAATTTCTTTCAACAATATTTTGTAGTTTTTGCTGGACAACTCAGCACTTCTATTGTTAAACTTATTACGAAGTATTTTATTCTTTTTTAAAAATGTTTTTTATTTATTTCTGAGAGAGAGAGAGAGAGAGCGTGATCAGGGGAGGGTCAGAGAGAGAGGGAGACACAGAATCTGAAGCAGGCTCCAGGCTCTGCTCCAGCTGTCAGCACAGAGCCCAACGTGGGGCTCGAACCCATGAACCACAAGATCATGACCTGAGCTGAAATGGGATGCTTAACCGACTGAGCCACCCAGGCGCCCTCGAAGTATTTTATTCTTGATGCTGTTGTAAATGGAATAATTTTCTTAATTTCATTAAAAAAATTTTTTTATTTTAATGTTTTTAATTTATTTCTGAGAGAGAGAGAGAGGAGAGAGAGAGACAGTGTGAGCAGGGGAGGGTCAGAGAGAGAGAGAGGTACAGAATCCGAAACAGGCTCCGGACTCTGAGCTAGCTGTCAGCACAGAGCCCAATGCGGGGCTCGAACCCACGAACCGTGAGATCATGACTTGAGCCGAAGTCAGACATTTAACCAACTGATCCACCCAGGCGCCCCTTAATTTCATTTTTGATGTGTTCCGTGTCAGTGTATAGAAATACAGATGATCTGGGGCACCTGGGTGGCTTAGTCAGTTAAGCATCCGACTTTCGCTTAGGTCATGATCTTTCAGTTCGTGGGTTCGAGCCCCACGTCCTGCTCTGTTCTGACTGCCAGCTCAGAGCCTGGAGTCTGTTTCAGAGTCTGTGTCTCCCTCTCTCTCTGACCCTCCCCTGCTCACGCTGTCTCTCTCTCTCTCTCTAGAAATAAATAAAAATATTAAAAAAAAAAAAAAAGAAATACAGATGATCTTTATATCTTGGTCCTGTGTCCACAACCTTGCTGAACTCATTTATTTAGTGCTGGTAGATTTTTAGCATATTCCTTAAGATTTGAGATATATATATATATATATATATATATATAAAAGATCAGGTTATCTGCAAATAAAGATCGTTTTATTAATTTCCTTATTTCCAGTCTGGATGCCTTTTATTTTTTCTTACCAAAGCCTTGCTTAGAACTGCCAGTACCGTGTTGAATAAAAGAGATGTGATCTGAGGGTGAAAACTTGCAATTAGTAGCTAAATGAGTTCTGGGGATTTAATGCACAGTAAAGTCAATACAGACAATAATATTGTATTATAATCATTAAGCTTTCTAAGGAGACTAGGTCTTAATTATTCCCACCACAAAAGAGAAATGATAATTATGTGAGGTAAAAGAGGTGCTAACTATGACCACAGTGGCAATCATGTTACAATATATGAATGTATCAAATCAACATTTTATACATCTGAAATGAATACAATGTTATATGTCAAATATGTGTCAATTTCAAAACATGTTGAATAGAAATGACAAGGGCAGGGATCCAGGTTTCATTCCTCATTTGGAGGGGAAGCTTAAATCTTTCACCATTAAGTATAATGTCAGTTGTGGGTTTTTCACAGATGTCCTTCGTCAGGTTGAGAAAGATGCCTTTAATTCTTAGTTTGTTGAGTGTTTTCATCATTCAGGGATGTGAATTTTGTCAAGTACTTTTTCTGCATCTATTCAGATAAATATGTGAGCTTTGTTTTTTATTCTATTGATACGATCTATTACATTGATTGAGTTTTGGATGTTAAAACAACCTTGTAACCCTGAAATGAATTTCACTTGGTCATGGTGTATAATCTCTTTTATATGTTGCTGGACTGGGTTTGCCCCTATTTTGTTGAGGATGTCTGTTTCTAGTTTTATAAGAGTTATTCATCTTTAGTTTGCTTTACTTGCTATATTTTTGTCTGATCTCGGTGTCAGAGTAATACTGGCCTCATAGCATGAATTAGAAAGCGTTCCCTCTTCTATGTTTTGGAAAAGCTTGTGAAAGATTACTATTATTTCTTTTAAAAATATTTTTGTAGAACTCATCAGTGAAGGCTTTTCATCCTGAGCCTTTCTCTGTGAGTAGTTTTTAAATTACTAATTCAATTTCTTCTTAATACAGGTCTATTCAGATTTTTCTATTTCCTCTTGTGTCAGTTATAGTAGTCTGGGTTTTTAAATTTTTATTTATTTGTTTGTTTGTTTTTAAAATAGGGCTCCATGCCCAACGTGGGGCTCAAAGTCACAACCCTGATATCAACAGTCGCACACTCCTTTAACTGAGCCAGCCAGGTGTCCTGGTTATGGTACTTTGTGTCTTTCTAGTAATTTGTCCATTTTATGTAAGTTATCTAATTTGTTGACACACAATTGTTTATAATATACACTTAGAATTCTTTTTATTTCTGCACGTTTGGTAGTAATGTCCTCTTTTTCAATTCTGTTTTCAGGAAATTGAATCTTCTCCCTTTTTTTTTTTTTTTTGATTTTTGGTCAATCTAGCTAAATGTCCTTCAGGATTTTTTTTTCCTAAATCTTTTTTTTAAAATTTTTTTAGTGTTTATTTATTTCTAGGAGAGAGAGAGAGACAGCGTGAGCAGGGGAGGGTCAGAGAGAGAAGGAGTCACAGACTCTGAAACAGGCTCCAGGCTCTGAGCTGGCAGTCAGCACAGAGCCCGACGCGGGGCTCGAACCCAGAACCGCGAGATCATGGCCTAAGTGAAAGTCGGACACTTAACCGACTAAGCCACCCAGGCACCCCTCTTAAATCTTTTCAAAGAGCCTACTTTTGATTTCATTGATTTTTGTCTATTCTTTTTTATTCTCTAATTCATTAATTTTCACTCTAATCTTTATAATTTCCTTCTAATTGCTGTGGGCTTAGTTTGTTCTTCTTTTCTAGTCTCCAAAGGTGGGAGGTTAGGTTATTGGTTTGAATCTTTCTTCTTTTTTCATGTAAGTGTTTACAGCTGTAAATTTTCCTCTAAACACTACTTTAGCTGCATCCCATAAATTTTGGTATGTTGTATTTACATGTTTATTCATCCTGAAGCTTTCTGTAATTTCTCTTTTGGTATCTTCATTGGCCCATTGTTTAAGAATGTGTTGTTTAAGGGGCCCCTGGGTGGCTCAGTCAGTTAAGCATCTGAGTTTGGCCATGATCTCACAGTTCGTGGGTTCGAGCCCTGCATCGGGCTGTGTGCTGACAGCTAGCTCAGAGCCTGAAGCCTCCTTCTGATTCTGTGTCCCCCTGTCTCTCTGACCCTCCCCTGCTCACGCTGAGTTTCTCTCTCTCTCTCTCAGAAATAAATAAAACATTAAAAATTTTAAAAAAAATAAAAGAATGTGTTGTTTGGGGCGCGTGGCTGGCTCAGTCAAAGGACACTGTGACTCTTGATCTCAGAGTTGTGAATTTGAGCCTCATAATGGGTGTAGAGATTACTTAAATAAATAATTTTTAAATAAATAAATATATCTTAAAAAATAATGTGTTGTTTAGGGGCGCTTGGGTGGCTCAGTTGGTTAAGTGTCCGACATCAGCTCAGGTCATGATCTCCACATCATGCAAAGTTCGAGTCCCGCATCAGGCTCTGTGCTGTCAGCTCAGAGCCTGGAGCCTGTTTTGGATTTTGTGCCTCCCTCTCTTTCTGCCCCTCCCCTGTTCACCCTCTGTCTCTCTCTCTCTCTCAAATATAAACATTAAAAAACTTTTTTAAAAATAGTGTGTTGTTTAATTTCCATACATTTGTGAGTTTCCTGATTCTTGTCATTCATTTCTAATTTCACTTTATTGTGATCAGAGAACAGGCTTTGTATGGTTTCAATTCTTTTAAGTGTATTGAAGTTTGTTTTATTGCCTAATAGATGTTCTATCCTGACGAATGTTCCATGTGCACTTGAGAAGAAGGTGCATTCTGCCTTGTTTTGTGCAAGTGTTTTATATACATATCTGTTAGCTTTAGTTGGTTTATAGTGCTATTCAAGATTTCTATTTCCTTATGATCTTCTGCCTACTTTTTCTATCAATTGTTATAATTGAGGTATTGAAGCCTTTGACTGTTGTTGAATTGTCTAACTTCTCTTTTCACTTATGTCAGTTTTTACTTCCTGTATTTGGGGCTCTCTAGGGGTATGTGTGTTAATACTTGGTATATGATCTTGGTGTATTGACTTTTATCGATATAAAATGTCCTTCTTAGTGTCTAGTACTAATTTTTGCCTTGGTGACTATTTTATCTGATATTAGAGGAGTCACTCCAGCTCTCTTATAGTTGCTAATTGCGTGATATGTATTTTTCCATCCTTTGACTTTTAATCTATTTGTATCTTTAAATATAAACTATGACTCCTCCTGTAGGCAACATATAGTTGGACCTTGTTTTCTCTTGTCCAGTCTCACATTCTCTGCCTCTTGATTATTGGATTGTTTAATCCATTCACTTTATTTTTCTTTTTTTAAGTAGGCTCTAGCCCCAACATGAGGCTTGAACTCACGACCCCGAGATCAAGAGTCACACGCTCTACTGACTGAGCCAGCCAGGCATCCCTAATCCATTCACCGTAACTTTCTATAGTTGGATTTACATTGCTACATCTTTTTCGTTTCCTATAAAATCTCATACCTTTTATATTCCTCTATTTCTCCTTTACTACTCTCTTTTGCATTGAATGACTTTTTTTAGGATAGCAATTTAATGCTTTATATAAAGATTTTTTATTTCGGTTTTTTAGTGATTTTCTTTGTGATTGCTCTGGGGTTGCTCATACACATCCAAACTTACCAGAATCCTCCTCACATGTACACTGAGTTAATTTCAGCAACATATGGAAGTACTCCTAAATAGCTCTATTCCCTCTTGCCCATTATGTGTTTAACTGTTATACATGTTACATTTATATATGTTACAAATCCAAGCATATAATGTTATAATCATTACTGCCTATACTTTTATATCTATTAAATAAGCTGACAAAAGAAAAGACCAAGTATATATTGATAGTTTGTTATATTTGCCTTTTTACTTACCATTCCTAGTTGTCTTCATTTATTCTGTGGATTGGAGTCAACGATTGGTGTCATTTCCTTACTGCAATACAATGTGATCCCCCCTTTAACGTGTTTTGTGTTCCTGTTGTCAAATATGTGACATTTGTATAGGTTGTGGGCACAATGATACCATTACACACATATTGTTTAAGACACTGGCTGTTTAAAAAAATCTTATTTTTAATAATGTTTTTTATTTCTTTTAGCAAGAGAGAGAGAAAGAATGCATGGAGGAGGGGCAGAGAGAGGGAGACAGAGGATCCAAGGTGGGTTCCCCTCTGCTGGCACAGAGCCCAATGTGGGACCTGAACTCATGAACCATGAGATCATGACCTGAACTGAAGTCAGATACCTAAATGACTGAGCCATCCAGGTACCCCGATACACTGGCTTTTTAAATTAAGAGCAGAAGAGAGATGCAATATAGATATGTATGTATTTTATAGTTATGTAATTACCTTTACTGGCACTCTTTACTTTTTCATGTAGATTTGAGTTACCATCTGGGATCACTTGCTTTCACCCCCAAAGAACTCTCTTTAGTATTTCTTATAAAGTGGGCCTGAGAGGGGCACTTGGCTGGCTCTTGATCTCGGGCTTGTGAGTTGGAGCCCCACACTGGGTGTAGAGATTATTTAATAATAGCACCTTTAAAAAATGATAATAATAAAGCTGGGCTTACTAGTCTATATCGTAGGTCATAAAACAGCCTTAAGAAACAAGAGAGAAATGAAATTTTCTCTGACCATATGGAATTAAACTAGAAATGAATTCTAGACAGGTAAGAGCAACATCTTTCAAGCTCTTAGAAATTTCAGCAACAGATCTCTGTATAATCCATGGATCAGAGCAAAAACCTGAAAGCAAAGTAGAAAATATTATGAATGAGTTGAAATGATAATACAGTGTATCGATATCTGTGGGATGTAGCTAAAACAGTGCCAAAAAGAAAATGCCTGCTCGAGGTGTGTTTCCAAAATGGCGGCAGCGATGGATGTGGATACCCCGAACGGCACCAACAGCGACGTGGGCAAGAAGCGCTTTGAAGTGAAAAAGTGGAATGCAGTAGCCCTCTGGGCCTGGCAGATTGTGGTTGATAACTGTGCCATCTGCAGGAACCACATTATGGATCTTTGCATAGGATGTCAAGCTAACCAGGCGTCTGCTACTTCTGAAGAGTGCACAGTTGCGTGGGGAGTCTGTAGCCATGCCTTTCACTTCCACTGCATCTCTCGCTGGCTCAAAACATGGTGTCAGATAAAATCCAGTGGGATTCTAGATCAGATGCTGTCTCTTGTGTATGTGAAAAAACTGAACCATAAAGATTGGAAAGTCAGCTTTGGAAAGTGAGATGTTTGTTCATCAGAGCAGAGTTGTCCTGTGAGTCTGTCGCTTGGTCACCAGGCATCCCGGTCCACAGCCTGCTCACTGATGGCAGCCTTGGACACGTCATCTCTCTCTTCCACCCTTTCCCTGTAGAACGGCTCCTAAGGACTAAACGGCGTCGTAGGCGCACAAAGAAGCTGTGTAAACTGTAAAACCACGGTACGAATGTCAACTTTGACTGTGTATGACATGTTGCTTTCTCTTCTTAGTTTAGAAAAATAAACCTGAAAAAATCTAATATGTAATTTTGGCTGGCGAAAGAATAATTTATAGGCTCAAGTTGAAACTTGGTGTCATTTAAAATGGAACTGAAAAAGAGAATTCAAGTTGCCTCTATCACCACCATCTTTTGTAACTTGTTCACAATGTCTTAGCCACAGGGGTGCCTAACAGGCTGTCAATAGAGCATGCAACTCTATCTTGGGGTCATGAGTTCAAGCCCCATGTTGGGCAGAGATTACTTCAAAAAAAAAAAAAAGGCTGCCCATGGAAGGAATTGCCAGTTCTAAAACGAATTCAGTGGTGCTAATGTAGTCTTGAGCTGAGAAAGTCAAGTTTACTGTAGTGGTTCTTAAACTAGAGTCTGAGGACTCCTGGGGGCCCCTGGACTCCTTGAGGAGATTCATGAAGTTCCTTTTCCACTACATGTCTGTATGAGGCCAGCTTTTCTTTTCTTTTCTTTCTTTCTTTCTTTTTTTTTTTTACAAATAGTTCATTGTCAAATTAGTTTCCACATAACACCCAGTGCTCATCCCCACAAGTGCCCTCCTCCATGCCCACCCCTTCTCCCCCCCACATCCACCAGTCCTCAGTTTTTGTCAGTATTCAAGAGTCTCTCACGGTTTGCCTCTCTCCCTTTCCCCCACCATTTCCGCCCTTCTTCTCCCCCTTGGTCCTCTGTTAAGTTCCTCCTAATCCTCCTATACGTGCACACATATGATATTTGTCTTTTTCTGCCTGACTTATTTCGCTCAGCATAACACCCTCAAGGTCCATCCATGTTGCTACACATGGCCAGATTTCATTGTTTCTCACTGCCACGTAGTATTCCATGGTACAGATAAACCACATCTTCTTGATCCATTCATCTGTTGATGGACACTTAGGCTCTTTCCATGTTTTAGCTATTGTGGAGAGTGCTGCTATGAACATTGGGGTACATGTGCTCCTATGAGGCCAGCTTTTCCTTACCTACTTCAACCAAAGCAATACACTGAATGAAGAAGCAGGCATGAGAATCCAGCTGTCTTCTATTAGATGTAAAGCACAAAAATGTGAAAATGTGCCACTCTTTAATTTTTTTGTTTTAAAAAATAGCGGCTTTTAATAAAAATATTTATGTTAAAAAAAAGAAAATGCCTGTTCAAGTATTTTTTCAATTGACACTCTTGTTTTATTTATTTTAATTTTTAAAATGTTTTTATTTATTTATTTTAGGAGAGAGAGAGCAGGGGAAGGGCTGAGGGAGAAAGAGAGAATCCCAAGCAGGCTCCTCACTGTCAGCACAGAGCCCAGTGTGGGGCTCCATCCCACAAACTGTGAGATAGTGACCTGAGCCGAAATCAAGAGTCAGACGCTTAATCAACTGAGCCACCCAGATGTGCCTGCTTTTTTCTTTTCATTGTTTGTGGGAATTCTTTATATATTTTGGAGAAAAGCAAGCCATTTGTCATTTATAGAATATACAAGTATCATTTCTCATTTTGTGCCTAGCTTTTAGTGTTTGACTAGAGTCTCTCCATAAACAGAGTTTCTCAAGTGTAATGTAGCCCAGTTTATCAACTTGTAACTTTATGGTTTATGGTTTGTGCATTTTGATTTTTTTTTTAAAAGAAATCGTTGTTTTTGCAAAGGTCTTGAACATATTCTCCTTTGCTTTCTTGCGGAACTTTTGCTGATCTACCATCCTCATTTAGATCCTTACCACATTTTGGCTAGTTTTCACCCTTTGCATCTCCATAGGAATAGCATAATCAATGTGTCAATTTCTTTTTTTTTTTAATTTTAAAGTTTTATTTAAAACATTTTTTAATATTTGATTTTGAAAGAGAGAGGGAGCGAGAGCAAGAGCACAAGCAAGGGAGGGACAGAGAGAGAAAGGGACAGAGGATCCAAAGCAGGCTATGTGCTCACAGCAGAAACCCCGATGCAAGGCTCGAACTCACAAGCTGTGAGGTCGTGGCCTGAGCTGAAGTGAGACACTTAACCTACTGAGCCCCTCAGGAGCCCCTCAGTGTGTCAATTTCTTAATGGAAAAAAACAACCTATTAGGATTTTTATTACTATTGCATTGTGTTGATGGATCAATTTGGAGAGAATTGATATCTTTACCATACTGAGTCTAGTAGTCCATAAGTCTGGTATATCCTTCTATTTTTATGTCTTTTAAAAAATTTTTCTCAATATTTTGTAGTTTCCAGTATAAAGCCCTTGGGCATCTTTTGTTAAATTTATTCCTAATTAACTGATGTTATTTACTTATTTTTAAAAATTAAAAAAAATTTTTTTTGAGAGAGAGACAGAGAGACCAAGCAAGAGCAAGGCAAGTAGAGAGAAAGGGAGAGATACAGAATCTGAAACAGGCTCCAGGATCTGAGCTGGCTGTCAGCACAGAGCCCAGCGAGCTCGAACTCACGGACATGAGATCATGACCTGAGCTGAAGTCGGATGCTTAACCGACTGAGCCACCCAGGTGCCCCTAATTGATGTTATTTAAGCTATTGTAAATGGTATCTTTAAAAACTTCATTCCTTATTTATTTGATGTTGGTATATGGAAGTACACTTGACTTTTTCATATGTACCTAGAGGTGTGCTAAATTTGCTTATTAATTCTAATAGATTTTCTGTAGGTTCTTTTGGGTTTTTTGTGTGTAAAATCATCTTGTAAATAATGAGTGTTTTATTTCTTCTTTTCCTACATTATGCTCTTTATTGCTTTTTCCTGCGTTATTGCACTGGATTCCATGTTTGGTATTGAATAGGAGTTATGATACCAGAATTATTTGTCTCTTCCTGATCTCAAGAGGAAAGTTTTCAATAATTCATCATTAAGCATGATGTTTGATATAGGTATTTAATTTTTTCTAGATACACTTTATAAGGTCAAGAGAGCTCCTTTCTGTTACGAATTTGCTACCAATATTTTTTTCTAATCATGAACGAATATTATATATATACTTTTTTTTTTCCGGACAAACAGGCAGAATCTTTATTTCCAACACACTCCCTGGACCTCTGTCAGAAGCACTGTAGGCAGAAGGCAGAGTAAGGCCTTCTCAAGCATTCCAGAATGCAGCAGAAACCCCACACCTGTCACTCTTCATGGCGCACCAGAGAGGGTGGAACACAGGATAGACAGGCCCACTTCTGTGGATTCAAGTCATGGCGGGGATGTTGAGCAGTTACGGAGGCTCTTCAGAGAAGGCACAGCCATCCTAGACATGCGTGTCTGGAGAACAGCTTGCTGGGGACGTCCTCAGGACCCTGTGTCTCAAGCCTTTCTTTAGGGTCAGAGGCCCCAGATGGAGCTAGGAGTGGGGCTCAGGCTGGTGAGTGCCCCTGGGGGCTGGGGGCACCTCACTAGGACTCCAGGCTCATGGCAGTGCACCGGAAGGGGATCTAGCCAGTGTCAGGTGAGATCGGCAGCAAGCTGTCCTCGGTCCGCAGGAAGCACAGCTTGGTAAGCTCGTGCAAACCTGGTACCCACCACTTGACAATCTCAGCATAGCCGACAGCCTTGGCCAGGACCTGAGAGCACTACATGCCATGCTCTGCCACCCTCCAGTCGACCCAGCGCCAGCCCTAACAGGCTGTAGATATTGCTGCCATCTTGGACCTGCATCTCAGGATATCAGGACGTAGCTGGGGCATTGGGGAAGGTGCTGGGAGTTCCACAGAGCCAGGTTTCTGATTGTGTTCCATTCTGCTTGCTGCCACAGCTGAATCTCTCTGGCTACTCCAGGGAACTGTCAGATGAATGCTGGGCAACATGCCCCGGGCCACCCCACAACCCTGCCTCTTCAGGGCATGACCCTGCTCCTCATTCCAGACTTCCTAGGAACTGCACCATATCCCCTCACTCCCAGCTTCTCAGGACAGGTGCGATGCCTGCCTCACCTTGGGAAGGGGCTGGAAGGCATAAACCCCCCATTTCTCTGGACAGAGGCGTAACCCTTCCCCCACCCTGTTGTCCCTGAGACAGGACCAAATTCCTCAAACACTGGGCTCTTTTGGATGGAGCCAAGCACCTTCATCCCAGGATCCCTAAGACTGGGTCCAAGTTTCCTTCATCTGGAGTTCCTTGGGACAGCACCCATGCCCTTGATCTAGACCCCAAAGAATGACATTGAGCACCCTGAGGCCCCAGACTGTCCAAGGCACAGGGCCGTGTCCGAGCACTCATGCTCCCAGAGCTTCCTACCCTCCAAGATCCCTGAGACAGAGCCAAGAATCCTCATCCAAATGCTCCTCAAAGACAGAACTGACCGCCTCCCACATTCCAGGATCCCTACAGTAGGACTGTGAACTCTTTACCCTGAGATTTCCAGTGTTGATCCCCCCAACTCAGGTCACTCAGAAGCTCAGGAGTAGAGGCTTGATGCGGACGGACGGCTGCTTGGGCTACTCTTGATGTTAAGTACACGGCCCAGTCAGCCTTGCTGGTCTCCATCACCGCAGTCTGCCCCCTGGGTCTGCTGGCCACAGACGCCCACCCCACCCCTTGCTGGATTCAGGCTCTCACCACTGCAAGTCATGCACACCTCAAGCTTGATCTGGAGCCAAGATGGCACATCTGAATGTCATATTTTTAAAGATTTTTTTCTGCATCTATCAATATGATAAGATTTTTCAATCGTTTTCTGTTTATACAGTGACTATATTTATTGGTTTTAGAACTTTAGCTCTTGTATTCCTAGATAAAGATCATTTGTTTCTGATGCAGTGTTCTTTATGTATAGCTCTTGATTCATTTACTAATACTCTATTTAGAAGTTTCACAACTATGCTCACAAGAGAGATTTTTGGCAATTCTCCTTCCTTATAACCCTTGTTAGGTTTTGGTAACAGATTATTTGGACCCTCTAAAAGAACTTAGATGTGTTTCACTATTTTTCTATTCTCTCAAAGTGTTTGTAAAGATAATTTCTTTTTCTTTTTTTTTCTTAGATGTCTAGAAGCACTCACTGGTTCAACCATCTGGGTCTTGGGGTTTTCTTTGGGAAGGTGTTTAGTAAGTGCTGCAATTACCCTAATAGATAACAGATTATTTAGACTATGTTCTGTTTACCTCTGTGTCACTTTGGTAGGTTGTGTTTCTTGAGCAATTTGTCGTTTCATACAAGTTGTCAAATTTATGGGCTTAAAATTGTATTCATTGTATTCTGATATTCTTATTATTTGTTTAGTTTTTTTTTTTTTTGCTTAGTTTCCAAGCATTCGAGAACTTTGGAGTCATCTTCTTTGTGTTTTCAAGGTCCAGCTTGCTTCTTCTATGGTGAGAGAGCACACTCTAAACTGTTCCAATCATTTGAAATGTGTTGAGGGTTGCTTTGTGACTCACTATATGGTCAATTTCGGTATGTGTTATATTTGCATTTGAAAAGGATACATGTTCTATTATTGTTGGGTAGAGAGTTTCATATATATGTAATACATATATGTATACTATACATAAAATATGTATCAACATATAATCTCTATATAGGTATCTTGTTATCTGGAATTTGCTAATTTTGTTATCTAGATCTTATATCTTATTGATTTTTTGTTTTCTTATTCTATCAGCTGTTGAAAGAGGTGTGTTCAAACTTCTTATTTTTATTTTTTAATTTTTGTTATTAATTAAAATTTTTTAAATGTTTATTTTTGAGAGAGAGAGAGAGACAGAGCTTAAGTGGGGGAGGGGCAGAGGGAGGCACACACAGAATCTGAAGCAGGCTCCAGGTTCTGAGCTGTCAGCACAGAGCACGATGCGGGGCCTGAACTCATGAGCTGGTGCTCCAGCCCTCATCCTATGCCATCCTCAAAGGGAAGACTCCCAGTGAGACACCTGCACCTATGATCAGGGTGAATCCGGCAGGTTTTCTCTCAGATGATCTTCAGTGATAATGCTGGAGTTAAGAACTCTCTGTTTCTTTGCCCCAAACCAGAAGTCTTTGTTCCCTGCATATAGAGTAAAAGTCATGTTCATTAGAAACTGGTTGGTGTTTAAAACTGAAGATTGTGGGGCACCTGGGTGGCTCAGTCCGTTAAGGGGCAGACTCTTGATTACAGCTCAGGTCATGGTCTCATGGTTCATGAGTTTGAGCCCCAAGTGGGGCTCCTGCACTGAGTGCAGAGCCTGCTTCTGCTTCTCTCTCTCCTCTCTATGCCTCCCCCCCTCATTCTTTCTCTCTCTCAAAAAAAAAAAAAAATCCTGAAGATGGTTATGATGGTTTAAGCTCTATTCTAAAGTAAAATTGTTTTGGAAATACTAAGCCAGAGTAACCCAAATTTGTTTCTGGAACCATGAAAGTTTTGCTCATTTTTGACTTTGACAATATAGTCATAGATGGTAATAGTGACCTCTGGATCGTACAGTGTGCTCCAGAGGGAAAGCTTCCCATTGAACTACAAGATTCTTAGGAAAAAGGATTTTGGACAGAATTTATGGGCCGAGTCTTTAAGTATTCGCGGGATGAAGGTGTAAGAGAAGATGAAATGAAAAGAGCAGTGACATCAAAGCCTCTTACCCCAGGCATGTGGAACTTTTCAACTTTATAAGAAAGAACAAGAATAAATTTGTCTGTATCATTATTTCAGATTCAGATTCAGTCTTCATAGATTGGGTTTTAGAAGCTGCCAGTTTTCATGATGTGCTTGACAAAGTGTTTACAAGTCCAGCAGCTTTTGCTAGCAAATGCGGAAAATGATCACGCCCGTTCTTGCCATGGGTGCCCAAAACGTCTTTGCAGACATGTAGTTTGGGTAGAATTTGTAGATAGTTACAACAGGGAGTGAACTATACATGATTTGTTGATACAGGTGATGGTGGAAATGATGTCTGTGTAGTTAACTTTTTAAAAACTGATTTATTTATTTTGAGAGAGAGAGTACGCACATGCACATGCTACAGTCATAGAACTTTATTGCCCAGGTCTGTATCATATGCCCAGCTTTGAAAGTTAGGCATTGGGATCAACTCCACTCAAATTCCATGAATGTCATGCATTTAATTCTCTCTCTGTCTCTCTCTCTTTACATATATTTTTAAATATTTTATCTTTAAGTAATCTCTACATCCCATGTGGGGCTCGAACTTACAACCCTGAGATCAAGTCACATGCTCCACCTATACAGCTAGCCAGGTGCCTCTGATTCTCTCTCTATATATATATTTTAAAAGCTATGAGGCATTATTATGATTGTTTTGTACAATCAAATCGATCTGTTTTTATCCACATATTTAGTTACCCATCGCTCTTCATTCCATCCTGCCAGGTTTTAGTATCTGAGTTTATTTCCTTTCCTCCTAAAGAATTCCCTTTAGTGCAGGCTTGCTGACTATAAATCTGTTCAGAGTTTGTTTGTCTGACATATCTATGGCACCTACCTTTCTTAAGGATACTTTCGCTGGTTATGGAGTTTTACTTTTATAGTCATTTTCTTTCATACTACAATAATGCCATTCCATTGTGTTCTGGCTCCTATTGTTTCCACTGAGAAGTCAGGTTTGTTTGTTGTTGTTTTAAACGCAATGCTTTATTTGCAAAATATATAATTAAAATGACACGGTGTTTACACTGTTTCATGCACCACCACTTTGGATCTGACACATTTCCTTCAAAATGTGTAATTATATATAAATGTACTCAACAGTTAATATGTATGTTTTTTAACGGGGTGCCTGGGTGGTTCAGTCGGTTGAACATCTGACTCTTGATCTCAGCTCAGGTCTTGATCTCATGGCTCTGAGTTTACGCCCTGGGTTGAGCCCCACACTGGGCATGAAACCTACTTAAAAAAGCAAACAGGAGCACCCGGGGGGGTGGGGGGGAGGGGAGGCTCAGTCGGTTGTCTGACTCTTGATTTCAGCTCAGGTCATGATCCCAGGGTCATGGGATCAAGCTCTGTGTTAGGCTCTGTGCTGAGTGTGGAGCCCGCTTAAGATTCTCTCCCTCTACCCCTTCCCCCTGCTCGTTCTCTCTCTCTCTCTCAAATAAAAAGAAATTATTTAAAATATTTGAATTTACAAATTCATTTTTCAAGGTCTTCGAAATGGAACTCTTTAAGTGCCCATCTCTAAACGCACTATTTGGTGTGTGTGCTATTCATTTTTCACTTTGATGTCTTCTTCTGACCTCAGACTTCACTTGTCCAGAAGCATCAGCATTCGCCATTTCATTCGCAGCTGTCCATATCCCAACTCATCCAGCCACCCAGGACTCAAACTTTGAAATACTCTTGGAATCCTTCCCTTCCTCCATCTATGTTTTACATTATATCAAAGAATAAAGGAAGCAGTTAATGGAATCGGATCAGGAGAGATACTGATATTTCAAATATAATATATGGAATGGACTGCATAATAAAGCAAACTTGAGGTCAAAGGTGACTGTAAATCCATATTTCTAATAATCTTCTTGATAACTAGAAAAACCTTTGCCTGACTGTAAAAAAAAAGATTTTATTTTATTTTAAGTAATCTCTACACCCAACATGGGGCTCAAACTCACAACTCTGAGATCAAGAGCCTCATGCTGTGTTGACTGAGCCAGCCAGGAGCCCCTGCCTGACTTTTTGTTGTATCTGTTTAGAGTGTCTGATCCTTCACCTCGAAATAGAGATAAAGAGGTGCTTATACTGGGAGAATGAGAAATTTTCTACTCTGTCATTTTCTTTCTTTGTGCTCGTATTATTGGCATTCCTTCAACCCATGGATTTTTTGCAAAGATCTTCTGAATAGATCTTCTGAAACCATCTATTCATTATATTGAGTTGGTTTAGCTAAAATTAAACAATATTTTGCATAATACTTTTAACCCTCCACAGGTAGGTTACAAGCTAAAAAGTCAAGGAATGTGGGAAAACACCCATGGTAAGCCATTTGCTTTGTGGAACTCCCCCTCTTACCCAAGAATCCTCAGGACCTTGTATGTGACCATCTGATATACGGATTAAGGGAAGTGCTAATTTCAATTTGCATAGGAAACATTAGTGAAGCTGACTTATAAAAATTTCTTTGGATTAAAAAAAACCTATAGATAGATAGAAGTTCTGATATTTTCCTACAGCACCCAGTGAGGCTTCTGGCACCTCCTGCTGGGTGTATATACACCCCATTTGAGAGATCAATACTATCCGCTGTGCTGGATGGATGACCCACAAACAGGGTAGAAGAAACTACCACACTAGTCAGACATTCCTCTTCCTCATTCCTATCCCAACCCTAAAGTTCTCAGTGCATAGAAAAGGGAAGAGAGCTCACGAGAGAAGGCAACCCCCTACTCTGCTCTCGAGCCAAGTTGGGCACTCTTCTCCGCCCTTTGAGAAGACAGTTTTGAGTGAAATCAGAGCCCGAAGCTTTGAAATCAGCATGACTAAGTCTTAATTACTAAGAGAAACCTCCGTCATTGCAGGGAACTAGAAGCTTGGAGGATCGGACTGAGATGTCACTGAGACAAGTGAACAATGGGAAAGTGAAGTTCATCACAGTAGAAAGGTAACCACCTTTACAAAAACAAAATCAGAGGGAAATGTCCTATTTCAAGACTTCAGAGGCATCCCTTTGTGTGTAAGAACCCAGAGCAGAGAGTGAAGAAACCACAGAGAACACTGGGCCACGGGAATGGAGGGAGGCATGGAAGCGGTAACACTGTGTCGTGTAAGACTTTCATGCGGACAGGCTTGCCACGAGCCCCAGTGACCTTGCAGAGGTGAGTGGTGAGGGTCATCTAATGCCCAGAGCACAACTTCAAAGTCAGAGGCGTATTGGTTTGGATCTGGCCTCTGCCATTTGCACTTGCCATTTACTAATCCTTCTTAAGTCTCAATTTCCCCATCTATCCAATGGGAACCCTTATGGTACTGGGTTCATAAGGTTGCTATTAGGGGTAAATGAAGGGAAACTGGCACATCGTTAAGTGCTCCAATAAATGGTAGGTGGACTCATCGCTGCCATCACCATCAGCCAGTATATCATCAGATGGTTGCAGTTGCGTCTCTCTCTGCCAAAAGTGAAACATTTGGTAATCCCTTGCTCTGCTCAAACTGTTCTATCTTAAAAGAAGATACTGGCTGCCTTTCACAGAACTCTTGTGCCATACTGGGTACTGTGCTGAAAGCACTATTCATGTAATTGTTACACCAGCCCGACAAGATAGAGACTGTCTGCATTTTGCAGATGAGAAGCATCGCCGAGATTTAAAGACGTTAACCAGCTGGCCCAAGAGCTCGTAGCTTGTGCGAGGCCGAACCCTGCTATTTCCACCATATGTCACTGCCGCCCACTGAGTATGGGTCTCATTCTGGAGAACCTAGTGAAAATGCTGAGGTGTCAATAACCCTGGAAGGAAGTGATTGGGTTGACAGTGAGTTGGAATTATAACACAAAGAACTAAAGGCATACTCATAAGTTACATCCTTGATGTTAGGGGAGTAGATTTCAAACTGTTCAAGGAAGTCATTTCTAAGACTTATTTTGCTTTTTAGAAGGTAATTTGTCTTTTTTCCTCTGGTTGCTTTTAAGACTTTGCCTTTCATCTTCAGGCAATTTTGTGACATGCCTCTGTGTGTGCTTTTGTGTATGAGTAGTTAGCCTCTAGATAGAATTTCTTGGACCCGTGTGTTAACATCTTTACTCAGTTTTGGAAAAAGCTCATCTATAATCTCTTCAAGTGTTACTTCTAAAAATTTTTAACATTTTTTTTTTGAGAGACAGAGCACAAGCAGGGCAGAGAGAGAGGAAGACACAGAATCAGAAGCGGGTTCTAGGCTTTGAGCTGTCAGCACAGAGCTGGAGGTGGGGCTCGAACTCACAAACCATGAGATCATGACCTGAGTCGAAGTCTGACACTTAACCGACTGACCCCCCCAGGCTCCTCTCTTCAGTTGTTACTTCTGCTCCATTTGTTCTCTCTCTTCTCCTTCTGGGACTTAAATTGCGTATATGGTAGACATTTTTCAGTGTGTCCCACATTTCTGGTTTGTTCTTTTCTCTGTTTTTTAAATTATTTTTCCCCTCTGTGTACTATAACTTAGGTTCTATGTATTTAATGATCAATTCACGGATCCTGTCTTCTGTTGGGTCCATTTTGTTGTCAAATGCTTGTGTTGAGTTCTTGGTTTCAGATGTTGGTTTTCAGTTCTGGAATTTCCATCTGATTCTGTTTTCCCACCTTACTGAGATACAATTGACATATAATAATATTTTGTAGGTTTAAGTATGCGATGTGATTCGTTTGATACCTCTATAGATGGCAAAATGTTTACCGCAATAAGGTTAGTGAACATATCTACCACTTCATGTAGCACCCTGAGAGATTAGAGAAACTGGTCATTGGTCCCACTGTCCATTTTTTGGTGAGGGGAACTTTTTCCAGCTGGGGAGTTCCCTCTTGGCACTAAGCAGGACCAGCCTGGGGAGTGGGATGATGGGCAAGAGGAAGCTGTCCCTTCCTTTTGGTGTGGTACTTGTCTGTTTCATTGTGCTGCTGAAGTGCACGCGGACTCGCGAGCTCTCCTAGAGCAGTTTTCGTTTGTGGGTAGCTGATGGTTGATCACTGGGGGAAGCTGGAGCCTGGGGTCTCCTACTCCACCATCTTGATGAACTCATCCTCTGACTCTTTTTTTTTTTTATGTTTTATTTATTTCTAAGAGAGAAAGAGTGAGAGACAGCGTGAACAGGGGAGGGTCAGAGAGAGAGGGAGTCACAGACTCTGAAACAGGCTCCAGGCTCTGAGCTGGCAGTCAGCACAGAGCCCGACGTGGGGCTCGAACCCACAAACCGCGAGATCATGACCTAAGCGAAAGTCGGACGCTTAACCGACTAAGCCACCCAGGTGCCCCCATCCTCTGACTCTTTTAATTTTTTTAAGTTCTACTTATTTGTTCTTTCCTTTTAATTTTTTAAAATGTTCATTCATTTTTGAGAGACAGAAACTGAGTGTGAGCAGGGGAGGGACAGAGAGGGAGACACAGAAACTGAAGCAGGCTCTAGGCTCTGAGTTGTCAGCCCAGAGCCCAACATGGGGCTTGAATCCATGAACCATGAGATCATGACCTGAGCTGAAGTCTGTCACTCAACCGACTGAGCTACCCAGGCTCTCATTATTATTACTCTTTTTTTGAGAGAGAGAGAGAGTGTGAGCAGGAAAGTCACAGAGAGAGAGGGAGAGAATCCTAAGCTCTCAGCATAAAGCCTGGTGCGGGACTCGATCTCACAAACTGTGAGATCATGACCTGAGCTGAAACCAAGAGACAGATGCTTAACCTACTGGGCTACCCAGGTGCCCTGTGATTCTTTATTTTTTTTTTTTATTTTTATTTTTTTGAAACTAAGCTCTATGCCCAATGTGGGGCTCGAACTCACAACTCCGAGATCAAAAGTTGGATAATTTACCAACTGAGCCAGCCAAGTGCCCCTTTCCCCAATTCTTTATTATAGACTCCAAGTCTCTGGTGAAATTTTCCATCTTATCATCCATTTTCTCTCAATATATTAGTCATCATTATTTTAAAGTCCTTGCCTGTTAACTCAAATTTGTGGATCTTTGTGGATGTGTTTCTACAGTCTATCTTTTTCTCATGGCACACCTAGTAACTTTTAGGTAAATGCTGTACATTGTATATAAAAGTTGTAGACACTCTTTTAAAAATTTTTAATGTTTATTTTGAGAGATAGAGAGAGAAAGAGAGAGAGAGAGAGAGAATGAGCAGGGAGGGGCAGAGAGAGAGAGAGAGAGAGAGATAACACACAGAATCTGAAGCAGGCTCCAGGCTCCAAGCTGTTACCACGGAGTCCCATGTGGGGCCCAAACTCGTGAACCATGAGATTGTGACCCGAACCGAAGTTGGGTACTTAACCAACTGAGCCACTCAAGTGCCCCAAAAGTTGTAGACACTCAGACTCAGGCTGATGTTCTTTCCCTTCAGAAAGTGTTCATTCTTGGGGATGCTTGGCTGGCATGGTTGGTAGAGTGAGTGACTTTTGATCTCAGGATCATGAGTTCGAGCCCCACATTGCACATAGAGCCTACTTTTTTAAAAAAGAAAGAAACTATTCATCCTCTGCTAGGCAGAATAGGTGATCAATCATTTTAACCAACCAGGGGCTGAGCTGATGAAGGTTGGTTTATTATTTGGTAAAGCTTAGGCAGCCTTGGTTCCCCTTTGTTGGCTAGAGCATAGTCCTCCAGGGCCTACCGCATTTTCCAAGGCCCTCCCCACCGGCGTCCTCAGTGCTGACCTTTGCTTCTTGAGAATCAGAGGCTCTAGAAAACTCTGCTTTGATTTTGAGAAAATTTTCCCTTAGGTTTTTATTTTTATTTATTTGTTTGTTTATTTTAGAGAGAGAAAGAGAGAGTGTGTGTAGGGGAGGGGGCCAAAGGAGACAGAGAATCCCAGGTGGGCTCTGCACTGTCAGCACAGAGCATGATGCGAGACTGGAACTCACAAACGGTGAGATCGTGACCTGAGCCAAATTCAAGAGTCTGACGCTCAACCGACTGAGCCACCCAGGCGCCCCCCCCCAACTCCCCCACCCCCCGCTTAGCCTCCCGCCTCACATAGCAGCCTCTTCACTGCTCCCTCATACTTCCTTTCTTGGTTCTCCCACCAAATTCATTCTCCATCCTGCTTCCAGATTGATTATAAAATAAACATTTATGTCATCATGCTACTCCCTTGCTTAAAATAAATCAAACGCTCCTTATAGCCTTTAGGATAATATCCAACAACCTTAGTATAGAGCTTTATTTTTAAGATTTTATTTTTAGGTAATCTCTACACCCAACATGAGGCTTGAACTCACAACCCTGAGATCAAGAGTTGCATGTTCTTCTGACTGAGCCAGCCAAGCACTCAGTCTTACTAGACTAGAAACTCCATGAGGACAAGAACTGTGTCAAAGATGTTCATCACCATATACTCAGTGCTTAACTCATAGGGTACTCAATGTTTACTGATTGAATGAAGGAGTGAATGAACCAGAAGTCAAGGACATATATGCAAGGGAAAACACATAAGAGGGTGTCATACCTAGTTATGAATAGTGACAAAGAATTTTAAATGATCTGAGATTTGCAGGCTCCTGACTGGCTTAGTTAGTAAAGCATGGAACTCTTGATCTCATGATCATGAGTTTGAGCCCCACAAGTGGCATGGAGTTTACTTAAAATAAAGATATTTTTAAAAAATGATCTGTGACTTGCAATAAATGCTGAAAACCAAAAAAGACTCTTAGGGAATTTATATTCAGAAAAGAAAGAAGAAGATTAAGTAAACGTATACAACTACATCTTAGGGTTGATGGTGCAATTTGATGGGTGGCATAGTAAAGAAATGCCTTCAGGGGCACCTGGGTGGCTCAGTCAGTTGGGCATCTGACTTGAGCTTAGGTTGTGAGCTCATGGCTCACAGGTTTGAGTCCTGAGTCGGGCTCTGTGCTGACAGCTTGGAGCTTGGAGCCTGCTTCAGATTTTGTGTCTCCCTCTCTCTCTCTGCCTCTCTCCTGGCTCGCACTCTGTCTCTCTCAAAAATAAATAAACATAAAATTAAAAAAAAAAAAAAGAAATACCTCAACCCTTCCTCTCTGATCAAGGAATTGTTGGAGAAAAGAAATGTTCTGTAGTAGTGGAAGTAGGCAAAGGAACTTAGAGGAATCAATGTGGACATGAGAACTATATGTGATGAATTCTGGCTTTGACATTTACTACTGGGGCCTTCGGTAAGTCACAGAAAGAAATCTCAGAGGGGCAACTGGGAGGCTCAGCCAGTTAAGTGTCTGATTCTTGGTTTTGGCTCAGGTCATGATCTCATGGTTTCGTGGGTTCAAGCCCCACATTGGGCTCTGTGCTAAGGGCGAGAAACCTGATTGGGATTCTCTCCCCCTCTCTCTCTGCTCCTCCCCTGCTCGTGTCTCTCAAAAATAAATAAATAAATTTACTTAAAAAGAAATTTTTAAGTTTTTAAATAAACTTAAAAAGAAGAATTCTCAGAGCCTCAATTTTTTTCATGTGTAAATGAGGATACAGCTAATGTGCAAGGTAAGGATTTATGTAGTGTTATGTGCGTGATACTTCATATATTCCAGAGCTTTCCCCACCAAAGAGAAGAAGGTAGATTCCTTAAAAATAACTTGATATTAATACAGTGATTAATTCTAGCAAGGATTATTAATTTTTTTCAATGTTTATTCTTGAGAGACAGAGAGAGACAAAGCATGAACAGGGGAGGGGCAGAGTGAGAGGGAGACACAGAATCTGAAGCAAGCTCTAGGCTCTGAGCTGTAGGCACAGAGCCTGATGCGGGGCTCAAACTCATGAACGGTGAGATCATGACCTGAGCAGAAGTCAGACACTTAACCGACTGAGCCACCCAGGCGCCCCCTAGCAAGGGTTATTAAAAGGAAATATTTTGGAGCATGTAGATAAAGAAGGGGCCAATTGAAATGATACATTTTTATCTATACCTATAAAAACTATAATTAAGTCACCTTATTTCTTTCTGTAATAGGATAATTTAGGTAGGTTGGATTAGGTTACCCAACTGGTTGATCATAAAATGTAGATACAGGGCTTGCAGACATCAGCAAGGCATATAGGCATTTGACAAGGGCACATTTTGGGTGGGGAAGTATGGGCTGATGATTTTTTTATTGTGGTAAAATATACTGTGATATTATGATTTATGATAAAAAAATATGTATATGGGAGTGCCTTGGTGGCTCAGTTGGTTAAGCATCCAGCTCTTGATCTCAGCTCAGGTCTTGATCTCAGGGTCATGAGTTCAAGCTTGGCTTTAGGCTCCACACTGGGCATGAAGCCTAGTTTTAAAAAAAAGAAAACATGAAAAAAATATGTATTTGGTCTTTGATCCTGTTTCTCACACAGAGCTCTTAAAACTCTTGGAATTTCCTAAGAAATGAGAACTGTAAGGACATTTTTGTATGCTAATGTGTTGACTTTTGTAACTCACCTAAGGATGGGGGTTGGTTGCCAGGGGAACCAAGGCTGAACCCAAGATAGGAATTTTCAGTTCCACCCCCTAATTTCCAGGGAGGGGAGTGAGGAGGTTGAATCCAACATCTACTGCCAATGATTTGATTAACTGGGCCTATTAATGAAGCTTCCTTAAAAAAAAAAAACGATGGGGTTCAGAGAGCTTCCGGGTTGGTGTGAACTGTGTGTGTGAACCGTGGAGATGTGGGGAGACTGGCTGGCACTCAGAGAGATCACGGAAGCTCATCTCCCTTTCCCCCTACCCTGCTGTATGCATCTCTCCCTTCTGGGCATTCTCGAGTTATATCTTCTTACAATAAGCCAGTAATCCGGTAAGTAAAATGTTTCTTTGAGTTCTTGGAGCTGCTCTAGCAAATTAATTGAACCCAAGGAGGGGGTCTTTGGAACCTCCAACTTATAATCAGTTGGTCAGAATCACAGGTGACAACGTGGACTTGTGAACTGTCCCCTGAGATTGGGGACAGAGGAGTAGTCTTATAGGACTGAACCCTTAACCTGTGGGACCCAATGCTATCTCTGGGTAAATAGTATGAGAATTGCATTGAGTTGTAGTACACTCTGCTGGTGTGTGAGAATTATTTGGTGGATATGCAGGGAAAGCCCCCTCTAGATGTTGGAAAAATTGGGTCCAAGAACCTAAATTATATACGTGACATACATTACATAAAAATTACCATTTTAATCATTTTAAGCGTACAATTCGGTGGCTCTAACTACTACATTCACAACATTGTGACACCATCATTTCTATCCATTTCCAGAACCTTTTCATCATCCCAAACAGAACCTCTGTACCCATTAAATAATAACTCAGCATTCCTTGTTTCCCCCAGCCCCTGGTAGCCTCTATTCTACTTTCTGTTTCTATGAATTTGACTACTCTAGATACTTCATATAAGTGGAATCATATAATATTTGTTCTTTTGTGTCTGGCTTATTGCACTTAACACAGTGTCTCAAGGTTCATTCATCCGTGTTGTAGGCTGTATCAGAATTTCCTTCCTCTTTAAGGCTACATGTGCCATATTTTCCTTATCTATTCCTTCATTGGTGGACATTTGTATTGTTCCCAACTTTCAGCTCTTGTGAATAATCTGCTATGAATGAGCTGGCTGTTTAAACTTGATGAATTGGCACCTGATCGAATGATTGTGCTTAAAGAGTGCTGATAAATGAAACGATGGCACCTATTCTAGTGGTTGGCCATAGGGTTCAGCCTGTTCATCAGACTTCTCAAGAAAATAGAGCATGATTAGTTCATTGGTATTGCAGTAGATGTGAGTGTGGAGGAATGGTAACTCTGTTAGACAGCAAGATTAGAACTCAAAGAGATATTGACATGTTAGATTAACTGAATCAAGAAAGATGAAATGTCATTGGGGCAAAATTAAAGTAACATATTTGAGTTCAGAAAGCCAACTGCATGAACACAGGTTGAGAATGCTGCCACTTTTTTTTTTAAGGTAATCTCTACACCCAATGTGGGATTCGAACTCAAGGACCCTGAGACCAAGAGTTGGATGCTTCACCGACTGAGCCAACTAGGCACTCCAAGAATGCCGTCACTTTAAAGAGTAAGCTTGGGGGGCGCCTGGGTGGCTTAGTTGGTTAAGCATCCGACTCTCGATTAGGTCATGATCTCGCGGTTCATGGGTTCGAGCCCCGCGTCGGGCTCTGTGCTGACTGCCAGCTCAGAGCCTGGAGCCTGCTTCAGATTCTGTGTCTCCCTCTCTCTCTCTGACCCTTCCTGCTCGCTGTCTCTCTCTTCTCTCTCTCCTAGAAATAAATAAAACATTAGAAATAAAATTAAAAAAAAAGAGTAAGCTTGGGGTACCTGGGTGGCTCAAGTCAGTTGAGCAACTGACCTTGGTTCAGGTCACGATCTTGAGGTTCCTGAGTTTGAGCCCCGCATCGGGCTCGCTGCTGTCCATGCAGAGCTGGCTTCAGATCCTCTCTATCCTTCTCTCTGCCCCTCCCTTGCTTGTGTTCTTTCAAAAATAAACAAATATTAAAAAATAAAAGAGTAAGCTTAATGCAAAGCCAGTAATATTAATTGCCCCCATCAACATTCAATAGATGTGAGACCACATTAACGGAAATACAATATCTAAGAAGTAGGTGATAGTCATATTTTACTCTCAGCTGCACCTGAGGGATTGGTGTTCACTTCTAAGTTAACACTTAAAAAAATTTATGATTATAGTTGACATAATCTAAGTAACACTTTTAAGAATGCATAAGAGTGTAATATGAGCTTGAGTGTCACACATTTCATTACTTAACATTTCATTTTTGTTACTTTTAACTGTGACCTTGGACAAGTTACTCAAACACTCAATGTCTCGGTTTCCTCAATTGTAAAATATAAATAATAGTAATAGGGTTATTGTGAAGACTGTGAAGATTAGGGTTATTGTGAAGATTCAATGAAGTAGCATATAGTAAGTGCTCCATAAATATTAATTTTTTTAATGTGGTAGTCGAAACCAGAGTATATTCAAAGAAGAGCAACCACTTACTGGTTCATCCCACCAGTTCCACTCTCCCAGGAGGACTACTTGAACAAACTAGAGATGCTCGGCCTTGAGAAGACATAATGTGGGGGACAGGAAACCTGTTTTCTTTTTTAAGATTCTCTTTTTTAAGTAATCTCTACACTCACTGTGGGGCTTAAACTCATGACCCTGAGATCGAGAGTCACATGCTCCACTGACTAAGCTGTCAGGCACCCCTTGAAAGCTGTTTTCAAGTATTTGCAAGACTGTTCTGTGGATGAGGCACTAGACTTTTTCTGAATGGCCTCATGGAGCAGACCCAGAACAAATGGGTAGAAGCTATAGGTTTTGGATTCATGTGAGTAAAATGGAATTGGCTGACTTCCGAGACAGGGGGTTAACCTTGACTGCAGGTGTCCAGGCAGGGGCCAGACAAGGATTGGGCAAGTCTTGGAAAGAAGATTCTGCCATCACATGGTTGATTTGAGTAGATGACCTTTAATGCTCCTTAATCTAGACTGGAAGAGTCTATGATGATAGGGAAATGCTTTTCTCTTTCTTACCTGTGTGATTGTAGAGATATGTGCATCTCTCTGCCTCCAATTTCTTCATTAAACCACATTTGGACCTACACAGAATGAATCAAGGTCAAATGAAGACTGATCTAGGAAGCTTCCGTTGCTTATTTCTTAGCTATTTACCTTACAAGTGACTCTTGTGACCACATGACTCAAAGTCCCCAACCATGACCCCAACTCCTCTACACAATTACTGAACAAAATGGTGGCCCAGGCTTCCTTGGATAACAAGGCTGAGGGAAGTCTGATGAACTTTTTAAGACATTTTTGAAATGTTCCTAAGTGCTTCTTAAAAGAAGTATCATTTGGGGGGAAAGAAGATGTCAACTTCAAATCTCAACCACAGATTCAAGAGTGGCCTCTGAGGGTGACTGGCAGGTTTTGTAGAGTTTTCCCATTTTTATAGACTCGTGCTTAGGAATTCATAAGACTGTAAATCTTGTCGTGAGAAAACTTGAGCAGGGAAGTTTGACTTAGTAAGTGGCTCAAATTTGCTTTTTATTTGGCATCTGAATTAAGACATAAAACAGAATGAGCCTAAACAGAAAGTTTCATAGAAAAATGTATCATACTTTTTTTTTATTACTTCTTAAAAGAATCAGGATTCTCTGGAGAACAAAGAAACTAGGTAAATCCAGCTAAACAAATGAGTGAATTGTGAACTAGACTATGTCGTTTAGAGGGGACAACTAGACTGTATCCACAAAATATATAAATAGCCAGGCAATTTAAATGAATCTTTCACATAGATGAGACTCACATACAGGAAAAATGAGGTTGATAAGTACATTTTCAAGTTTCACGGTTGTCTTGGCCCTTTGAGAGAGTGTCTCACAAAACACAGAGAAAATTTGGAAATGTAAGTCAACAATATGGACTTTCATCCCATTTCTGGATGAGATGCCAGTGGAAGGTACCAATGATTCTGAAAGCAGAAAGAGTGTACAGAATTGCTTTCTGACCGATGAACCAAAAATCTTAGTAGATTTTGTTTGAGGGATTTTTCCCTCTCACAGTAATTAGTTTCTTACAAAAAGACAATTCCTTTTCAACAGGCTGCTCAGGGAAAGGTTAAACAAAGGACGCATACCATTGCGAGTAGCAAAAACATTACAGTTCATGAACCAAATTGATATCTCTTATAAATCTATCTTCAAACAGCTACAGAGAATGCTATTGGCATTCGGTGAGTAACAAAATCGCAGCCTACAAAACCAAGTCAAAGCACACTAGAGCCATTTTCCCCTTCTGTCTTTGAGGTTTGTGCCACAAAAATATATTGTGTCATCTGATGGGCTTGTGTGGTACCTCACTGTTTATAAAAATGTGTTTACACTCTTTCTCACCTGATCCTCACAACAATCCTATGAACAGACAATATTATCCAGATCTTACAGATGAGGAAACTGATATTTAAAGAATGTAAGTGATTTGCCCAAGGTCTTACAGTGAGAAAAGGCAGATCCAACACAAAATGGCTGCCTCTGTCCCAGAACTGTCGTTCTTTATCTCCTGAAGGACACATTCAGCCTGGTAGTGACAACTTATTGCTCCATTAGTAACACAACCATTCTGATTAAAAGTCCAAAATGTAGAAAATTTCTTATGATGAATTCCTTTCCCACGGAAAGAATTATAGCAAGTGTTACAATTTTAAAATATTTTGACATTTTTGTTATGACTTCCCAGAATGTGTATCAATATGTCACATGCGAACAGATAAGTTATGTTATTGCTTCATCTGGGTACCTGAATTAGGCATTAAGGCCTATTTAGTTTCTTACTTGTGGAAGAAGCCATATATACTAAATATATGACTTATGTCACTCAATAATATTAACTGCATTCAATAGTGATAATATCAATTAGATATTGAACATTTAAAGTATTGGGTTGCCTGGGTGGCTCAGTCAGTTAAGCGTCCGACTTCGGCTCAGGTCATGATCTCACGGTTCGTGGATTCGAGCCCCGCGTCGGGCTCTGTGCTTACAGCCAGCTCAGAGCCTGGAGCCTGTTTCGCATTCTGTGTCTCCCTCTCTCTCTGACCCTCCCCTGCTCATGCTCTCTCTCTCTCTCTCTCTCTCTCTTTCTCTTTCTCTCAGAAATAAATAAAACATTAAAAAATTTTTTTAAGTGTGCTGGGCTCTCTATGTACATTTCCTCATAGAATCCTTTGTGAGGTATGTTACTCGGATGTCCCTCTGAGTAACATAACTATTACTCTCCTTTTACAGATCAGTTATTCAAGTTTTGTGGAGATTAAATAACTACACTGAGACCACACAACTAATAAGTGGAAAATCTGGGATTTAAACACAGACTATCTGACTTCAAAACTCATTTCTATTAACCAATATGCCACATTGCTTCTAAAATAAAAGGAGCATAAAACCATAAGTGATTTAAAAAATGAATGGAGATAAAAAGTTTTAAAAAAAAGCAGGAGCACTTAGTCAAATTGCTGGTTATTTTGAAAAATTTAGGGATCATTTCTTAATCAGTTTTACAGAACTCTCTTTGTTTCTGTCTCTCTCTCTGTCTCCATATAAATACTTTCTAGTAGAATAGAATACATCTATGCATATATATAATAAATACAGATATAGATCCATATACATCTATATTTAATACTTTGTAGTCCACATTCATTTAGTTTTTTCTTAACATTGGAGAAATTGTGGATGCACGCTGGTAATTCCAAATCCAGTCCAACTCAACAAGATACTTCCTGCTTTGATCCATTTTATCATTTTATCTCCCTTCTTCCAGTGAGGGGCCTGGTTTCTGACAACAAAACTCATTTACTCTAATACATAGAAAATAGCTTCAGGGTTGCTGCACACATACGACTACATAAAACAAACTTAAAAGGGTTGAAGATTTGTATGCAGTATTTTTTTTTATCCCTAGTCTGAGGCTATATAGACCAAGAACCGTGTTCCAAAGTTTCTTAGATTAGTTATTTTCAATGCGGTTCTGTTACTCATTTGAAACATAGTTGGGGTCATTTGTTTCTTATTGTATTCAGTCTCGGGTTCCCCCTCCCGTTCTGTTGATTAAATTTTATCTTTGAAAATGTAGAACCGGCATGATTTCAGAAGTCCAAGCTCTGCAAAAATGTATACTCAGAGAACTCTGACTTCCTGCCCTATCTCTTCAATCTATTCCCCCCTCCCTGAAAAAGAATCATAGACATGGCAATGATGGTCTTCTTCTTTTTTTTTTTTTTAAATTTTTTTAATGTTTTATTTGTTTCTAGGAGAGAGAGAGAGACAGCATGAGCAGGGGAGGGCCAGAGAGAGAGGGAGTCACAGACTGAAACTGGCTCCAGGCTCTGAGCTGGCAGTCAGCACAGAGCCCGACGCGGGGCTCGAACCCACGAACCGCGAGATCATGACCTAAGCGAAAGTCGGATGCTTAACTGACTAAGCCACCCAGGCGCCCCGCAATGATGGTCTTCTTAGGGAGTCCAGTAATGGAAAAAAGTGGGGGGGAGGTTCAGAAACATCGCACTAATGTGTTCATCTCGATACTGCTGTTATATTGAGAATGTTAAATCAATTGAATCTTATAATATGTAACCCTTGACATTGGATTTTTTTCACTCAACACAATGCCCTTGGGATCCATCCAAGTTGTGCATATGAAAGATTCTTTCCTTTATATCGCTGAGTAGTATTCCATGGTATGAATATGCCACAATTTGAATATACCATGCACCCACTGAAGGTTTTCTGGCATGTTTCCAGCTTTTAGAGGTTGTGAATGAAGCCTTTATACACATTCCCATATGAGTTTTCATGTGAACATAAATTTTCATTTATCTGGATAAATGCCAGGAGAGAATTGCTGGATGGCATACAAGTGTCTATTTAATTTTATAAAAGACTGACAGACTATGCTCCATGATGTCTGTACCATCTTAGATTGCTGCCAGCAATGTTTGAAGATCTGGGTTTTCTGCAACCTTACCTCAGTATTACCTGCTATCCTCAGTATTTTTCATTTTAGTCATTCCGATAAGGGTATAATATCCCATTGTGGCGTCAGTTTGCATTCCCCTAAGGGCCAGTGATGTTGAACATCTTTTCATGTGCTTATTTGCTTCTTCGGAGTTTTCAGCACACAGTTCTTATACAAATTTTGTTACAATTATCCTCATTATATCATTTTGTTTGATGATGATAGGTGGTATTATGTTTTTAATTCTGGTTCCCATTTGTTCACTGCCGGTATACAAAAATGCAATTGATATTTGTATGTTTTTCTTGTGTCCAGTGACCTCTGACCTTGCTGAATTCACTTTTTCCCAGTGCTTCCTGGTAGATTCCTGGGATTGTATACTTGACAATATAATATCTGGAAACAGAGTTTTATTTCCTCCTATCTAACCCATATGTCTTTTATTTCCTTTTCTTGCTTTTTTTGTACTGTTGAGGATTTCCAGCACTATGATGAATAAGAATGGGGAGAGGAGACGTCCTTGCTTGTTCTCAGGGGAAAAGAGTCAGTATTTTACCAGTAAGTACGTTAGCCATAGGTGTTTTGTAGATAATTTTTATTAAGTTGAGAAAGTTCACCTCCAGTATTAGCTGGGTGACAGTTTTTATCGTGAATGTTATGGACTGAATGTTTGTGTCCCTCCAGAATTCATATGCTGAGGTCCTAATCCCCGATGTGAGGATATTTGGAAGTGGGACCTTTGAATGGTCATTAGAGTTAGATCAAGTGATGAGAGTGTGGCCCTCACGATAGGATAACACTTTTATAAAAGAAGAGGAGACACAAAATCTCTCTTTCCACCATCTGAGGATACAGGGATACTACTTCCTGCAAGCCAGGAAGAAATTCCTTACTGGGCACCTCATCTGCCAGCACCTTGATCTTGGACTTTCAAGCCTCGTGAACCATGAGAAGTAAATTTCTGTTGTTTAAGCGATCCAATTTATGGTATTTTGTTACAGAAGCCTGAGCTAAGACAACGAATGAGTTTAGAATTTAGTCAAATGCTTTGTCTGAATCAGTTGATATACTGATGGGGTATTTTTCTTTTGCTGGTTGCTGAAATAACTTTGTAGCCCACGTCAGAGCCACTCCTACGTTGGGGTGCTGCATCAGCAAACGGAAACTCAGATAACTTTTGTGTCTTTGTAAATATACTGTTTGACCAGAAACGCAACTGTCAGCCACTCCTCAAATGCCAAGCCAAGTCTGGGCCGTCCTCACTCCCAGCAAGGTTGACTATGTGGCTCAAGCCAATCAGATATTTTCTATTTGTCTCTTCCTTGTTCTCTAATCTTTATCGCTTCATAAGGTGTGAAATAAACTTTTTAAAATATCATCTAAATTATCTTCTTTAATCCTTTTTTAACAGTGTTAACATGGCGCATCACATTTTGTGTGTAAGTTCATACAAGAACTACTACTCATCTGTAGTTTTCTTTTTTCATCCTGTCTTTGCCTAATCTTGGTTTCAAGGCAATACTGGCCTCATAAAATGAGTTGGGAAATGGTCCCTCTTCTATTTTCTGGGATGAAATTGTGTAAAATTGATGTTATTTCTTCTTTAAATGCTTTGTGGAATTCTCCAGGACTGGAGATTTCTTTTATGGGAGTTTTAAAATGGCAAATTCCTGTTATTTAACAGTTTCAGAACTATTACCTTTCTTCATGGATGAGTTTGGGCCTTTTATAGGTTTTGAAGAGTTGATACATTTCATTTACATTGTCAAATTTCTTTTTTTTTTTTTTTAATGTTTTATTCATTTCTAGGAGAGAGAGAGAGAGAGAGAGAGACAGCGTGGCAGGGAGGTCAGAGAGAGAGGGAGTCAGAGACTGAAACAGGCTTCAGGCTCTGAGCTGGCAGTCAGCACAGAGCCCGACGCGGGGCTCGAACCCACGAACCGCGAGATCATGACCTAAGCGAAAGTCGGATGCTTAACCGACTAAGCCACCCAGGCGCCCCCTAAGTTGAACTCTTAACTGACTGAGCCACCCAGGTGCCCCTACATTGTCAAATTTCTGTACAAAGAGTTATTCATAGTAATCCATTCTTATCCTAATAATATACAGAGAATGTACGGCTCACCTCTCTTTCATTTCCAGTATCTCTCTGTTTTGTTTGCCAGCCTGTCAAGAGGTTTATCAATTTTACTGCTCTTTTCAGAGAACTAGCGTCTTGACTCATTAATTTTCTCTGTTCAGTTTCATTGATTTCTGCTCTTATCTTTATTGTTTCCTTCTTACGCTTGCTTTGGGCTTATGCTGCTCTTCTTTTTTCAAGGTTCTTGAGTGAGGGCTTGATTACTGTTTTGAGATTTCTGCTTTTCTGAGCATTTAGTGCTAAAAATTTCCCTCCCAGCACTGCCTTAGCCTCACCCTACTAATTTTAGTAAGTCATATTTCATTTTCATTCAGTTCAGTGTAGTTTTGGTGTCCTTTGAGATTTCCTCTTTAAGCCATTAGATTATTTAGATGCATGCTGTCTCATTGCCAAGTGTTTGGAGGCTTTACTCGAAGTTCTGTTATGGATTTCCAGTATGGTTCCATTATGGTCAGAGAGCAATCTCTGTATGATTTAAATTCATTTCATTTTTTTAAATGTTTATTTATTTTTGAAAGACAGAGAGAGAGAGAATCTGAAACAGGCTCCAGACTCTGAGCTGTCATCACAGAGCCATAACATGGGGCTCAAACTCACCAGCCATGAAAATCATGACCTGAGCTGAAGTCAAACTCTTAACTGACTGAGCCACCCAGGTGCCCCTAAATTCATTTTATTTTTTGAGGTTTGTTTTACCACCCAGGATATGGTCTACTTTGGTCAGAATGCCATGAGCTCTTGGAAAGAATTATACTCTGCTATAGCTGCGTGTGGTGTCAGAACCAGTTGGTTAATGGTTGTTAATGGCTAACCAGTTTTCTGTGGCTGCTGTGACAAATCACCATAGACTTAGTGGCTTGAAACAACACAAATTTATTATCTTATGATTCTATGGTCCAGAAGTCTGAAATGAGTCTCCCCGGATAAAAAAACAATGTGGTACCAGGGCAACATTTATTACTGAGGGCTCTAGGAGAGCATCCATCACCTTACCTGTTGCTGCTTCAAGAGGCTGCGCACATTCCTTATCTCATGGCCCTCTACTTCCATCTTTGAAGCCAGCAGTGGATTGGAATCTTTTCACTTTACATCACCCTTCTGACTCCCTCTTCCACAGATAAGGACCATTGTAATCACATTTAACCTATCTTTTTAAGATTACGTATTTATTTTTTGGGGGGGAGATAGAACCCCATGCAGGCTCCACCTTCAGCACAGAGCCTAAGGTGGAGCTCGATCCCACTACCGTGAGATCACAACCTGAGCTGAAATCAAGAGTCAGACACTTAACCAATTGAGCTACCAAGGCACCCCCATTTCACCTCTTTAGATAATCTGGAATTATCTCCTTATTTTAAAATCAACCGATAAGCAAACTTAATTCCATTGGTTACTTCAATTTCCACATAATGTAACATCTTCCCAGGTCCTTAGGATGAAAACCTGAACAACTGGGCAGGGGCTATTATTCTGCCTACCATTCAGTCATGTAATACAACATATTCAGAGGTTCCGAGGATTAAAACATGAATATTTTTAGGAGCTATTCTGCCCCCACAATGGTGTTTTCCAGTTTACCCATATCTGTATTGATTTTCTGTCTGTTAGTCCTCTCAAACAGCATTATTAAAGTCCTCAACTGTATTGTGGATTTGTCTGTTTCTATGTTTAGTTCTATCAGCTTTTGCTTCATGTATTTTGAAGCTCCCTGGATTGGTGTATATATTTAGGATGACTATATCTTCTTGGTTGACTGAACCTTTTCTCATTATGCAATGTCCCTCTTTATCCCTGGTAATATTTTCTCTGGAGTCTACTTTATTTGATGTTAATAAAGGCAGACCTATTTTCTTTTGATTAATGTTTGCATGCTATATCTTTTCATCCTTTTACTTTTAATCCTGCTATTTAATTATATATATATTTAAATTTATCTTGAGAGAGAGAACATGCATGCAAGCAAGAGAGGGGCACAGAGAGAGAGGGAGGGAGCAAATCCCAAGCAGGCTCCGCACTCTCAACACAGAGCCTGACACCGGGGCTCAAACTCACGAACCATGAGATCATGACCTGAGCAAAAATCGAGAGTGAGTTGCTTAACTGACAAAGCCAACCAGACACTCCTCTTTTTAATTATATTTGAAGTGAGTTTTTGTAGGCAGCATAGAATTGAGCCACATTCATTTAACCACTCTGCCAATCTCTGTTTTTCAACAGATATACTGACATTTGCAATTAACAAAATATTGATATAATAGTGCTTAAGTTTTCCATGTTGTTGATTATTTTTGTACTCATTCTCCTTTTTGCTGAGGTAAAACTCATATAACTTAAAATTAACAGTTTTAAACTGTGCAATTCAGTGGCATTTAGTATATTCACAATGTTGTGCCACCATCACCTCTCATTTCAAAATATTTCCTCATCACAAAAAGAAACCTGTACCGAATAAAGAGCCATTCCTCTTTCCTTCTTCTCCCCAGACCCTGAAAAACACTAACTTACTTCCTGCTTCTGTGGATTTGTCTATTCTGGGTATTTGACATGGATGGAATCATACAATATATAACCTTTAACGTCTGTCTTCTTTCACTTGGCATAATGGTTTTGAGGTTCATTCACACTGCAGCACGTATCACTGCTTCATTCCTTCTTATAGCTTAATAATATTCTGTTATATGGATGTACTGCATGTTACTTATTCATTCATGATTTTATGAATGTGAGTTATTTCAAGCTTCTGGCAATTGTGAATAGCGCTGCTATGAACATTTGTAAGTATTTATTTGAATACCTGTGATACTGTGATTTATAAGAAATAAATGTAGGGGTGCCTGGGTGGCTCAGTTGGTTAAGCTTCAGACTCTTGAAATCAGCTCACGTCATGATCCCAGGGTCGTAGGATCAAGCCCCACTGAGTGTGGAGCCTGCTTGGGATTCTCTCTCTCCCTCTGCCCTTCTCCCCTGCTCACATTCTCTGTCTCTTTCAAAATAAACAAACTTTAAAAAAGTTCTTTCTTGCTCAGTCAGTTAAGTATCCAACTCTTGGTTTCGGGTCAGATCATGATCCCACGGTTTGTGAGATCGAGCCTTGCACCAGACTCTATACTGACAGCTCAGCTTGGAGCCTGCTTAGGATTCTCTCTCTCTGTGTCTTTCTCTGCCTTTCCTCTACTCATGCTCTCTAAACAAACAAACAAACACAGGGCGCCTGGGTAGCTCAGTCAGTTAAGTGTCTGGCTTCGGCTCAAGGTATGATCTCGCAGTTTGTGAGTTCGAGCCCTGCATTGGGCTTTGTACTGATGCCTGGAGCCTGCTTTGGATTCTGTGTGTGTCTCTCTCTCCCTGCCCCTCCCCTGCTCACACTCTGTTTCTGTCTCTAGAAAAAAATAAATACTAAAAATGTTTTTTTTTTTAATTTTTTAATGTTTTATTTATTTCTAGGGGAGAGAGAGAGATAGAGAGAGAGAGACAGCATGAGCAGGGGAGGGTCACAGAGAGAGGGAGTCACAGACTCAGAAACATGCTCCAGGCTCTGAGCTGGCAGTCAGCACAGAGCCCGACGCGGGGCTCGAACCCACAAACCGCGAGATCATGACCTAAGCGAAAGTCGGCCGCTTAACCGACTAAGCCACCCAGGCGCCCCTAAGAATGTTTTTAAATAAATAAACACATAAACTTTAAAAATATTTTTAAAAAATAAAAATAAAAGTTCTCTCTTTAAAAAAAAAAGAAATAAATGTGTTTGATTACTCAGATGACCAAAATATATTTTTCATATATATTTGGTCTTTGTCCACCATTCCTAGCTCACAAAGCCTTTGGAACTTCCTGCACAACGGGAACATTTCTTTGTTATAATATTTGGTCTCTTGCTCTCGGTTCTTGAAATTGGTTCAGAGCCATAAAGGTAAAATGAATATCTTGTTAATTCATTTTAAGTCCCTTTCCACCACGACTGGGTTTATATTAATGAGGTGACTTTTAGAAAGCACATAAGGATGGGGGCTGGTTGCCAGGGGAACCAACCTTTGAATAGAGGGTTGAAACTTTCAGTCCCTACCCCCCTGATTTCCAGAAGGAGGTTGAGCCAATCACCAACAGCCCATGATTTAATCAACTGTATCTATGTAATGAAGCCTCTATGAAAACCCAAAATGTTGGGGTTCTGAGAGCTTCCAGGTTGGGGAACTAGAATGCTTCTGTGTGCCCCCCTGCCTGGCCCTAAACTCCACAAGGCCAGAAACTCCTCTGTTTGGACCCTTGCCCTAGATATCACTTCATCTGGCTGTTGCTTCATATCCTTTGTAATAAACCAGTAATCTAGTGAATAAATGGCTTTCCTGAGTTCTGTGAGCCACTTTAGCAAATTAACTGAACCCAAGAAGGGGATGTGGGAACCTTTGATTTACAGCCGGTTGGTCAGAAGCACAGGTGACAACCTGGACTTGTGAATGGCATCTGACGTGGGAGCAGGCTTGTGGGATTGAGCCCTCACCCTGTGGGATCTGATGCTGTCTCTGGGTAGATAATGTTGGAACAGAATTGGATGGTAGGACAGCCATGAGGTGTCTGAGAATTGCTTTGTGGCGTGTGCAGTAAAAGGTAGAAATATAAAGCCAAAGGTATGAAGTTAGGTTATAGATTGGGGATCTCACTTTTCTTTCAATGGAAGCAGTGACCACTAGAAATTTGTCTGAGTACAGCTTTCACAGCATGTCATAGATTTTGTCATGTCGTGCTTTTGTTTTCATTCATTCAACTTCTTTTTTATTGAGATATAATTGATCTACAACATTATATTACGTTCATGTGTACAACATAATGAGTTGATATTTGTTTATATTTCAAATTGATCACTGCAATAAGTCTAGTTACTATCCACCACCGTGCACAGTTACAATTGATTTTCCTTGTGATGAGAACTTTTAAGATTTACTCTCTTGGCAACTTTCAAATATAAAACACAGTATTGTAAACTATAGTCACTGTGCTGTTCATGGTATCCCCATAACTATTCATTTTATAGCTGGAAGTTTGTACCTTTTGATTTCCTTTACCCATTTTACCTACCCCCCCCACCTCCATCAATCACCAGTTTGTTCTCTGTATCTTTTTTTTTTTAATGTTTTTTTATTTATTTCTAGGAGAGAGAGAGAGACAGCGTGAGCAGGGGAGGGTCAGAGAGAGAGGGAGCCACAGACTGAAACAGGCTCCAGGCTCTGAGCTGGCAGTCAGCACAGAGCCCGACGCGGGGCTCGAACCCATGAACTGCGAGATCATGTCCTAAGCGAAAGTTGGACACTTAACCAACTAAGCCACCCAGGCACCCCAGTTCTCTGTATCTTTGAATTTAGTTTTCTTTCTTAGATTCCACATATAAGTGAGATCATATGATATTTGTGTATTTTTGACTTACTTCACTTAGCATAATGCCCTCAAGGTCCATATGTGTTGCAAATGGCAAGATGTCTTTCTTTTTTATGGGTGAATAATATTCCTGTGTGTGTGTATGTGGGTGGGTGGGTGGGTGTGTGTATGTGTGGGCATGCACGCATCTATACCACATCTTCTTTTTCCATTTATCTGCTAAATGGACACTTGGGTCGCTTCCCTGTCTTGGCTATTGTAAATAACACTGCAGTAAACACGCATATATCTTTGTGAATTAGTGTTTTCTTTCCTTCAGATAACTACCCCAAACTGGAATTACTGGAATTACTGGATCATGTGGTAGGTCTCTTATTAATTTTTTTAGGCGCCTCTATACTGGTTTCCATAGTGGCTGCACCAATTTACATTCCCACCCACAGTGCACAAGGGTTCTGCTGTCTCCACATCTTTGCCAGCACTTGTTTATGTATTTTTAAAATCTTTTTGATAAAGATTATAGCCATTCTAACAGGTGTGAGGTGACATCTCATTGTGGTTTTGATTTGCATGTCCTTGATGATGAGTGATGTTGAGCACCTTCTCATGTTCCTGTTGGCCATCTGGATGCCTTCTTTGGAAAAATGTCCATTCAGATCCTCTGCCCATTTTGTTTGTTTGTTTGTTTGTTTCAATGTAAGCTCTACACCCAATGTGAGACTTGAACTCACGACCCCAAGATCAAGAGTTGCACGCTCTACCAATTAAGCCATCCCCGTGACCTTACTCTGCCCATTTTAAAATTGGGTTGTTTGGGGTTTTTTTGTTATTTTTTGTTATTTTTGTATTTTTGTTATTATGTGTTTTAGATATTAACCCTTTATCAGATACATGATTCCTTGTTGGCTAGTACCTGGCCCTGGAGTGATTAGGAAGGTGGATAGTGAGTGACCTGGAATGTCAGGTGCAGATAAAGGTCATTTCCAGTATGGGTTCTGCATTTATTGTTTTGCACATGAAAGGTGCCTTGCCACGCGGCTGTGTACAATTTCTAGGATTTAGCTAGCCCTAAGTGGGCAGTCAGTCCAGTGTCCGCAAGGCCTCAGAGGTCAAAACATCGAGATACAGAAAAATTCTAAAAACATGGTTGGGGCACCTGGATGGCTCAGTCGGTTAAGCATCTGGCTCTTGATTATGGCTCAGGTCATGATCTCACTGTTCGTGAGTTCGAGCCTCCCTTTGTGCTGACAGCATGCAGCCTGCTTAGGATTCTTTGTCTGTCCTTCCCCAGCTGGTGCATGCACGAGCTCTCTCTCTCTCTCTCTCAATAAATAGATAAACTTAAACAAACATGGTTATATAGGTATTCACGCAAGGATACCCAAATAAGCAGTGGAACAAAATAGAGAATCCAGAAACAGACCTATACATGTTCAGCCACCTGATGTTTTACAAAGGCACAATTTAATTGAGTGGGGGAAATAATGGCCTTTTCAGTAAATAGTACCTTATTTGGAATCCACATGTAAAAATGTGAATTTGGACTCTTACTTCACACAACACACATTTGCTTCAGATCTATTATAGAGCTAACTGTAACGGGTAAAATGATAAAACTTCTCTAAGGTAAAATAGGAAACTATCTTCATTAACTTGGGGGAGGCAAATATTTCTTGAACATGAAATAAAAAGCAATAACCAAAAAAAAAAAAAAGATTAACAAGTGGGTCTTAATTAAAACGAAGAACTTCTAGGGGCATCTGGGTGGCTCAGTCGTTTAAGCGTCCAGCTTCAGCTCAGGCGAGGATCTCACCATTTGTGGGTTTGAGCCCCTCGTCAGGCTCTGTGCTGATAGCTTAGAGCCTGGAGCCTGGTTCAGATTCTGTGTCTCCCTCTCTCTCTGCCCCTCTCGCGCTCGTGCTCTGTCTCTGTCTCTCAAAAATAAGCATTAAAAAAAATAAGACTAATAACACCTACCTCATGGGGCTCCGTATCAAATGCCTGGCGCCTAGTCCTTACTATTGTTATTACCACCGTTAGGTACAGAGGCTTCAGCAAGTGGTATGGAGATAGCTGTTCTTCAGAGGTAGCTGGAAGAAAGTGGCTGTGGGTGTGTCTGCCACAACCTAATCCCTCCTTTCTCGAATACTTCCTATGTTGATAGTTTTATGCCAGCCAGCATGGAAATCCTCTGACCTCAATGCTTAGAACCCACTTTTGGCGGAAACAAGAGGCGCCCAAAAAGGCTTGATAGGAAACGGGCCCAGAAGTGCACTAGAACGGAGGAATGAATTTAAGTTACATCCCACTGGTAGCGGTGGGGCCTGGGACCAAATCCTGACACGGAGTAGACAATAAAAAGCCACGCAGGGTTCCAAGCCCAGGTGAGAAATGTAGATAGAGAAATGTAGGAAGAGTCTGCAGCAAGACAGGAATTTGAATCTGCCATCAAAACTGTTTGGTTATTCCAGGAATTCCCTGGGTAATGGCCAGGAGTAGGCACTATTGTCCAAGTGTCATGCTGTTCAGGTTGGAGTTGATGGACCTTTTTAAAAAAATTTATTGGGGCAGGGAGAGAGAGAGGGAGGGAGAGAGAGAGACTCCCAAGCAGGCTCCACATTGTCAGTGTGGAGCCCAATGTGGGGCTCGATCCCATGAACTGTGAGGTCATGACCTGAGCTGAAATCAAGAGTCAGACACTTAACTGACTGGGCCACCCAGGCGCCCCATTTACAGATGTTTCAATACTCTCCCGAGGAAGGGAAGAGAAATAGGACTGACATGGTCTAGCAAACAGTACAAGACAAAATATGGCAAGGACCCCAGTGGGCCAAGCACGGCCATGCACAAGCACACAATCAAAGCCACTTCCAAGCTTAACCCACACGCTGCCCTTATTTATTGACTGCTACAGTGCTGACTCTTCAACCTCAGATGATTTCCCGTCCCGTGATGAACCTGTTACCGGTATCAGTCCATCTATTGGGAGATACATACTGTAGTCCCTCTGTGCATCCACAAGGGGCAACAGAGAGCAGTGTTAGCTTAGCCTCAACAAACCCAACCTTTGAGGGTTCTTTAAGGAACTAGGCACACTCCATGTCAGTATGAAGATTTCATTCAGTAATTGGGGTTAAGGGGAGGTCAGTAGCTTGGAGGAGCAAGTAAAGAGATTGAGAACAGAAAGACTCACCTTCTTTTATAGCCTAACTCTCACTCTTGCCTGGCTTTTTTCCTGCACTGCTAGGTGCCACGCTCTTGGGAACAAAGATGATTTGTGTTCGTCAAAGCTCCCATCATACCGCTGTCCAACTGCTTTCTGGCATCTGACTTCTTATTTAAGTGACAGTGGACCGAATTTCGTAGTGGCTGGATCACAATATCAAGCACTTATTTATGCTTTTGTACCCCCCCATGAAAAATAAACAAGAAAAACACATCGTTCATTCATTCGTTCGTTTAGTACACATTTGTTCAGAATCTTCTGCTGTAGAATTCCTTCAGACGGCAGGATGACAGTGTGTGGTAATTGTTACTGAATTGGCAGGAAGCCCAGCAGCATTAACAACAAAGTGAAGGGAGAACTTTTCACTGGCAAGCTTGCCGCACACGAACCTAAGTATTTATATTCCCCCATTTCAGTGTAAATTCTCCTGCCATAATCATAAATCTATGGGATTTCAATTACAAACCAGAGCATGTCACGTAATTGACGCAGCATTAATCCTCTTTCATAGGCCAGCAACACGTATAACTGAGGTTTAGCTTCTCATCAAAGACAGGACAAGCTCATTGGAATGCATATAGCCCAGCCAGAGAGGAAAACCTTGTAGAACAACCTGTACATCTAACTTTTGGATGAAACACGAAACAGAAAACATCATTGTACTTTTAACAGAAGTTGTTGGGGAAAGCAAAATGTATTACGCACATTTCTGGAGAAATTACTAGAGTAACTGTTAGAGGAGTGTTATTAAAACTTGTCCCACAGGGTCCTGGAGCACAGCCATTCCCAATTAGATGTTGGCTTTATCAGGGGCCCACCCCTTCCCTTCACAGAGAAAATAATTGGCACCTTAGGAGAATCTGTGACAACATTGGCAATTTCATTTACTTGTAGTGGTACTTTTTTTCCCCTCCTCTTAATCTCCGCCTCCACCGAGATATAATGCACATGCCATTTTAAAGTGTACAATTCAGTGGATTTTAGGATATTCACAAAGTGTGCAACCAGGATCTACGTTCCGTCTCTCTGAGTTTACCTATCCTGGACATTTCGAATAAATGGAACTATCAGTATGCAGCCTTTTGTGTCTGGCTTCTTTTTTAAATTGAACTATATTTAACATACAACGTTATATTAGTTTCAGGTATACAGCATACTGATTTGATAATTCTATACATTATTCAGTGGTCACCGCGGTGAGTGTAGCCACCACCTGCACCATTGTGCCTGACTTCTGTGACTCAACATGTTTTCCGGGTTCATTGATGTGGCACATATCAGTATTTCGCTCCCTTTATGGCAGAGTAATACTCCATTGTGTGAATATACCACATTTTGTTTATCGATTTATTACTGGACACTTGGATTGGTGGCACATTTGAGCCGTTATACGTAATGCTGCTATGAACATTCACATACAAGTTTTTGTGGAAATGCATTTTTCTTTTTTTTTGGGTGTGCACCTTGAAGCAGAATTGCTGGCTCATGTGGTAACTCTATGTTTAGCTTTTTGAGGAATTGTCAAACTGTTTTCCAAATGAACTCTACCATCTTGCATAGCCATATCCTCACCAACATTTGATATTGTGCACCTTTTTGATGATAGCCATCATGGTGGATGTGAGGTAGAATCTCATTGTGACTGGATTTGCATTTCCCTAATGACTAATGCCATTTTCATGCACTTCCTGGCCATTCATATGTCTTTGGAGAAATGTCTGTTCAAGTCCTTTGCCCAGTTTTAATTAGATTGACTTTTTGTTGCTAAATTGGAAGAGATCTTTGTATACACTCTTAGCAGCTATAAGATTTGCAAAATTTTTCTCCCGTTATGTCAATTGTCTTTTCAATTTCTGTATTTTAAAGATTTTATTTTATTTTTTTAAAGTTTACTTATTTATTTTGTGAGAGTGTGCATGAGTGGGGAAGGGGTAGAGAGAGAGGGAGAGAAAGAATCCTTCATACTCATGAACTATGAGATCATGACCTGAGCTGAAACCAAGGGTTAGAGGCTTAACTGACTGAGACGCCCAGGAACCCCAAGATTTTATTTTTAAGTAATCTTTATGGCCAACATGGAGTTCAAACTTACAACCCCAAGATCAAGAGTCTCATGCTCCACCGACTGAGCCAGCCAGACACCCCTTCAATTTCCTCATAGGGTCCTTTGATGCACAAAAATGTTTAATTTTGATGAAATCCAATTTACCAGTTTTTTCTTTTGTTTCACGTGGTTTTGGTGTCATATTTAAGAATCTGCTGCAAATTCAAGGTCATGAAGATTTCTCTTATATTTTCTCCTAAGAGTTTTATAGTTATAAATCTTACATTTAGCTCTTTGGTACATTTTGAGTTAAATTTTTTTATTTAAAAATTTTTTTAATTAATTAATTTTTTAATTAAAAATTCTACATAAGAAAATTTTACATAGTGTGAAGTAGGGGCCTAACTCAATTTTTTTTTTTTTGCTTATGAATATCCAGTTGTCCAAGCCTCATTTGTTGAAAAGAGTATTTTTTCTTCATTGAATGGTCTTCACACCCTTCTCAAAAACCGATTGACCATAGATGTACAGGTTGATTTTTGGACTCAGTTCTTTTCCATGATCTATACATTTACCCTTATGCCAGTACCCACTGTTTTGATTAATATAGCTTTGTAGTATGTTTTGAAGTTGGGAAATGTATGTCTCCAACTTCGTTCTTTTTCAAGATTGTTTGGTTATTCTGGGTCCTTGGCATTTTTATACTAACTTTAGGATGAACTTGTCCATTTCTGTAGAGAAGGCAGCAGGGATTTTGAATGGGATTGCATACTTTCTGATGATCAATATGGTGTGGGTAGTATTTTCATCTTAATGCTATTAAGTTTTCCAATCCTTGGAATATAGGATGTCTTTCCACTTATGTAGTTCTCTAATTTCTCTCAACAGTATCTTGTAATTTTCAGTGCTACATGCTTGGACCTCCTTGGTCAAATTTATCCCTAAGTATTTAAATCTTTTTGATGTTCTTGTAAATGGAATTGTTTTCTTTTTCTTCTCTCTCTCTTTTTATTTTTTAGAGAGAGAAAAGCAGGGCTCACCTGATGCAGGGCTCGAGCTTACCCCATGTGGGGCTCAGACTCACAAACTGAGATCATGACCTGAGCCAAAGTCAGATGCTTAACTGGCTGAGCCACCCAGGCGCCCTGGAATTGTTTTCTTAATTTCACTTTCATATTGTTCATTGCTGGTATAAAAAAAAAGTCATTGATTTTCGCGTGTTGATATTATTTCCCCCAACCTTCCTGCACTGGTTTACTGTCTCTAATAGGTTATTTTGTGAATTCCTTATAAATTTCTATATGCAAACACTAGTCCCATGCAACTAGAAATAGTTTTATTTCTTCCTTTCCAATCTGGATGCCTTTTCTTTGTTTTCCTTGCTTAATTCTCCATGATAGAAGCTTCAATACAATGTGGAATAAAAGCACCACAGCCAACATCCATGTTTTGTTTCTCATCTTAGGGAAAAAGCTTCATCTTTTACCATTACTTATGATGCTGGCAGTGGATTTTTCATAGATATCTTTTATCAGGTTGAAAACATTCTCTTTTATTACTGGAGTTGAGTGGCTTTTTTTCATCATGAAAGGGTGTTAGGTTTTGTCAAATGTTTTTCTGCATCTATGAGATGATTATATTGTTTTGTCTTTTATCCTAATAATATGCTATATTACATTCATTGATTTTTGTGTATCGAACAAAACTCCTATTTCTGAGATAAATCCTATCTGATCATGGGGTGTAAACATTTTTATATGTTGTGGGATTTGGTTTGCTAGTATTTTGTTGAGGATTTTGTGTCTATATTTATAAAGGATATTGGTGTGTAGTCTTACTTTCTTGTGATGTCTTTCTTTGGTTTTAGCATCAGGGTAATATTTGCCTTTTAGAATGAGGGGAGAAGTGTTCTGTCCTTTTTTATTTTTTGGAAGAGTTTATGAAGGATTGTTGTCAATTCTTTTTTATTTTTATTTATTCTGAGAGAGAGAGAGAGTAGGGGAGGGACAGAGAGAGAGGGAGAGAGAATCCCAATAGGCTCTACACTGTCAGTGCAGAGATCCACATGGGGCTTGATCCCATGAACTGTGAGATCATGACGTGAGCCAAAATCAAGAGTTGAACACAATTGATTGAGCCACGTGGGTGCCCTTGTAGTTAGTTCTTTTAACTTTACTAATTTACTATGTAAGCCAATTGGTCCTGGCTTTTCTTTGTTGGATTTTTTTTTTTTTAATGAATAGCTCAATCTCTACTTTTGTCCGTTTCCATTTTCTATTTCTCTAGTCATTGTCAGTAGTTAGTCTTGTAGAAATCTGTCCGTTTCATCTATGTGAACTAATTTGTTAGCATACGATTGATTATAGTGTTCTTTTATAATCCTATTTATTTCTATAAGGTTTATGCTAATGTCCTGTTTCATTAATTTTTAAAGATTTTATTTTATTTTTATTTTATTTATTTTTATTTATTTTTTTAAAAGTTTTATTTATTTCTAGGAGAGAGAGAGAGAGAGAGAGACAGCATGAGCAGGGGAGGGTCAGAGAGAGAGGGAGTCACAGACTGAAACAGGCTCCAGGCTCTGAGATGGCAGTCAGCACAGAGCCCGACGCGGGGCTCGAACCCACGAACCGCGAGATCATGACCGAAAGTCGGACGCTTAACCGACTAAGCCACCCAGGCGCCCCTATTTATTTATTTTTAGAGAGAGAGAGAGCACAAACAGGAGAGGGGCAGAGAGAGAGAGGGAGACACAGAATCTGAAGCAGGCTCCAGGTGCCAAGCTTTCAGCACAGAGCCCAATGCGGGGCTCGAACCCACAAACCATGAGATCATGACCCAAGTTGAAGTCAGATGCTTAACCAACTGAGCCACCTAGGCACCCCTAGAGATTTTATTTTTAAATAATCTCTAACCCCAATGTAGGGCTCAAACTCACAACCCTGAGATCCAGTGTGACGTTCTATCAACTGAGCCAGCTAGGTGTCCCCTCATTCTTGAATTTAGAAATTTGAGTCCTCTTTATTTCTTAGTCTAGCTAAAGATTTCTTAATTTTGTCAATCTTTTCAAAGAGCTAACTTATAGGTTTGTTGATTTTGTTTATAATTTTCCTATTATCTATTTCATTGGTTTCCTCTCTAATCCTTATTTTCTACTTCCTTCTTGAAAAAGTTTAGCTTGTTTGGATTTAGTTTGCTTATCTTTTTTCTAGTTACTTAACATGGAAGAGTGTGTTATTGACTTGAGATATTTCTTTTTTAATATTGGTACACCTAGAAAAGAAAGTGTTTGGAATGTTTTGTTGAAATTTAAGAACACTGGGGTGCGTGGATGGCTCAGTCTGTTAAGTATCCAGCTTCAGCTCAGGTCACGATCTCATGGTCCATGAGTTCAAGCCCCGCATCAGGCTCTGTGCTGACAGCTCAGAATCTGGAACCTGCTTCAGGTTCTGTGTCCTTCCTTTCCCTCTGCCCCTTCCGCGTTTGCACCCTGTCTCACTCTGTGTCTCAAAAATAAATAAATGTGGGGGCGCCTGGGAGGCTTAGTCGGTTAAGCGTCCGACTTTCGCTTAGGTCATGATCTCGCGGTTCGTGGGTTCGAGCCCCACGTCGGGCTCTGTGCTGACTGCCAGCTCAGAGCCTGGAGCCTGTTTCAGTCTGTGACTCCCTCTCTCTCTGACCCTCCCCTGCTCACGCTGTCTCTCTCTCTCTCCTAAAAATAAATAAAAACATTTAAAAAAATAAATAAATGTGAAAAAACTTTTGATAAAAACGATTGGTATTTATAGGCATAAATTCCTGCTAAGCATTGCTAGATAAGCATCTCATAAATTTTGTATGTTGTGCTTTAGTTGTCATTCATCTGGAAGTATTTTCTAATTTCCATTGTGTTTTCTTCCTTGAGCCATTGATAATCTAGTAGTGTGTTATTTGATGTTCATGTATTTATGAATGTCCTCAACTTCCTTCTGTTATCGATTTCTGTTTCCATTCCATTGAGAGTAGAAAACATACTTTGTATGATATAAATTCTTCCAAGGTTGTAGAGACTGTTCTATAGTTTAACATGTGATCCATTCTGGACAACGTTCCATGTGAGCTTGAGAAGAATGTGTACCCTGTAATTGTTGGGTGGGCTGTTCCGTAGATTTTTGTTTGTTTGCCTACTTGGTTTATGGCGTTGTTCAAGGCCTCTTTCCTTGTTGATATTCTGTTTACTTTTTATTTCCATTATTGAAGTTGGACATTGAAGTTTCCAACTATTATTGTTGGATCATCTATTTCTCCCTTTAATTCTGTCAGGTTTTGCCTAATGTATGTTGGGGCTCTGCTGTTAGTTGACTACATGCTTATACTTGATACACCTTCTTTAAGATCGACTCTTTTCTTAATTTTTCACTTAAAGTCTATTTTGTCTGAGGGCACTTGGGTGGCTCACTTGGTTAAGCATCCAACTCTTGATTTCGGCTCAGGTCATGATCCTATGGTCATGGGATTGAGCACCGCATCAGGCTCTATGCTGACAGTATGAAGCCTGCTTGGGATTCTCTCTCTGCCTCCCTTTCTGCCCCTCCCCAAGTCTTTTTCTCTCAAAAATAATAAACATTTAAAAATTTTTAAAATAGTAAAGTCTATTTTGTCTGATGTTAATACAGCACTCCAGCCCTCTACTGGTTATTGACTGCAAGGTACATTTTTTCCCACCTATATAATTTCTTTTCTTAAAGCTTATTTATTTTGAGAGAGCGAGAATAAGAGAGGGAAAGAGAGACAGGCTCAAGTAAGCTCCGCACTGCCATCGCAGACCCCAATGCAGGGCTTAAACTCACAAACTGTGAGATCATGACCTGAGCCAAAGTTGGACACTTAACTGAGTCACCCAGATGCCCCTACTTTCCTTTTTTTTTTTTTTTGTAGGCTCCATGCACAACATGAGGCTTGAACTCATGACCCTGATATTAAGAGTTGCATGCTGTACCGACTGAGCCAGCCAGGCACTGCCCCCCTCCCCCCACCTGTTTACTTTAAAACCTATTTGTGTTGGAAAGGGAAACAAAAGTAAAAATGAACTATTGTGACCTCATCAAGATAGAAACCTTCTAAAAACCTTCTGCACAACAAAGGAAACAATCAGCAAAAGTAAAAGGCAACCAACGGAATGGGAGAAGATATTTGCTAATGACATATCAGATAAAGGGTTAGTATCCAAAATCTATAAAGAACTTATCAAACTCAACACCCAAAAAACAAATAATCTAGTGAAGAAATGGGCAAAAGATATGTATAGATACTTTTCCAAAGAAGACATCCAGGTGGCTAATGGACACATGAAAAAATGTGCAACATCACTCATCATTAGGGAAATACAAATTAAAACCACAATGAGGGGTACCTGGGTGGCTCAGTCGGTTAAGCATCCGATTTTGGCTCAGGTCACGATATCATAGTTTGTGGGTTCAAGCCCCACATCAGGCTCTGTGCTGACAGCTCAGAGCCTGGAGCTTGCTTCAGATTCTGTGTCTCCCTCTTTTTCTGCCCCTCCCCTGCTTGCTCTCTGTCTCTCAAAAATTAAATAAAGACATAAAAAGATTTTTAAAAACCCACAATGAGATACTTCCTCACACCTGTCAGAATGGCTAAAATTAACAACTCAGGCAATAGCAGATGTTGGTGAGGATGCAGAGAAAGAAGATATCTTTTGTACTGCTGGTGGGAGTGCAAACTGGTGCAGCCACTCTGAAGAACAGTATGGAGGTTCCTTAAAAAGTTAAAGATAATACTACCCTACAACCCAGAAATTGCACTATTAGGTATATATCCAAAGGATACAGGTGTGCTATTTTGAAGGGCCACATGCACCCCAATGTTTCTAGCAGTGTTATCAACAGTAGCTAAAGTATGGAAAGCACCCAAATGTCCATCGACAGATGGATAGATAAAAAAGATGTGGTATAGGGGCGCCTGGGTGGCTTAGTCGGTTGGGCGTCCGACTTTCGCTTAGGTCATGATCTCGCGGTTCGTGGGTTCCAGCCCCGCGTCGGGCTCTGTGCTGACTGCCAGCTCAGAGCCTGGAGCCTGTGTCACTCTGTGACTCCCTCTCTCTCTGACCCTCCCCTGCTCACGCTGTCTCTCTCTCTGTCTCCTAGAAATAAATTTAAAAAAATATTAAAAGAAAAAAGATGTGGTATATATATACAATGGAGTATTACACAGCAACCAAAAAGAATGAAATCTTGCCATTTGCAACAATGTGGATGGAACTAGAGGGTATTATGCAAGCGAAATAAGCCAGTCAAACACAAATATCATATGACTTCATTAATATGTGGAATATAAGATACAAAACAGATGAATATAAGGGAAATGAAGCAAAAATAATATAAAAACAGGGAAGGGAACAAAGCATGAGAGGCTCTTAAATACAGAAAACAAACTGAGGGTTGACAGAGGGGCTGTGGGTGGGGGGATGGGCTAAATGGGTGAGGGGCATTAAGGAGGACACTTGTTGGGATGAGCACTGGGTGTTATACGTAAGGGATGAATCACTGGAATCCACTCCTGAAAACATTATTGCACTATATGCTAACTAACCTGGATGTAAATTAAAAATAAATTAAAAAAGAAATAAAAGAAAACTTATTTGTGTCTTTGAATCTAAGACTAGCTCTTGTAGACAGCATCAAGTGGGATCATTTTTTCTAGTCTATTCTGTGAATCTCTGCCTTTGACATGTTTAATACATTTAGATTTAGTGTAGTTACTGATAATGCAGGATTTACATCTGCAAGTTTTTTGCATACACTTATTTTTCATGTTTTATGATCTGGGCTGAAATGAAGAGTCAGACGCTTAACTGACTGAACCACCCAGGCACTCCTTTTTTTTATTTTTAAAGAAGACTTTTCTTGAATGAAGTTTATGAACCTTTATTTATATTTCCTGTCACATTCCTCTTTCTTATTCTGACTCCTTTTACTTTCATATATATATATATTTTTTAAATGCCGTAGAAAATTTTCTTAAATTTCTTAATTTTTAAGTAATCTCTACACCCAACATGGGGCTCAAACTCACAACCCCAGATCAAAAGTCACACATTCTACTAAATGAGCCATAAGGGAGGAACCTAGATATATTAGTTAGCTAAGCAACTGACTCTTGATTTCAGCTCAGGTTTGTGGGATAAAGACCCACATCGAGCTCTGTGCGGACAGCATGGGGCCTGCTTGGAATTCTCTCCCTCTCTCTCTCTGTCTCTCCCTCACTCATCATCGTCATCATCTCTCTCTCTCTCTAACTTATAAAATAATCTTTAGTCTTTCATTAAAAGTATATTTTACCTGGTTTCTATTTCTCCTCTTGTTTGCAAAGTGTATGCAACTATTCAAATATATATTATTAGCCTTTTGCTTCTTTTTTTTTAAATGTTTTTTATTTATTTCTAGGAGAGAGAGAGAGACAGCGTGAGCAGGGGAGGGTCAGAGAGAGAGGGAGTCACAGACTGAAACAGGCTCCAGGCTCCGAGCTGGCAGTCAAGCACAGAGCCCGACACGGGGCTCGAACCCACGAACCGCGAGATCACGACCTAAGCGAAAGTCGGACGCCCAACCGACTAAGCCACCCAGGCGCCCAATATTATTAGCTTTTGAAAGGTGTTTACTTGCAAGCGCAAGGGCCTGCCTTTCCTATGGTTGCTAAAATGACTCCTGGAAAGGTTTATGGGAGATCTCGATTGTGCTCGGGAAAGATATCTGGTTAACTCCAGGGTGGCAGTTCGTTCCTACACTTATCTCTTTCTGAAAGCAATTGTTATCAGTAAATGGCTAAGTTCATATCCAAATTTCCAGGTCTATGGTCTTATTTTCAAGGCATTCTGTATCAATTAAAAGACTGAAAACAATCCAAGTGCCCATCAGTAGGAGCCTACTTAAATAAATTATGAATCTACCCAATAGAACATTATCCAACTGTTAAAAATAAGGAAGCTTTTCATGTACTAATAGGAAAAGGTATTTTGTTAAATGTGCAGAACAGTGTTTAGAGTATGTAACTTTCCCAGCAAAGGAGGGAAGAATATATATTTGCACAGATACTGAAGAACATACAAGAAACAGATACAAATGGGGTAGAAGGGAATGAGATGGTGTATAATTTTTTTTTTTTTTTTGTACTTCTAATTTTTGAACCATGTGAATATTTTACCTTATTAAATAAAATGGGGGAAAACGACAAGAAACTGATTCTTTTTGGTTGAATAGAAATAGGGAGGGACTCTTGGCTGGCTCAGTCCATGGAGCATGCAACTCTTGGTCATAGGGTTGTGAGTTCGAGCCCCACACTTGGTGTAGAGATCACTTAAAAATAAAATCTTAAGGGGCGCCTGGGTGGCTCAGTCAGTTATGCATCTGACTTTGGCTCAAGTCATGATCTTGCCGTTTGTGGGTCCGAGCCCCGCGTCAGGCTCTGTGCTGACAGCTCAGAGCCTGGAGCCTGTTTTGGATTCTGTGTCTCCCTCTTTCACTGCCCTCCCCTGCTTGCACTCTGTTTCTCTCTCTCTCGAAGATGAATAAACATTTAAAAAGTTATTTACTTTAATTTAATTTCATTTTAATCTGTAATGTTTATTTATTTGTATGTGTGAGAGAGAGAAAGAGCACAAGCAGGGGAGGGCAGAGAGAGAAGGAGACACAGACTCTGAAGCAGGCTCCAGGCTCTGAGCTGTCAGCACAGAGCCCAACGAGAGGCTCGAACCCACAGACAGTGAGATCATGACCTGAGCCGAAGTCAGAAGCTTAACCGACTTAGCCACTCAGGTGCCCCAAGAAAGTTTTTTTAAATAAAATCTTTATAAAAAAGAGAAATAGAGGAGATGTGTCAGGAGACTTGTTTTTTTAAAAAATGTTTATTTTGAGAGAGAGAGAGAAAGAGAATGAACAGGGGAGGGGGAGAGAGACAATCTCTGCACTGTCAGTACAGAGACTGACTCAGGGTCAATCCCATGAAATCATGAGATCCTGACCTGAGCTGAAATCAACAGTCAGACACTTAAACCGACTGTGCCACCCAGGTGCCCCCTGATGTTTTATATTATCAGCACTTTTGATTATGGTTTGAGTTTTTAAGTGATGTGTGTGCTATTTAGCATTAAAGTAGGTAACCAGCCAAAGAGTAATGGCTAAACATGTTTACTTCTAGGAGGCACATCTGAAGACGCAGAAGAGTAAGGCAGGGAACAAATGCATTTCATTAAAAGTCTGTACTATTTCATAGCTTTAACCTTATGCTTTTGTTACTTTGATAAAAATTAAAATAGAACACCACCTGCCAACTCCAGCAGAAAAGAAGCAGAAAATGGAAGCTACGCTGATGAAGAAAAAGTATCTCCCAGACACAAAGAGGGATTGTGTTTACTTTGCAAACTTTCTTACTCAAAGCTGTCTCTTTTGTTGTGGGTTAAGACAATGTATGTTCCTGGAAAAATCAAGACTCAACCTCTTCAACAGGAAAAGCAATGTCTGGTTGTGAGAAAGAAACAATTAATCTTGAAGAAATATATGTGTCAGAAACCACTCCGTGTCAGTTCATATAGATTAATGTCACTTTTCAGCTGCTGTGTGGAGATATTGTAATTAGGTTATTTCCCTTCTGATGGACATTTTTGTCGCTTCCTGTGTTTTGTTGTTACAAACAACGCTGCCGTACACATCCATGCACACTGTAAATCACCGAGCACGTGTGTGAATAGATTCCTAGAAATGGGATTGGTGGGCCAAAGGGCACATTCTATTTTGTAGATTTTCCACAATGAATATGTATTATTTTTAAAATCCAAAAAATATAAACTTAAAAAAATTAACCGTAGGGCGAAGGTCTTGTTTTTCTAGTATCTTGTGTTACATGTGATAGAAATTTTTAATCTTTCAGATTCCATGCAAGTCAAAGGAAGAGGACCTTGCCTGAAATAGATCATGGTGACTTGTCAGGACTGCTTCCTTGTAAACTATAGAGTCACTGCTGCCTCAGACATAAAAACATATGTCTGCAAAGATGCTGCTTTAGTAGAAAGCAGTTCACTTTGTTTTAAGAGAATTTTAAGGCATTCTCCAAAGCAATCACTCTAAAATGAAGTAAAATAAAACATGGAGCAATTATCTGCAATATTTCTGAAACTTTGCTTTCATTTTTTAACATTGCGTGAGATTTGGTAAAGGTCTATTTTATCAGCAGGGTTCTAATTACTAAATGACCCAGAGGCCCAAATTATTTATTTATTTATTTATTTATTTACAAATAGTTTATTGTCAAATTAGTTTCCACATAACACCCAGTGCTCATCCCCACAAGTGCCCTCCTCCATGCCCACCCCTCCCCCCCCCCACATCCACCAGTCCTCAGTTTTTGTCAGCATTCAAGAGTCTCAGAGGCCCAAATTATAATGCCCCCAGTGAGAATCCTAAGGACCACGGTGTCACTGCAATCACTTGTATTTAGGTAGTATAGAGCAGTTTTCAACTTTGACACAGGAATGCTTCTTTTTGTAATTTTTAAATGTTTATTTATTTACTTTGAGAAAAGAGAGAGAGCATGTGGGCAGAGGAGGGGCAGAGAGAGGGGGAGAAAGTGAGAATCCCAAGCAGGCTCCACACTGTCAGTGCAGAGCCCGATGCAGGGCTTGAACTCAAATTGTGAGATCATGACCTGAGCTGAAATCAAGAGTTGGATGCATAACCGACTGAGCCACCCAGGCACCCCTGGAATTTTTTTTTTAATTTTTTTTTTACCTAAGGGCCAAATATTTTGCCTTAATTACCAGGATAATCAGCATAGCTGTCAAATGCAGTTTGTCTTTCGCCTATGTAAACACTGCTTAAGAAAACTTCTAAAATAAAACTTTAGTGAAATTATAGATCCCCAAAGATAAATTCCTCACTGCAAGCCCAGAACAGGTGCCACCTAGATTGTCTTAGTAAGAAATGGGAGCTGGGGCACCTGGCTGGCTCAGTCGGAAGAGCATGTGACTCCTGATCTCCAGATTGTGAACTTGAGCCCCACATTGGGTGTAGAGATTACTTAAATAAAAAAATTCACCAAGAAAAGAGGGGGAGAGATGGGAACTGAGTGATGGGGAGCTGAGGCAGGGAGTTACTCAAGATTTTTTTATCATGCTAATCTATCCCAGAATCACTCTTTTATGCATTCCCTTCCATGTTCCTGTGCCTTTTTCTTAAGAGTGATATCATTGTGGGAAAACAAGGGAGTTTAGAATTCAGGTGAGTAGGAGGGTTAGTGCTCAAGTTGGGGTAAAGGTAGGAAGAGAATGGAAGAGGCCAGTTATTGGCTAATCCAGCCAGTTCCTTTTATTTTATTTATTTATTTATTTATTTATTTATTTATTTATTTATTTATTTATTCTTGATGCAGGGAGGGGCAGAGAGAAAGAATCTCAAGCAGGCTTCATGCCCAGCAGAGCCTGAAGTAGGGCTCGATCTCATGACCATGAGATCACGACCTGAGCTGAAATTAAGAATTGGTCGCTTAACTGACTGAGCCACCCAGGTGCCCCAGCCAATTTCTTTTATTTATTATTTTAAAGATTTTATTTTATTTAAAGCCTATTTATTTATTTCGAGAGAGAGAGAGAGAGAGGGAAGGGGAAGAGAGAGAGGGAGAGAGAATCCCAAGGAGGCCTCATACCATTTGTGCAGAGCCCAACATGGAGCTCTAAACCCATGAACTGTGAGATCATGACCTGAGCCAAAACCAAGAGTTGGACACTTAACCAACTGAGCCATCCAGCCGCCCCATATCTTATTTTTTTAAGTTCATTTATTTATTTTGAGAGAGAGAGAGAGAGAGAGAGAGAGAGAGAATGCACAAAGCAGGGAAGGGGCAGAGACAGAGGAGAGGGAGAATCCCAAGCAGGCTCCATGCAGTCAGCATGGAGCCCAACATAGGGCTTGATCCCACAAACTGCAAGATCACAACCTGAGATGAAATCAAGAGTTGGATGCTCAACCGACTGAGTCACCCAGGTGCCCCTAAAGATTTAATTTAAAAAAAAATTTTAATGTTTTATTTATTTCTGAGAGAGAGAGAGAAAGAGGCAGCGTGAGCAGGGGAGGGTCAGAGAGGGAGACACAGAATCCGAAACAGGTTCCAGGCTCTGAGCTAGCCGTCAGCACAGAGCCCGATGTGGGGCTTGAACCCACAAACTGTGAGATCATGACCTGAGCCTAAGTCAACGCTTAATCAACTGAGCCACCCTGGTGCCCCTAAAGATTTTATTTTTAAGTAATCTCTCTACCCAACATGGGGGTCAAACTCCCAACCTTGAGACAGAGTTGCAGACTCTAGTGACTGAGCCAGCCAGGCGTCCCCTCAGCCATTTCCTTTTTTATTCCTATTTAAAACATCATGTTGAGGGGCACCTGGGTGGCTCAGTCGGTTATGCATCTGACTCTTGGTTTTGGCTCAGGTCATGATCTCACAGTTCATGAGTTCAAGCCCCCTATCGGGCTCTGCACTGACAGTGAGGAATCTGCTTGGGATTCTCTTTCTTTCCCTCTCTCTGCCCCTCCCCCAGTTGCTCTTTCTCTCTCAAAATAAATAAATAAATAAACTTAAAAAAAAAAAAAAGGAATAAAACAGCATCTAGAGCCAGGCACCCAAGCACACCTTTGTGAGGCCAACTCAAGAAAGTGGGTCACCCAGACAGCCGCACAGGAAGTTAAAGACGCTGGTGGTCTATACTGCAGCAAAAAGAAAGTCTAAAAAAATGTTAAAGTACAACTACTTCCTTTGACCATCTTTCTAAAATAACAGCAGAAATAAAACTAGTAAGATAAAAGGAGTGCACTTGATTTTTGCATCATTTTTCAAATTTATGAGAGTAATAATGACCTAATTAAATGCGGAGACAACAGTGCATAAATTAAATAGTAATGGCCGGTTTCTAATTACACAAAATTTACATGTATCTCCTTGTTTAATTGTTATTTTCAGCTGCCTAATTCTATGTGTGATTAGGTTACTCGTTAAATTTCTTTTTATTTTCTGAGCAGACACCAAATGACCCTGGGACATATGCATACGAAGGATGCAAGTGTGAGGTTTAAGCTGGATGGTGAATAATCCATGAAGTAAAACATTTGTAGGCTGATAATTAAGAATTGATTTTCTGGAAAATGCATCCAGAGCTTCTCCACAAGTTAAACACAGAGCTACCATGTGACCCAGCAACTTTACTCCTAGAGAAATGAAAAAATATGTCCTCACAGAAACTTGTACGTGAGTGTTCAGAGCAACATTATTCATAATAGCCAAAAAAGTAGAAGTTACCCAAATGTCCATCGGCAGGTGACTGGATGAACAAAAAGTGGTTTATCCATACAATAGAAATATTATTCAGCCATAAAAAAGAATGACATCCTGATACAGGATACAGGGTGCAATGTAGATGAACCTCGAAAATGCTCAGTTTATTTCTCAAAAACAGATATAAAAGACCACATATTGTATGTTTCTATTTATGTAAAATATCCAGAACATGCAAATCTGCAGAGGCAGAAAGCAGAGAGGTGGGTGGGGAGGAGGGGCAGTGGGGAGCCACTGCTTAATGGGTACCAGCTTTCCTTTTGGGGGGATGAAAATGTTCCAAAGTTAGATAGTCGTGTTGGTTGCTCAAGCCTGTGAATATCATAAAATCCGTTGAATTGTACACAATAAATGGGTGAATTGTACAGGAATTATATCTCAATAAAACTATTACCAAAAAAGAAAGAAGCCATTAGGGAAATAGGTCGGGGAAAGATAGCAGGTCAGATCATATTCATGGACAACCCGGGAGCTAGCACTTTCCTGGAGACAAGCAGATCTCAGGGTGAACCTGTGTACACAGCTAGATTTGAAGACTTTCAGGTCTCTATTCTCAGATCCTTGGTATTTTTTTTTAAGTTTATTTATGTATTCATTGAGAGAGAGAGAGAGAGAGAGAGCAGGGAAGGGGCAGAAAGAGAAGGAGAGAGAGAAAATCCCAAGCAGGCTCTTCACTGACAGTGTAGAGCCCAACGCAGGGCTCGAACTCACGAACTATGAGATCATGACCTGAGCCAAAACCAAGAGTTGGCAGCTTAATCAACTGAACAACCCAGGTGCCCCAGATCCTTGGGATTTTGAAGAATCCACAGCCATGATTTGCCAAGCACCTCAATGGCTCTAGAGTTTCAGCCTGTCTCATCCCTTGAGAAACATGTTGAGCTGGGACAAGCCAAGTGCTCAGTCTGCATGGCATTCAGCTGGCTCTCCCGCCACCTAAGCCCATGGGTGGATAGAGCCAGTTACCCATCAGGGAACACTAACCTGTGAAAGTTGGGAACATGGAAGTCACAAGGTCAAGTAGGGGTGGTACCACTGGGAAGAAGAGCAAAACAGAAGGTAGGTAGGAAGCAAGCCCTTACCTGGGATGCCCACAGGACATCAGTTCTGACACAGGAGATCAAGAAATGCCAACCACAGGGGGCTCCTGGTTGGCTCAGTCCATAGAGCACATGACTCCTGACCTTGGGGTCATCAGTTGAAGTCCCATGTTAGGACTAGAGTTTACTTAAAAAATATAAATAAATGCGAACAACAAAATTATTCAAAAGAAGGAAAAAAGACACATGAACATTTTTTTGTACATTAAAACCCGTATATTTGCTCACCAATCTATTGACTTAAGGCCAAGTGTTTTTTGTCCAAGTGTGAATATGCTGATGGGTTTCTCTCCTTGTCCTTGTTTAAACAGCTCATTTATGCTTCGTCTGATTTCCAGTTTCTGTTTATTTAAAATGAATAAAGGACTTAGAGACATGTGCAAAGAAACCCGAGAGCAGAATAATTCTAGATTTTCATGTTTTCCCAATGTTTACAGAGGCCTCAACCACAACTAAATTAACAATGATGTTTGACCAATTGAATCTTTTAATAATATTTCTATAAGCATTGAAATTAGCTTTTACAAAACATATTTTTCCATAGCCATATCTATTTGATTTATGTAATATTTAGTTATATGATATAATTACAATAACAGCTGTTACCAGGACTGGGTACTATTATGGTCTGAATGTGTCCCCACAACATTTCCTGTGTTAACATCCTCACCTCCAAGGTGACTGCATTCGGAGGTGGGTCTTTGAAAGGTGATTAGGTCACCGACACAGAGCCCTCATGAATGGGGTTAGGGCCGTATAAAAGGGGCTCCAGAGAGCTCCCTCACCCTTTTCACCATGTGAGGACCCAGCGAGAAGCTGGCAGTCTGTCATTTAGAAGAGGGCCTTCGCCAGAATGCAAGCTGCTGCCGTGTTCATCTATGACTTGCAGCCTCCCGAAGCGTGAGAAATAAACTTACTGGTTATAGGTCACCCAGGCCGTGGTATTTCGTTAACAGCGGCGACAAAACTCAACTGACCCGTGGAAGGCATAAGACAGGGACAGAGAAGGGGCGCCTGGGTGGCTCAGTCGGTTAAATGTCCGACTTCAGCTCAGGTCATGATCTCACTGTTCATGGGTTCGAGACCCACGTCGGGCTCTGTGCTAACAGTCAGCTAAGAGCCTGGAGCCTGCTTCAGATTCTGTGTCTCCCTCTCTCTCTGAGTCTCTCCTGCTCATGCTGTCTCTCTCTCACACAAATAAATTAAAAACATTAAAAAAAAGGACAAAGACAGAGAAGCTTTTCCTGTCCCCTGGGCAGTCCCCTGGGCATTCGTGAGCACCTCCAGAGGCACTGGGATGCTTTTTTTTTTAGAGTTTTTTTTTTTTTTTTACAAATAGTTTATTGTCAAATAATTACATAACGCTCAGTGCTCATCCCCACAAGTGTCCTCCTCCATGCCCATCCCCCTCCCCCACATCCATCAGTCCTCAGTTTTTTGTCAGCATTCAAGAGTCTCTCATGGTTTGCCTCTCCCTTTCCCCCACCATTTCCTCTTTCCTCCCCCTTGGTCCTCTGTTATGTTCCTCCTAATCCTCCTATACGTGCAAACATATGGTATCTGTCCTTCTCTGCCTGACTTATTTCGCTCAGCATAACGCCCTCAAGATCCATCCATGTTGCTACACATGGCCAGATTTCATCGTTTCTCATTGCCATGTAGGATTCCATCGTATAGATAAACCACATCTCCTTGATCCATTCATCTGTTGATGGACACTTAGGCTCTTTCCATGTTTTAGCTGGCACTGGGATGCTTCTGCATGTTCAGCTGATCAGATGAGTGGAGTTTGACCAAGAGACCTCTTGTACCTAATTCATCTCTTGGCCACATCCAATGTTAGGAGAGCCATGCTCCTGAGTGACTGGACATAGCACTGGAGGCTGTTCTGAATCTTGATCTTATCAAGTATTTCAGGTGTGATATGTTGGCTTTAAATGCTCCAAATGACCCCATCTCTTGGCATTCACACCTTGTGTAGTCGTCTCTCCTCAAGTGTGGGAGAGACCTGTGACTTGCTTCTAACCAGTAGAACGTGGCAGGGGTTACTGGAGGGCACTTCCATGATTATATTACATAAGACTGAGGGGCACCTGGGTGGCTCACTTGGTTAAGTGTCCGACTTCGGCTCAGGTCATGATCTCACAGTTTGTGGGTTTGAGTCCCACATCGGGCTCTGTGCTGACAGCTACCTCAGAGCCTGGAGCCTGCTTCCGATTCTGTGTCTCCCTCTGTCTCTGACCCTCCCCTGCTCACGCTGTCTCTATCTCTCTCTCTCTCAGAAATAAAACATTAAAAAAAAAAAAGATGGAAACTTCTGTCCTACTAGCAGATTCTTTCTCTCTTGCCTTCAAGGCCTGCACACTTAGGGACGCCGGGATGGCTCAGTCAGTTAAGCGTCTGACTTCAGCTCAGGTCATGATCTCGCGGTTCATGAGTTTGAGCCCCGCGTTGGGTTCTGTGCTGACACCACAGAGCCCATTTCGGATCCTGTCTGTCCCTTCCCCGCTCTAACTCTCTCTCTCTCTCAAAAATAAATAAATACTTTTTAAAAAGCTTGCATACTTTGATGAAGCAACAGCCAGCGAGGAACCAAGGCCTTCAGTCATCCCAGCAGGCTGCGAGGAACTGACAGCAACTATGAGATCTCAGAAGTGGGTCCTTCCCTGGCTGAGTCTCAGGTGAGACCCCAGCAGCAGCCAGCACTTTGGCTGCAGCCTTGTAAGAGAGCCTGAAGCAGAGGACCAGCTAACCCGAGCTAACAGCCCTGAAACGGCGAGGTATTTATTAATACCTCCATTGTTTTTAAGCTGCCTTTTAAAAATGTATGACTAAATGCCAATACGGCCTTGTTGAGAGTCTATGGTTTTATATTTTCCTCAAGGGGACTGGTATTGTTGTGTACACCAGTAAACAGGACATGGAAAATACCTCTTTCCAAACAGCTTCTAGAAACTGAAGTACTTGGGGGTGAAATGATGGGCTGCTTCACAACTATCCAGTACAAGTTGGGTAAGGAAGAATGGCAGGAATATTTATAACTCCAGCTGGGTCCTGTGTTGGGAATTATTGAAGCCGAGTGATTTGTACGTGAGGGTTCGTTATATTATTCTGTCTACTTTTGTGTATGTTTGAGATTTTCCATAATAAAAGCAAAACAATTTCTATAATGTCACACTGTTCTTCAAAGGTAACAATAATTAAGCTAAATAACAAATGCTTCAGAAGCCATTAACTGCTATGTATAAACACTATACAAAGTAATGGAAATATTGCAGTTCAAAGGAGGTAGTGGGGATATGTTTGTACTTGATTTGAGATGTGATTATTTTCAAATACTGTTTATACATGAAAGTTTTGACATTGTTAACTATTCAGTTTTGGAGAGGGAGTGGTCCAAGTCTGCAGCTTTTTAAATGCATTTCAGTTATTTTCGCTCTAGCCATCAGTGACCATATTAATTGGCAATGAGTTTGCACAGAAACTTTAAGTTGAAGGGCGCCTGGGTGGCTCAGTCAGTTAAGCGTCTGACTTCGGCTCAGCTCATGATCTCACAGTTCTGGAGTTCGAGCCCTGCATCAGGCTCTGTGCTGACAGCTGAGAGCCTGGAGCCTGCTTCAGATTCTGTGTCTCCCTCTCTCTCTGTCCCTTCCCCACTCACACTCTGTTTCTCTCTGTCTCTGTCTCTCTCTCAAAAAATAAACATTAAAAATGTTTTTAAAAAATTTTAAGTAGAAAAAGTGTATATATATATATATATATAGAGAGAGAGAGAGAGAGAGAGGAGAAACCTGAATAAAACTGAAAATGATACCGTAAAAAAGAAAAACAAGGGTGCCTGGGTGGCTCAGCTGATTAAGGATCAGACTCTTGATTTTAGCTCAAGTCGTGATCTCGTGGTCATGGGTTCAAGCCCCGCATTGGGCTCTGTGCTGATAGCGTGGAGCCTGCTTGGGATTCTGTCTCTCCTCGCTGTCTGCCCCTCCCCCACTCATGCTCTCTTTCTCTCTCTCTTTCTCAAAGTAAATGAACATTTAAACAATAATAATAACATTAAATATATTCTTTAGAAAAGAAAGAAGACAATTTCTATATCTAGTTCTATCAAATTTGGGGAAAGCCTAGAGCAAAAAGAAAATTCAGTTTTCTCAGAGGTACCACATTGACCAGAGTGGGGCCAAATGAGGATTTCGATCCAAAAACCAACAAACCAACCACCTTTTATTGCCTTTTAGAATCATTTCATGCAGTCACTCAATCATTCAACACATTGTTTTGAATATTGGTCTTGTGATAATCAAGGAGCTTCTTGCTTGGTAGGAAAGAAAGGGGACATTAAAGTCCAGCCATCAGAGAGAAAGTGACACTTTTGAACAGGGCCGTAAGGACAGGACTTCCTTACCGTGGCGTGAGATGATCTTTAAAGCGGGGAATGGTGGGTCCGAGAGTAATATTCATGGAAATGAGGGCATGTGTCCATTCTTACAAAGCTTCTTATATATATATGGTCACACTTGATCCTCATTCGATAGCAGGAAACGTTGTCTATTTAAACAAGAGCTTACTTGAATGAAACGGACAGTAAAGTGACCACGCAAACCCTGCTGATGATCTGTGCCTGTTACAAGGAAGCAATGCCTGTGGTCTCTGGCCGCGCCAGGCTCATCTGACGGGAACTTTTCAGGACACTGGTCATGGCGTATTCAAACTAGAGGATGTCCTAACCTGTTGGTCTGCTAATGTGCCTATATGGGGAAAATAGAATCTTCTGGATTTATTATTTAATATAATTTTCCAGATGTTCATTTCTGAAAACATTCTTTTCTCCTCTAAAAGTGGGCACAATCCTTGCCATTCATTCATTCATTCATTTGGTGAATAGATTTTTTTTTTTTTCAGAGAGAGAGTGCGAGTGAACGAGCAAGGAGGGGAGCAACAGAGGGGTGGAGGAGAGCGAGCCAAGCAGGCTCCATGTCCAGTGCAGAGCCTGAGGCGGGGCTCAAACTCATGAACCGTGAGATCATGACCGGAGCCAAAGTCAGACGCTGAATGGACTGAGCCACCCAGGTGGCCCTGCAGATATTTGTTTATTGAGTGCCAAGCCCTGTATTAGGCACTATTGGGTATCCGAATTGAAGTCAAACATGCATCTTAACATGAGTAGATTTTAAACACGCTCAATAAAGAAAAAAAATGCATAGCTTTTTTTAAATTTCAAGTTTTTCATTTAAATTCTAGTTGGTTAACATGTATGGTAAAATCGGTTTCAGAAGTAGAATTTAGTGATTCATCACTTACATACAACATCCAGTGCTCATCCTGAACAAGCGCCCAGCTTAACACCCATCCTCCCTCTGGCCCATGCCTCTGCCCACCTCCCTCTAGCAACCTTCACTTTGTTCTCTTTAGCTAAGAGTCTTTTCTGGCTTGCTTCCCTCTCTTTTCCCCTCCCTTCCCTTATGTTCAACTGTTTCGTTTCTTAAATTCCACATATGAATGAAATCGTATGGTATCAGTTTCTCTGACTTACTTTGCTAAGTGTAATACACTCTAGTTCCATAAAAATGCATAGACTTTATCCAATGTATCATTTGTTTGAATATAGGTGACTGAAAAAAGTGGAAATAGGCCAGAGAAAAAAACATGGATCTCAGTTTTTGTTTTTTTTTAATTTTATTTCTGAGAGAGAGAGAGCATGAGCAGGGGAGGGTCAGAGAGAGAGAGGGAGACACAGAATCCAAAGCAGGCTCCAGGCTCTGAGCTGTCAGCACAGAGCCCGACGCAGGGCTCGAACCCACGAACTGTGAGATCATGACCCGAGCCGAAGTCGGACGCTTAACCGACTGAGCCACCCAGCCGCCCCAACGTGGATCTCAGTTAATGTGAACTTTCCCTACACAAAAGGCTCACATTTACACCTTTGAGTTTACAAAGTGCTATCATGCTTCGTGTGTGCGTTGCTCCGTCGAACCTTCTAAGTACCCCATGAGGGGTAGTGTTTCCATAGCGAGTCAGTAAGGCAGTGTCACGTGGTGAGCCGGCGACTCAGGACTCAGACCCTCCTCTTCTCCCTCTTCTCACCGTGTGAGACAGAGCTCCACCTTGATCCCTCCTCAAGGAGGAACGAGTTGCCCAGCTGAGGGGAGTTGAGTCAGCAAACAGCCCCCAGCGGTCAGCTCCCTCCACAGCTGCAGAGTCACCTCACCACCAGGTGGCAACTTTCCTGGGACAGCCTGCGCCTACCTGGGGACTGAAAGAGGCAGGGCTCTAAGGGCATGGCCACTTGGGCTTGGCACTACTTGTTGGAGTTCCCTACTGGGGCGGTGAAGGCTTTATTGGGCCTGCTCAGCAATCCTCCTTCTCCCTCTGCGCTATAGTGCTTCTTTCCCCTTCCTTGCACAAATGTTTACGCCTCATAAATGCCTTGCATCCCAGAGCGCCTGGGCGGTTCAGTTGGTTAAGGGTCCAACTTTGGCTCAGGTCATGGTCTTGCAGTTCGTGGGTTCGAGCCCCGCATCAGGCTCTCTGCTGTCAGCTCAGAGTCTGCTTTGGATCTTCTGTCCCCCCTTCTCTCTTTCCCTCCCCAGCCCATTCCACCCCTGCCCTCTCAAAAATAAACACTGAAGACTTAAATACCTTACATCCCAAATTCCAACTACGTGTACGCTTTAGGGAACACAATCTGTGACAAAAGGGACTGAGAACAATCTGACAACCAATAAAATGAGCTTTTGGGGCTAGATCACTTACCTCTCAGTGGCAACGAGCACCTCATCACTAGTGGTAGGGAGAGCAGAGCCAGCCTTTGGCACCAGGTGGCAGCCCAGTTATTAAAACTTGGACCTGAGGTGCATTGGCGATGCACTAGTGGGTGTGACATATAAAGCATTTAAAATGCAGGGAGGAGGGGCGCCTGGGTGGTTCAGTCGGTTAAGCGCCGGCTTCAGCTCAGGTCATGATCTCGCAGTTTGTGAGTTCGAGCCCCGCGTCAGGCTCTGTGCTGACAGCTCGGAGCCTGGAGCCTGCTTTGGATTCTGTGTCTCCCTCTCTCTCTGCTCCTCCCCCACTCGTGCTCTGTCTCTCTCTCGCTCAAAAAAATAAACATTAAAAGAAGTAAAATAAAAGGCAGGGAGGAGAAAATGATAGACCAATATCCCTGATGAACAAAAACACAAAAGTCCTCAACAAAATACTAGCAAACTGAGTTCAACAGCACATGAAGAGGATCATGTACCATGATCAGGTGGGATTTATCCCTGGGATGCAAGGATGGTTCAACATACAGAAACCAATGTGCTACACCACATTAATAGAATAAAGGAGAAAAATGATCATCTCAGTTGATGCCAAAAAAGAATTTGACAAAATCCAGCATATTTTAATGATAAAAACTCAACAAAGGGGGCATAAAAGGAAGGTAGTTGAACCTGATAAAGGCCGTGTATACAAGCCTGCAGCTAACGTCCTACTCAATGGTAAAAAGCTGAAAGCTTTTCCTTCAAGATCAGGAGCAAGACAAGGGTGCCCACTCTCACCACTTCTATTTAATCTCATACCGCACGTCGTAGCCAGAGCAATTAGGCCAGAAATAGAAATAAAAGTCATTCAAATCAGAAAGAAAGAAGTTAAATGGTTTCTTTTTGTAGATGACATGATCTTATATATGGAAAACCCTAAAGACTCCAAAAACCTGTCGGAATTAATAAATAAATTCAGTAAAAGTGGCAGGATACAAAATCAACAAACAGTTTTATTTTTACACAGAACAACAAGCTATATGAAAAAGATATTAAGAAAACAATCCTATTGGGGCGCCTGGGTGGCTTAGTCGGTTAAGCGTCCGACTTTCGCTTGGGTCATGATCTCACAGTTCATGGGTTCGAGCCCCGCATCGGGCTCTGTGCTGACTGCCAGCTCAGAGCCTGGAGCCTGTTTCAGTCTGTGACTCCCTCTCTCTCTGATCCTCCCCTGCTCATGCTCTCTCTCTCTCCTAAAAATAAATTAAAAAAAAACATTAAAAAAAAAAAAAAGAAAACAATCCTATTTACCATGGAATCAAAAAGAATTAAATACCTAGGAATAAATTTAACCAAACACGTGAAAGATCTATACACTGAAGACTAGAAGACACTGATGAAAGAGATTGGAAAAGATGCAAATAAATGAGGATATTCCATGTTCATATTCATTGGAAGAATTAATATTGTTACCGTGTTCACATTACCTAACACAGTGTACAGATTCAGCGCAATCCCTCTCAAAACCCCAATGGTATTTTGATTAAGTAGGAAACACTATCCCACAATTCATGTAGAACCACAACAGACCCCGAAAGGGCAAAGCAGTCTTGAGAAAGAAGAACAAGACTGGAAGCATCATACCTCCTAATTTCAAACTACATGACAAAGCCACAGCAATCAAAACAGTGTGACACTGGCACAAAAACAGACACACAGATCAACAGAGCAGAATAGAGAGCCCAGAAATAAACCCATGCATATATTGTCAACGAATCTTTGAGAAGGGTACCAAGAATACACATTGGAGAAAGGAAAATCTCTTCAATAAATGCTGCTGGAAAAACTGGATAACCCCAGGAGAAGGAATGAAATTGAACTGTTATCTTACACCCTACACAAAAGTTAACTTGAAATGGATCAAAGACTTCAGTGTAAGACCTCAAACCATAAAATTCCTAGAAGAAAACATCGGGAAAAGCTTCTTCACATTGGAGTGGGCAATCATTTTTTGGATATGCCACTAAAAGCACAGGAACAAAAGCAAAATAATCAAGTAGGACTACGTCAAACTCAAAGGCCTCTGTACAGCAAAGGAAACCATCAACAAAATAAAAAAGCAACCTACAGAATGGGAGAGAATATTTGCAAACAATATATCTGATAAGGAGTTAATATCTGAAATATATGAGAACTCCTATAACTCAATAGTAGACAAACAAATAAAAACCCCAAATTAACCCAGTTAAAACATGGGACCTGAATGGACATTTTCGCAAAGAAGATACAAAATAGCCAACAGGTACATGAAAAGGCGATCAACATCACTAATCATCAAGGAAATGCAAATCAGAATTGCAATGAGCAATATTACCTGTTAGAATGACTATTATTTAAAAAAGAGAAGATATATATGTGTCAACTATATTCAAATAAAAACATTTAAAACAAAAATAAATAAATGAGGGGTTCCTGGATGACTCAGTTGATTGATTTCGGCTCAGGTCATGATCTCAGGGTTTGTAGGTTCGAGCCCGTGTTGGACTCTGTGCTGCAAGTGCAGAGTCTGTTTGGAATTCTCTCTCTCTGCCCCTCCCCGCCTCATGTGCATGTTCTCTCTCTTTCTCTCTCTCTATCTCTCAAAATAAATAAATAAACATTTAAAAATAAATAAATAAAAGAAATCACTAATGAGTTGACCAAGTTCACTAAAAGGGAAATTTGTTCCAGGTGGGCCTGAGCTAATCAGGTGAAGAAGAGATGACAGTGAGTGACATGCATGTTCCCTATCTTGATTGCGGATTGTGGTGATGGTGTAATAGGCATAGAACTCTGTTAAAATATATAAAATTAGTATATTATATAAGCGATATCAACTATGTATATTAAAGTATATTAACTATAGCATATTATTAAATATGTGCAGTTCATTGTATGATAATTATACCTCAATAGAGCTGTTTTAAAATGATATCCCATCACACTCAGAATAAAATCCAATCTCCTTAACTTGGCCCGTAAAGCACTACACAAGAGAGAGAGAGAGAGAGAGAGAGAGAAGAGACAACAAGTGTTGGTGAGGACGTGGAGGAAAGGGAAGTCTTGCACATTGTCTGTAGGGATGCAAACTGGTGCAGCTACTATGGGAAACAGTATGGAGTTTCCTCAGAAAATTAAAAGTAGAACTACCATATGAGTCAGCAATCTTCTGGATATAAATCCAATGGAAATGAAATCAGTATCTCAAGGAGAGATCTATACACCTGTGCTCAACGCAGCACTATTCATAATAGCAAGACATGGAAACAACCAAAATGTCCATTGATGGATGAATGGATAAAGAAAATGTAGTGTGTGTGTGTGTGTGTGTGTGTGTGTGTGTGTGTGTACATGTATACAATGGGTATTATATATCTCTAAAAAAGAAGGAAATCCTGTCATTTGTGACAACATGGATGAACTCAGAGGACATTAGACTATGTGAAATAAGGCAGGCACAGAATGACAAATACTGTATGATCTGATGTCTGTATGAATTATAAAAATGTCAAACTCACAGAAACAGAGTAGAATAGTGGTTGTGAGGGGCTAGTGCATGGGGGAAATGGGGAGATGTTGGTCAAAGTGTACAGACTTTTAGTTATAAGATGAATACGTTCTGGGGATATATTTCTCAGCATGGTGACCATCGTTAATATACTGTGTTGTATACCTGAAATGTCTGACAGGGTAGATCTTAATTGTTCTCACCACACACATAAAAGATAACTGTGTATGGTGATGGATGTGTTAATTACCCTGATTGTGGTAATTAGTTCACAGTGTGTACATATATTACACAATCCTGTTGTATATCCTACAAAATAAAAAATAAAATAATGCCTATATTTTATTCAAATAATAATAAAAATATTGTGTGTGTGTGTGTGTGTGTGTGTGTGTGATGAACTGCATGGCTAACAAGATCAGATGACCACAGATTTAATGAATTGCTGAGGGTAACAGGTAATTGAAAGCCAGGGATGAAAGCCAAGAAGCCCTCCTTGGTTACATACAGAAGAGCTCTCATTTCCTGTATGGGGAGGGCAGAGAACCAAACCCAGGACTTCAGGGTCAGAATGGCTGAACTTCAACTGAAGTAAAACATCCAACTAAGACAAGGCCCTTGGCTGTGGATATCTGGAAATCTGGCATACCAATGCATGGATGGGGTCTTCTAAGTGAGTACACACAAAGGTTTTGACTCCCTAGACTTCCCTGAACCTTCCGAGCTCATAGACATGGGCTACCCCATCCCTATCAAGAGATATCACTCTCTCCCCCTCATGCTGGCAGACCATGCAGAAGCCTTTCCCCCCACAAGGCAACACATACTGCGTCTCAGGACCCACCCTCCCTTTCTGCACTAGCCTTAGAGGTAGGGGAAGTCAAAGCATAGCCCAGCTGAGAATGTGCTGGTAAGGGACGAAAGGGATTATACTCCAAAGGATCTCCAAGAAGTATCTGGCTTGTAGCAAGGAGAAGGGTGATATACATGAGACTCGATGGGGTGTTTGATCCAGGTGGGTACAGAGAAATTTTAGAAGAGGTTATTGAATTTATTGAGTGCTTTCCAGAAACACAGGATGTAATGCTGTGTTAATTGCCGGAATTAGTGCAGATTTTATGCTAGGATGGCGTCTAGAAGGAAAATGTCACAGCCTATGCTGAGTAGAGTTGAAATGTCAGAATTGCTGTGGCAAGTAGTTGAGGACGAGATTAGAAGGCTTGAGGAGGTGGGCATGCTGGCATGGATACGACTACGTACAGCCCCGAAAGCCACCAGAAGATTGGATTCCACAGGGAGATCCGGAGAACGCTATTCAACCAGGCCACTGGGAATGCACTGGTAAGAGAGGCATCAACATCACTGCAAAGTTCAGTGTCGGCATCCTCAGCAATCGGAGACTGACAGTAGAAAAACCTGTTATAATCTTAGCTCGCTGAAAACATTGTAGATGATAAGACCCAAAACAACAGAGCCCAGGTGGTGGTGCTTAATCTCCAGAAGCCAGGAGGGGGCGATCACAAGACAAAGTCCACGTGACAGCCAAGCGGCCGACCCACCAAGTTCTGGCCGCAGTTCATAGAGCATGGTGTCCATAGGGGCAAAAGGTATGGGCCCCTGAAAAGGGTGCTACTCAGCTGTAATAGAAGAAAAAATCTGGGTGGCTGAGGACAGTCATTTCCAGAAATGTTCATGATGCTCTGTCCGGTTTCCAGACCTGAGTCAGTTTTCAAACCCAGAACTCACCGATAGAATAGGTGGCTGGGTCCCGAGGAGAAATGAACCCTGCAATCCCACAGCAACTATATGCTAACAATTCCATTTTTTTCTTTTGCAGAGGGACCTCCGGCCAATTATTTGGGTAACTAAGCACTAGAGAAAGGGTCTAGTTAGCCATTTTGAGAACTATTGGTTGTAGAGTCTGAGTTGACATAGATACCTGGAGACCCCAAACATTCTCATGGCCCCCTGTGAGGGGGGGTGCATATGAGGACCAGGTAACAAGTGGAGACTTCACATGTATGACTGGGTGGTTGATACACGCACCACCTTGTATCTTCAGCCAGTGAGATAAGAGCTATCACAGTGGGGAGGGCCGAGTGGAAGTCTCTGATCCTAAGCCACCGTCACCACTACCACCACCCCCAGCCAAGAGAGTAAATCAGCACATGGGGGCGGTGGTGGTTGGGGAGATTAGCACGCTCTTAAAGATCAGGGTGGGAATCCACGTCATGTCTCCGTTTATTTCACCAGTCTCGTGCCTGCAGAAACCAGATGGGAGATAACTATAGACTACCTCAAGTTCAGCCAAATAGTAGCTCTGATCACAGCCGCTGTGCTAGATGTGATATCTTTGTGGGAGGAGATTAATATAACCTCAAATATATGGTTATGGCCGTTGATTTGGCAAAACGTTGATTTTCTGTCCCAGTCAGAAAAGAGAGCCAGAAAGAGCTGGTGTCTAAATGGACTAGAAAATAGTATCCATTTATGGTTTTGTCCCAGGGCTATATTAGCTCTTCTACCCTCTGTCTTAATTTAGTCTGAGAGGTTCAGAACCATCTGGACACCCAGGGAATATGCTATCAGCCTATTGCATTTTGTTGATCTGATAAACCTCTGAATCTTCGTGGCCTTAGTCTCCCATCCTCAGGAGTTTGTGTGTCTTACCAAGAGGGGCCACACTAGCACACAGTGACAACTTCCTGGGATTGCACGTCTTGCTACGACGAGTGAATCATGACACCATGCGCCTCTAAGAGGCAGCCTATCTCACCCCTAAGGATTCTACTGTATCTGTCATAGTAGGTGATGACGACGAAGGCTCCCCCCCCATAACAGGGGCCCAGAGAAACAAAGCACTGTGCTGAAGGGCCAGGCCACCATGCAAACTGCCCTGCCCTTTGGGCCTTACAATTCCGCACATCTGTGGTATTGTAGGTACTGGAGGTGAGAAGACACGCAGTATAGAATCCTTGGCAACCCCCGTGGGAGAATCACAATGCCGGTCCGTGGGGTTCTGGAGCGAGACCATGCCATCTGCAGAGGACAATCGCGTGCCTTTTAAAAGGGGCACCTGGGTGGCTTCATTGGTTAAGCATCCAATTCTCTCTTTTTTTTAATGTTTTTTCACTTTTGAGAGAGAGAGCATGAGTGGGGAAGGGGCAGAGAGAGAGAGAGGGACAGAGGATCCAAAGTGGGCTCTGGGTTGACAGCAGGGAGCCTGATGTGGCGCTCAAACTCATGATCTGTGAGGTCATGACCTGAGCCAAAGTTGGGTGCTCAACCGACTGAGTCACCTTGGTGCCCCAAGTATCTGACTCTTAATTTCAGCTCAGGTCATGATGTCGTGGTTTGCATGGTCGAGTCCCACACGGAGCTCTATGCTGACAGTCCCAAGCCTGCTTGAGGTTCTCTCTCTCTCTCTGCCCCTCCCCCACTTGTGCATGCATGTGCACACAATCTCTCTCAAAATATATAAACACTGAAAGAAAAAAAAAAACAATTTCTGCCATGCTGCTGGGTCCCAGTAAAGATAAAACACCTGACCATGGGACACACTGAGTGAACTTGCAACTAGAACTGTCATGAACTGGGTTTTGTCAGATCCACCAAATCATCAGGTCAGGTGGACCCTGCAACGATCCACCAAAAGACGAAAGGCGAGTGCCCAGGAGCAATTATGAACAGGACTAAAGGGCACAGGTAAACTGCAAGATCCGGTAGTTCAGGTGCCCACAGCAAGCGCCCTGTTGTACTGGTGCACCCCGTTCAATTCGTGTCTACAGCTCTGTGGGGACCCCGACAGATCAACTGAATGATGAGGAAAAAGCTTGGTTTATTGGGTGGGTTGGGTCAGTATGTGGGTACAAGTGAAAAATGGGCAGTGACTGAATTCATACCTCATTTGGGTAATGGGCACCGAACGACAGTCAGGTGAGGCCTCCCAGTGGGCAGAGCCCTGGGGGACGTACTTAAGCATCCACCTTGGTTGCAAAGAGAAATGGCCAGAGGTTAAAATATTTATGAATTTATGGTCCGTGGTGAATGGCCTGGCTAACTAGTTGGCGGTTTAGAAGGAAGAAAGACCGAAAGGGTGGAAACAAGGAGATCTGAGGCAGAGGCACGCGCATGGATGGGTGAGAGCGGGCTCTAAGCGTGAAGATTTGTATCGCGTGTTAACACCCATCAGAGAGTGTACAGCTCTGAGGAGGCACTGGACAACCAAGTGGACGAAATAACCTGGCCAGGTTGACTTCAGCCTTTGTTACTGGCCATCCCAGTGATGACGTGATGGGCTCGTGAACGGAGTCCCACAGTGGCAGAGAGGTGGGATATGTGTGGCCCAACAGCATGGACTCCCACTTACCAAAGCCAATCCAGCTATTGCCGCTGCAAAATGTTCAACCTGCCAAGTACAGACACCAACGAAGGGCCCCTAGTATGGCACCATTCCTTGAGGAGACCAACTGGCCATGACATTATGCCCCTTCTATCCCAAAAGGGCCAAGGGTCCATCCTCTAGGTTTAGCTTTCCTGCCTGCAGGGCCTCCAGTAACACCTTTCTCAGGAATTAGGGAGTATTTGATCCCCTAGCGTGTGCCAGGCCAAAATGGCCGAATTTACAGCAAGGGGGTATGAGCATGGGTCCAGGACCATGGGACCACCGGTCATAGTACATACCACACAATCCAGAAGCGGCTGGTCTGATAAAGCATTGAGATCACCCACTGAAGGAAGCACTACTCTGTGAGAAAGGAGTGCCGTTTTCTAGAACGCAGCACACACACTGAATCAAACACTTTTGTACAGCACTGTGTTCTCAGTGAAAAGAATGCAGAGTCTGGGAATCCACGAGTGAAAGCAGGAGTGGTTTCAATTGCGGGCACTGCAACGACCCCGCACAGGCCAGAGGTGGGTGTATAATCCCACCACTTGCTTAGACTGAACTACATTTCCCGATTCCTTTACCTGTGGGGTGTTTTGCAGATGTGGTGGGCCTTCCCAAAGCAGGGGCGTAACGACTCGTTTCTGTGATGGCAATTCCCGCGGGGGGCACTGAGTGTGGTTGCAGCTCACCTATCACTTGTCTGCTGGCTCATCTCACTAGTGTGGGCCGGTAACCAGGCTGCAGCCATGGCCGCACCCGCTCCTCAACTTTCCTTTAGCTTCTCAGACCCCTTTAACAAGGTGTATGTGTGTGTGTGTGTGTGTGTGTGTGTGTGTGTGTGTGTGTGTGTGTGCGAGCGCGTGCGTAGTTCTGGACAAACACCACCAGCTTCCCCTGCAGGTTGGCCACGTTATCAAAGTTGGAGGTAACGAGGGACTGAGAGAGACTCCAGTTCATCCTGCCGCTGGGTTCCCGGTCCTGCTTCCGGGTTCTCGTGTGTCCTTGCTCTTTTCCACTCTCCACTGTCCCCTCCTGACAGCCCTGCAGACTTAAAGCTCCGGTATTAGAGGTAAAGGCTACAGAGGCTATTTAACCTGCCCCCACAACTGAATACAGTGAAACCTCTGGATGTCCATTGATATATAGCTACGTAGGTAGATGGATTGATAGATAGGTAACAGATAGTTGTCTGTTACATTGATATAAACATCAAATCTCTTGATGGTTCTTCTCTGATCGAATCCTGACTAATGCAGGAAATTTGTGCTAACCACCCCGTAGCTCTACAGGACTAGGGGACCGGGCACCCAGAGGGGGCACACCTTCTCTGGGGCCACAGTGAGAATCCCAGTGAATTACAAGTTACAGCTGCTGCCTGGACGCTTTGGCCTCCTCATGTCCAGAGACCAGCGGGCCAGGAGAGAGCCCGCCAATTTGTCAGGGTCACTGATTATCATGACAAGGGGGCAGCTGTTATGCAGCAGAGGTGTGGAGATACGTGTGGAAACATATTGCCACCGGGGCATAGGTTAGTACGCGCAATGGTGACTGTACGTGGGCAGGTACAGCAGCCCCAGGCTGAGAAGGGCATAATGACCAGGGGGTGTCTCCTCAGAGATGAGGGACCGCTGGGGCCACCAGAGGGCAGTAGCTAAGGGAGAGAGTGACCTAGAACGGGTAGTGAAGGAAGGAGGTACTGAGTATCCTTCGCAGCTCAAGGCCAGATGCAGAGGCAGGGGCTGTGGTTAGTCCCACTAAACTCTTCCGTCTCCCTTCTGGAAGAGATGCCCAAAGGAATCCAGAAAGAGGGTGCAAGGGAGGGACTGTCCATCCCAGGTCGCTGCCAAGGAAAGGCTTGCTGCCCAGCAGAGACGAGTGAGGTCAGCAGATGGTCTCCAGTGGTGAGCTCCTCACTCTGGCCCAGGTCACACCCTTCCAGAGGCAGCTGGTGTCTGGTGACGGAGTGAGGCAGGGGTCTGGAGGCCCGGCTCTTTCCACCCAACACGGGTCACTGACGGACAAGACTCCAGAGCTCCCTGCCTGGGGTTGCCAAGGCTTTGTGGGATTTACCTGGCGATTCGACTTCTCTCTCTGCTCAATTGTGCTTCTGGTCCTTTTTTGCTTTTAAAGATGCTTTAAAATCAGAGGACTCTGGATGCTGGCGAGGATGTGGAGAAACGGGCACCCTCCTACACTGCTGGTGGGAATGTAAACTGGTGCGGCCCCTCTGGAAAATAGTGTGGAGGTTCCTCAGGAAACTAACAATAGAACTCCCCTAGGACCCAGCAATAGCAGGTTGGTTTATCTATACCATGGAATACTACATGGCAATGAGAAACAATGAAATCTGGCCATGTGTAGCAACATGGATGGGCCTTGAGGGTGTTATGCTGAGCGAAATAAGTCAGGCAGAGAAAGACAAATATCATATGTGTGCACGTATAGGAGGATTAGGAGGAGCTTAACAGAGGACCAAGGGGGAGAAGAAGGGCGGAAATGGTGGGGGAGAGGGGGAGAGGCAAACCATGAGAGACTCTTGAATGCTGACAAAAACTGAGGACTGATGGATGTGTGGGGGAAGGAGGGATGGGCATGGAGGAGGGCACTTGTGGGGATGAGCACTGAGTGTTATGTGGAAACTAATTTGACAATAAACTATTTGTAAAAAAATAAAGATGCTTTAATGTTTATTTTTGAGAGGGAGGAGGGGCAGAGAGAGTGAGGGAGACAGAGAATCCAAAGCAGGCTCCACAATCAGCGCAGAGCCCCACGTGGGGCTTGAACCCACAAACCGAGATCATGATCTGGGGTGAAGTCGTCACTCAACAGACTGAGCCACCCCGGAGTCTCCTGCTCCTTTTTCTTCACAGGTGTTGATCCCTCCTAAACTTCTGGCACCCCGAACTCCATCTCAGTATCTTCTACAGGCGAACCCCCCTGAGCAAACACCACATTCCATGTTTTTTCTGGGTACACCACTCCCCCTGACACGGACACAGGGGCCGGCGCCCTTTGTTCTCGACACGTTAGTTAGAAGCATACCCTAATATATACCCAAAGGAAGAGATTTCAGATAACTCGTGTTTTATGGGGGGAAAGTCCTTATGCTACATGCAAATATATTTTTTGTACTCATTAAAACCACATAAAAGTATATTGTGCATTTTAAAAGGTTGATTACCTCAAAATCAGAAATGCCCCTGCCAGCTCTCTGCTGACATAACGCACATTAGTGAGCACCAGAGCTGCTCTCCAGATTTTCTTCCACTTCGTCGTAGAAGCGGGGGGGGGAGGGATGGGGGGACTGTTTTGTAAACCCTTGAATACATTTGTAAATCTAAAAGAAAAACATTTTTGTCTTGCTATGGAAGATATTTTACCAAAGAGATCCTAAAATTGTTTTTTCAAGAATTGTTTCAATTATGAGTTAAGAGATTATGATTTCTTTACTGTAACTTTGAGAAACTTACCAGGGCATCAAGGAAAGAATAAAAGGAAATGTATAAATCATCAAGGGTATTTAACACTTTCTTTTTTTAAGTTTATTTATTTTGAGAGAGAGAGACAGGGCATGAAGAGGGGAGGGGCAGAGAGAGAGGGAGAAAGAGAATCCCAAGCAGGCTCTGTGCTGTCAGAACAAAGCCCGACATGGGGCTCAATCCCACAAACCACGGGACCATGACCCGGGCTGAAACCAAGAGTTGGATGCCCAACTAACAGAACCACCCAGGTGCTTCTATTTAACACTTTCTATGCAGCAAGGAGGCTCACAATACAGTCAATTTTGGGGATGCCTAGGTGGCTCAGTCGGTTAAGCATCCCACTTCAGCTCAGGTCATGATCTTGATGTCTGTGGGTTCAAGCCCCCCGTTGGGCTCTGTGCTGACAGCTAGCTCAGAGCCTAGAACCTGCTTCGGATTCTGTATGTCTCTGTCTCTCTGCCCCTACTCCCCTCATGCTCTGTCTCTCTCTGTCTCAAGAATAAATAAAACATTAAAATTTTTCAAAAAAATAAAGTTTATTTCTTATGAGAGAGAGAGAGAGAGCTGCCAGCATGGAGCCCGATGTGAGGCTTGAACTCACGAACCGTGAGATCATGACCTGAGCCGAACTGGACACCTAACCAACCGAGCCACGCAGGCACCCTTAAAAATAAAATCTTTAAGAAGATGTGGACACATTGTGGTCTTTTCCAATAATGACGTGCAACTTGACTGTTCATCTCAGCCATTTATGAGATGGCTGCTGCAAGTTGAGTTCAGAGTAATAAACCGGTTTGTCTCTGAGAAAGGTAAATAACATCCATGGTGATTGAACCTTTGGTTCATAAATTTTAGCGCGAATAGTGGGGCTAATATCATGGAACAAGCATCGTACGGCGAGCTGGACAGTCTGGGTCTGGATTCTAGATCTGCCACTTACTGTCAGCGATACTGAGTAAATCGTTTACTATCTCTGAGCCTACGTTTCTTCACCTGATGATCAAGGATTGTAAAGATGTCAGAAGACGACATACGTCGAAGTGTGTGACAGATAATAGTTTTGTAGCTAGGCTTTGTACAACAGCCCGATTGCAGCCTAGGGCACTAGTGACGCTAAGAGAATCTCTCCGGTGTGTCCCCCATCACGGTCTGGAACACACATGACAACAGCTGTCGTGGAGTCCATAGGCATGGGCCAAAAGAAGGCGAAAGCAATGCTTCCAGGGTTCCCCGGAGACCAGGTATAAACCCAGTCTCCTGGGCAATGGTGCCCTGAGCACACTGACACGTAGCAGTCATCAGAAGACTGGGTGTCATCGATGGTAGAGAGAGAGAAAGAGACAGAGCTCTGGCCACTAAACTGGGGATACACGACCTTGACGCTCGGTGGGGAAAGGAGGGCACACCTACAATACGTGGGCAACTACAGCGTCAGTGTCTTACGGGTACAAAGAGGAAGACAATGCCTTATTCTTATCTGAGCAGCTGTGCCAAGGGGAAATGGAAAACACTAGAATAGCCTCTCTTGTCTCCATTCCCTTTTCCTAGATGAGCCTTTTCCCACTGGAGCGCTAGGGCAGGGCTTTCTTCCCCCTTCTGGTGTTCGGCCTGCCAGGGCCCGGGGCCAGCCTTATGCCGACCTGATTGGAGGGGGGTTGGGTAGGCTCTGACCCAAGAAACTTCGCTTTACAGGATTCGTCCTGAGGCCGGAAAGTCCAAGATTCATCACGTTGGCTTTAAGGCCTTGTATACAAACAAGGTAAAAATATCCTCTCTGCCACTTGCTGCACCTTCTCAGACAAATCACACGTCATCGACACACGTACCGTGAACGCGTTTCCCGCATCCTCTCCAGAGAACAGAACTGGAGGGACAATGACGGTGACAAGCTTGGCCAGAGTAATAGCTGGGGGGAGGCGAATAGACTTGGTCGATTTCCCCTTGTCAGTTATGCAATAATAATGATGATAACAACAATGGCGATGCTTATTGACCGTGTGATCTCAGGTCACCCTCCCAACGACACTAATTATTAACCCCATCCTACAAAGTGAGGAAACTGAGTTACAGGGGATTCTGCAACTGGCCCAAGGTCACACGGCGAGTAAGTGGGTAAGCGGCGTTGGTGCACTTAATCTCTGTGCTATCCTGGCTCCTCAGAAGAGCAGTGTGGTGTTTCTCTTTCACATGTCTCTGAAACCAGACCCCTCACGGTGGACTTAGCTGGGTATTATGACCCAAATCTCTTAGGTCTTTTGTTTCCAAAACAAAAATGATGGCAGCCAAGGTACAGTGGCACCAGCAAAATTGTTTCCTGCTGTTTGTTATCCGGAACCTGGTCTTTATGTCACGAGACCTGCATTCTCCAGTCTACGTGCAAATGAACAAGCATGTTGGAGTCTTCAGGGCAGAACCTCACACGGGACTTGAAGAATGAGCCAAACGCACCATCCCTCTGCTCTTGTACATTGCTGTTAAGAGACGTCTTTGCAAATATCATATGTGTGCACGTATAGGAGGATTAGGAGGAACTTAACGGAGGACCAAGGGGGAGAAGGAGGGCGGAAATGGTGGGAAAAAGGGAGAGAGGCAAACCATGGGAGACTCTTGAATGCTGACAAAAACTGAGGACTGGTGGATGTGGGGGGGAGGAGGGGTGGGCACGGAGGAGGACACTTGTGGGGATGAGCACTGGGTGTCATGTGGAAACTAATTTGACAATAAACTATTTGTAAAAAAAAAAAAAAAAAGAGTCGTCTTTGAAGCCAAATGGATCTTCCACATTCACATTCCAGAAATGCCCCTGCCCCCGCCCCCATGCTCCACCTGGAAAAATCCTTCTTATCCTTCAAGGCCCAGCTCAAATGTCACCTCCTTTATGAAGTCCTTCCCGGCCCCACGGGCAGAATTAATTGCTCCTCCTCTGTGCTCCCACCCGCACTTTCTGTTAGCTCTGCTAGCCCAGCCCTTCCCACATTGTTTTAGTTAGTTGCATCAGTAAGGTCCTCGAGGTCAGAGACCTGTCTTAGTCATAAATCCTTTTATCCCGATATCCCCAGCCTAGCACATGCCATATTTCATCAACTCTAAAACCCTATTGATTGTAAGATATACCATTATTTTATGAACCGCTAAGAAAGATTTTTTAAAACTGACAATTATACTATGATATGCCATTGATTTGAGGACGTGTCCCAAATTATTCAGGGATGTCAAAATGTTAAAAAAAAAAAAAAAGTATGTCTCCAAAGTGATGAATGATGGTAATAAGTGCTTAGCAAATGTTTCTAGAACTGGATTGTGAACTCAAGGTAGAACAGAAACTCCTAGGGCCCTGTGACAGCCGATGCTTCTTAGTAAAGAAGGAACTGGGAGTCGGTGGAGAATGGTGTGCGGTTGCATTGCTGACTTCAAATATTTAATCCAACCGATTAAAGGGCTGGGTGGCGTGATGTGCCATTCTCACTAAAAAAACAAAAACAAAAACAAAACACACCTCCACATCTCCCATTTGACAGACTATAGGATTCAGCGACAACATATTCTAATCAAAATTGGAGGCCACCTAATGCAACAAGCGAATGTGATTATGGTGACAATGGTACAGAGTATTTGCATCTGCCTTGATCCTGCCTCTTCAACCCAGTTCAACCCAGTGCTTTTCACATCGGTCCATGAAGAGGAACAGTAACAGCCCAGTTTTCTCCAAGTACATTACAGCCTGCATTAAAAAATAAAAGCACTGGGGCACCTGCGTGGCTCAGTTGGCTGAGCATCTGACTCTTGGTTTTGGCTCAGGTCATGATCTCATAGTTGATAAGATCGAGCCCCTTGTCTGGCTATGTGCTGACAGCACAGAGTCTACTTGGGATTGTTTCTCCCTCTCTCTGCTCCTCCCCTGCTCACACACTCTCTGTGTCAAAATAAATAAAACTTAAAAAATATATATATTTAAAAAATAAATAAATATGGGGCACCTCGGTGGCTTAGTCAGTTAAGTATCCGACTTCAGCTCAGGTCATGATCTTGCAGTCCGTGGGTTCGAGCCCCGACTTGGGCTCTGTGCTGACAGCTCAGAACCTGGAGCCTGCTTCGGATTCTGTGTCTCCCTCTCTCTCTGCTCCTCGTCAGCTCACGCTGTGTGTTTCTCTCTCTCTCAAAAAATAATCAAATGTTTAAAAAGTAATAAATAAATAAACAAATAAATAAAAGCTTCAGGGTGCCTGGCTGGCTCAGTCAGTAGAGTGTGTGACTTGTTCTTGGGGTTATAAGCTCGAGCCCCACATTGGGTGTAGAGATTACTTAAAATAAAATCTTTAAAAAATAATACTTTTAAAAAACATCCAAAAATGTGGCCCATTCCTGGCTCCAGACTATTGGTTTTGTGACCTTTGCTTCCATTTCTCCTTGGCCCCCTGGACCTGGTAATTGTGTATTCTCTCCTGGTTAGTGACTGGACCTAGGATTTCCCCAGGCCCTTTCCATAGGGCAGGCCGTGCGGGGCTCAGCATCCAAGGCTGGCTCCTCAAGAATCTGTGTTCTCGTTCCCTCCTAGCAATGCAACTCCACCCCGTGCCCCAAAGCGGGGCTAAGCCGTGCACTTACCTTTTCTAGACACACTCCTTCCCTGCCCCCTAAGCATGCATAAGCACATATACACACTCATGCAAGAGAAACCAAGTTGTCACTGAAGACTTCAGACATGTGGTTGCTTGACAGAAATTCTCCTGGAGTGAAAAAACTCCTTTTTAAAAATTGAAATATACTAAGAAAAATTGAGCCCCGTGCCTTAACACTATTTGTAAAGTATTTTAAACGTGTAAGCGGCTCTGCACACTAGCAGGCAGGGCCTTCTGGGGCAAGGACAAAGGGCATTTAAGGGGGTGATGAGGAAGAGGGCCAAACAAGGCAATTGTTCCTAGTTTGCTTTTGTGCCTAGACCTTTGTGGGAAGCCAGGGACCACCAGACGCCCGAAAGTCATCTTCCTCTTCCAACAGGCTGCCAGCGCCTGGGTTAAGTTCTCAGGGCCAAGTGAGAAAGCTCCAAAGATTACTGTCTCCCAATTAAGTCCAATCTTCCCAGGCCAGGCATACCCTGCTCGCCTCCCCCCTCCCAGGATAGCATAGGTTGCCTTCATTCAGTGTCTTCCCTGACCTTAATGAGTAAATGAAACCAGAGAAAGGAGAACAAATAACCTCATTTACTTCCTCTCCTGACTTTTTAATGACATAGTATTTGGAGGTGTTCAAACTACCAAAAAAAAAAAAAAAAAGGAGCCTGTGTATATTTCCTTTGTGGGGGGGGGTGCGGTTCTGCCAAGTACATCCCCAAAGTATTAGAACCAAGTGGATCCAGTGCTGGAGTCCTGCCTCGTCACAGGCACAGTTACACTTACAAACCAAACCACTGTTTGAAATCACAGAACATTAGAACAGAATCTGGATGATGGATGTACTCCCTCATTTTACAGATGATGACAAAGAGGCCTAGAAGTTTACTTAGCTAGTTAATGGCGCAACAGTCTTAGAACTCAAGCGTCTGGACTCCCGATTTGGGGATTTCCCATCAGGGAAGACACCTAACCCCTTACCACTGTACCTGCAGTTCCGTTTGGCTCACTGGACTTAAAAGCGCCATGCAAATAGGACTCCGGTTACAAGACACCTTGGTGATAGATACAAACAATCGCACGGAATCAACTGGCCTATCGTTTCCACCAAAGGACCGAAGCAGTACACTTGTATTCGCCGTAAGTACAAAACTGTCATTGCCTAGGCCCGACAGGACTGGATTCCCATACAGATCAAGCCAGCTCACCAAGGGCTTACCTAAGGTGACATCTTACTCCTTTCACTCCGGTCCCAGCCAGCTGGTGACATAAACTGGGCACGAAGCTTATGAATGTTCTCCAGTGGGATTCGGGAAGAACTGTGTTCAACAACGCCCCTTGCTGGTCAGCACGAGAAATTGCAAAAGCTATTGCGGACAAAATCAGGGCTCTAGCAAAGGTCACAGCCATGTCTCTTAGTCGTCTTCCAGTCTATGGGAACTGCACGGCCAGGTCAAGGCAGAAAGCATGGGGAAAACAGCAGGGGGCGGAGGGGAGACTGCATTTTTTCCAGAGATGTTTATATGTGCCTAATTAAGGTTGGATCTCAAAGAAAGCAGATACATTTTTAGTATCCCATGGAGTCTGAACAAGCAGCTATAAGACCCAGAGACACATGTTATGCTTACACACATAAACAGGATTTTTATTGTTAACATCAGTGAACACAGATGGAAGGATATTGACGTGCCAAGGACATATTGCTCACAAGATGACAAAATGGCTGTTGATTTGTATTCATCAATGATTTGGTGAATCACTACAGGTCTTTGAGTGAAATGTATGTATGTATATGTGTATAAAGAGATTCCTGAAGCTTCATTTCTATGTGGGCTCTCGCAATTACGTCATTCGAAAGAGGAAGCAGAGGCTTTGAAGGGAACCCTTATACATTTTATGTGTAATTCCACCCAAATGAAAAACTACGTCCGATTACACGCATTTTAAGTAGCACACAAAGAAAGCACAAGAAACACTGATTTGGCTCCAAGATTCGCCTTGTGAAAGGCTTTTGTTTTTAATTTTTGTTAAGTTTTAAAAAAACTCTTCTGTCAAGCTGTCGAGGGTACTTGATGATGTTACAGAAGCAAAGTGCTTTCGAAGCAGCTCCAGGGCCCTGTTATTTCTTGCTTGTAGGCTCTTCTCAGCTCTCAGCTCGTTCTTGATGGCGTCCAGCTCCCTGCGGATCTTTTCCATCTCTAATTCGTAGTACAGTTTCATTTCTTCCTTCAGGAGCGTGTTTCCGATCTCAGTTTGACGCTTCAGTTTCCTAACAGCCTCCTTTAAATCTTGGTTCTCTTGACTCAGCCTGTGGATGAACTCTTTGGCTTGCTGCAGTTCTTCGGTTAGGTTCTGGACGTTAGTCACTCTTTCAGATAGGTCGTTTCTTAAAGCTTGGAGCTCCCAGTCCTTCTTGGAAGCATCTGTCCCTGTGTCCTGAAAATTTAGGGATTTTGCAGAGACTTCTCTTTTCGAGTTCAGGAGTTCTTTTTCGGCATTTTCAAATTCCTCTTCTATTTTTCTGCATTTCATATTAAGTTCTTCCAGTTCTTCGTTCAAAAGGTTCAGGCGAAGTTTTGGAGACATTCCTTCGGTGAATTTCTTCCTGGTGTCTTGCCGCGGGAGGACTGGTAATTCCTTTGTACTCCAGGTAGCATGATCTTCCGTGCTAATAAAGCTTTCTTCAGTCACCACATCCAAAGTAGATGATTCACAGGAGACAGAATTTGTGTCTGCTTCATTCTTTGAAATGTTTATCTTTCTCTCTCTCAAATTTGGTTCTTGTTCTTTTTCATTTAGTTGAGAAATAAATTCTTTCCACTGAAATTTATTTTCTTCTTGAAACTTTCTACTAGACAAATTATAAATCCCTTCTATTCTATTGGCCTTATCTAAAGTCATTTGTTCAGAAGACGATTCAGGCTGGGAAGCCTCATCTAGAACATCCTGTGCACTAAAAGAAGGAGCAAACATATTCTCCTTCCAGTGTTTTCTTCTAGTGTCCATTTCTCCAGGTACGTCTCCCAATTCCTGAAAAACAAAATTTAAAATCAAGGCACACTGTTTACACTGGCAGCTGGGGCAGCTGAACGAACCACTTGTGCTGGCTCACGGGTGAAAGGACCTAAATATTTGAGGGCTAGCTGTTCCTCTGACTCACTGAGTGACATGAGCTTAGGTCCCTCCTTGATAAACTGCAAACCAGGGGTGCCTGGGTGGCTTGGTTGGTTAAGCAGCTAGCTCTTGACTTCAGCTCAGGTCACAGTCTCACGCTTCGTGGGTTCGAGCCCCGTGTCAGGCTCCGCGCTGACAGCGTGGAGCCTGCTCAGGATTCTCTCTCTCTCTCCTCTCTCTCTGCTATCCCCTACACACTCTCTCTCAAAATAAATAAATAAACTTTAAAAAATATATAAATGAAGCCAGCTAAGTTCCATAGGCACTTTCAGCTTTCAAATTCTCTGATGCTACGAAGTATAACCAATCACTTGCCACATTTGGCTATTCATTGTAGACCGAGAAAACATTTCTATGAGAAAGCAACCACACACACGAAAATGAACTGCTTCAAAAGAGTGAGTAAACGTGATTTCAAATTGACAGGTTAATATTAATAGTAGGTTAATACTTTTGCTTCTAATGTGCCTGATTTTTTTTTTTCTAGTTCTTTTGGGTGGGACTACTGCGTATTCATTCTTTAAAGTGACTAAAACATCAGGGCCTAGTGCAATGTGAGCTGCGTCTGGTAAACTATACCATGCGGACTTCCTTATGACTCACTCTTCCAAATGCCCTTCTGTCTTGACCTGCAAATTCCTGCTATTCCAGTCTTGGGCTTAGCTCTTAGGCCAGGCTGCCAAGTGTACAGAATTCTATCCAACTTGACAGCAATTTCGTGATGAGAACCGAATGTCAACAGTTGAAGATATGAATGCCACCAAATGGGTTGTTCTCAAGATACTGACTCCAAGGGTGGCTTTTAGGTAGAAATGTAACAGACTAAATCACGACCAGCTTTCCAAATTTCTCAAAATTGGAGGATGTTTTATTTGTGTCCAGAGGAATCCTCCCTATTCAAAGGGAATCCATAACATAAAGCTTTCCTAACATATAGAAATATTAGATCCAACAGAACTACTCTGGTGAGGAGGGAGGAAGAAGGACCCAGGCAACACTCTGAAAGGCCACTGACATCTGAAGCCACCAAACTAACAGCTGCAATCACTGATATGTTCATTTGCTACAATATATTTGTAGCATCACCGCTGAGAAAAATCAGAGTATGCCTGCATCTGTTTTTCCCATGCACACAATGTAATTTTATCTTGGTAAAAGAAAATGGCAATTGTTGCGTTTCTTTCGTGGTGTTTAAAGTGATATTTTCTTTAATATTATTAAAGATTATAATGTTATAATATAGTATTTAGTGTGAAGTATATATTTATACAATATAAAGATAATAGTAGTGGAAGTTCTTTGTAGAATTTTGGAAAATACAGAAAAGCACACAAAACAGAACTCTCCCTTAGTCCCATGGCTCTGAGAGAACTGCTTTTGGTCTATTAGTTCTCCAGGATTTTTTAAGTTTATTTATTTATTTTTGAGAGAGAGAGCACGCACACACAGGGAAGGGGCAGAGAGGAGAGAAGGAGAATCCCAGGTAGGCTCCACACCATCAGCACAGAGTCTGATGCGGGGTCCAAACTCACAAACCATGAGATCATGACCTGAGCTGTGAGTTGGATACTTAAGTGACTGAGCCCCCGGGCGCCCCTCCTTGCTATGGTGAGAGAGTACACTTGATATCTATGTGTGCTGAACATGCCTCATTCCACCCTCTGCCAAAAAAGAGGGAAGGGGGACTCATCATCCCCAAGGGTACATTCCCCACTGGCAACTACTCGCCTTTGAGGAAAGGGAAAGATACAAATACTTAGCGAAGGTGTTCAAATGATTGGTTCACAAGCCATAAGCCAAGCTTTATTTAAGTTTAGTTAACAAGACCACAGTAAGCGTAGACTTGAAATTCATTGTATATATTTGCCATTGGAACTTCATCTCCTTTCTCTTGAAACAGTCCTTTCTGACTTGAATTATTCTACTAAACCACCACCCGGAAGCATATATGCTCTATCTTTTCTTAAAGGGCAAGATCATCCTAATCTTGGTTTCTCTCCTCTCTCAGAACTATGAGTGAATACGATTGGGAGTTATTACAGTGGTCAGAAAAAAAAAAAAAAAAAGGAACAGAGGAAAGAGAGAAGACAGTGATGCTAATTGCCAGTCACATTTTCCAGTAGTCAAAATTTCACCAGACAATTCTGTAAAAGATAAAAATGCTTCTCATAAGACAGCAATGGGAGAGAGATGACTATTCCTCCTACCTAATTCTGGATGAAAGGTATTGGTGAGGGGCGCCTGGGTGGCTTAGTCGGTTAAGCGTCTGACTTTCGCTTAGGTCATGATCTTGCGGTTCGTGGGTTCAAGCCCCGCATCGGGCTCTGTGCTGACTGCCAGCTCAGAGCCTGGAGCCTGTTTCAATCTGTGACTCCCTCTCTCTGACCCTCCCTGCTCACGCTGTCTCTCTCTCTCTCCTAGAAATAAATAAAAAATATTTAAAAAAAAAAAAAAAGAAAGGTATTGGTGAGATTGATCAGGAAGGAGGTGGACAGAGGGCAAGTGAGGTGAGGCCACCGTATACCTAGAGGTAGCAATAACGACAAGTTTGAGACAGAGATCTGGGTATAGAAAAAGGTTAAAACAAAAAACTTTTTATTAATAATTTTGCACCATGAGAAGGTGACTTCTGTCTCCAACCTTCTGATAACTCTCTGGCAGAAACCTTTTTTTTTAGTCTGTCTCCAATTTCACTACCTTTCTTCCCTGAACCTCTGTACAATTGCCTGATATGGTCAGTGATTTTCAAAGAACTGGGAAGAGTCCACTTATTTTATCACTGAGGCTCAGAGAAGTCAGGTGACTTGACCAAGTGCACACAGCCTGTCGTGGTAAAACTGAGACCCTGTCTCCCAGGTCAGTGCTTGTTCTAAAATTCCTCTTTATTCTCCTGCTAGGTTTCATTCCACAAACTGAAAGAAAACAACCCCACTACTTCCAGAGCTGAGGTAATTTTTGAAGGGCCACAAAAGGAGAGAGGAAAAATGAAGGGGGGAGGGTAAGGAGAATTGCATGTCACATATCAAAGGACAGAGAGAGAAAGGTTTGAAAAGCCTTTTGGAATTTCCCTCCCATGGCTTACACAGGACAGGGTCAAGGGGTCTCTGAGCTGCTCCTTTCTTTCTTTCTCTCTCTCTTTTCTTTTCTTTTTTTTTTTTTTTCCTCTTTCATTGGCAAGATACCCTTTAAAGGCTTGTTCCCAAATCTAGTCACAGAGTATGGCAAAGCCCAGACTGGGGGTAAGAGCCGCCAGTCTCATTTTCTCTTCGTGAACTGCACTGTTCGTTTTTTATGCAGGACGAGTGTGACATTAGTATTCTCTGGCAAGGAGAAGGACTCTGCTCTGAGACAACGCTGCTCCTCTACCCGGCCGTGGCAGCCATCTTGCTCTCAATAAATGCGATTGGGTCATTTGTGGCAGCAGAAGGCAGATCAAAGCCGGAGCCATTACTGAAAGTAGAAGCAGGCCTTTCTAGAAGGTCAGTGGTGAGCATTTATTACTGTGAGTGCCGACCCTCCGCTACACCGCTTACGGAAGCACTAGAGGGTGGGGGAAGGAGGTCCCAGAGAAATGAAAATTTGAAAGAAACGAACAAGCCAGAACAGAGGAAAACACTATAAAGTCACATGACAAAAATAACATTAAGAGTCCGCTAAGAAAGTGATCCCCCAGAAGTCCTTGGGGCCGCACTGGCAAGACATGGGTGTCCACAACATGGTTACAGCTGCTCATTTGTGCCTGATGTGAATTAGCACTAGACTCCTGATCACTCGGGTTAGTCTCTCTCTCTGAAAACATCACTATTCCTCCTCGGGTGACTTCCTTTTGCCAGTGGCAAAGCAGGAGGGCACTTTGGTGGAGCCGGGGAATCTCCTGACTCCCAGAAGCGGTTTATAGTCATCTAAAGAATTTGAGAGCCACTGATACGATACATGGAAAACAAATGTATAACGTAATGCCATGTAACATAACTGTTGAGAGCTCCGCAAAGAGCCATCATTCATTATGGACCTGTAGGCAAACCATTCCATAAAAAACTTGGGCAGATGCACAGCTACCTTCGAATACTCCAGAAAATAATACACCACTATTTACTGGGAAGGGAGAAACCCACAAAATCATCTCATTTTCATTTGCAGGGGAGGGGGCCCTGGGGAACACACTCCCATTAAGGTGGATAAGTGACCAAATCTGTTAAATCCAATTAGTTGTTTTCTAAAATATTCGTTTTTAAAATCGCATGCTTTAGGGAAATTGGATAAGCTAACAACCAAAGATCTTTTTTCTGGTGCCTCATCTCATCCATATTGGAATCTGATTTCAAACTTTCAGGACAATGTCTTTTGCATAAATCTACATCTGCCGGCAAAATGCAATTATTCTTCCAGGCAGGGGTAGGCTTTTTTTTCTTCCCCCCACCTCACAAGGGTGCTTCCTCTCCAACTTTGTAAATTGAGAATGACGGTTGGAAAAGGTCATCTCCAACCTGTGACGGTCAAACTTTTGTCATTACCCTCAGCCCCTCAGCCACCCTCAGCTAGAGGCGTGGCTTTTAGTCACAGCCCAGGAGCAGTGAGGGGCAGACAAAAGGGCCCTTCTTAGCGCAGGGAACTTTTCCCCATTATTCTTGGATGGTTTCAGTTCTCCCAACCCGCAGAAAAAACGGCCGGGCCAAAATAAGGAAGGAGAAAAAAAAAAAAGTCTGCCACAAAGAAAGTCACCGGCCCGCCTTCTTTGCTCAATTGTCCGATCTGTTCTCACTTAAAAGCAGTAGTTACCCACCTTTTTTTCTGCTTTCACTGTTCCCACGCATAAAACACTCTCATCATTCCCCTCACTCCTTATTTGAGAAGATTCTGACTTGCCCCCTCTAGGGGAGAGCCTCTATTTTCCACCCTCATGAGCATCACCGGCTCGCAGAAAGATGTTAAATGCCCAAATGGGGACCCCAATCAAGTGTCTGAAGTCAAAGTGCAGGAGCATGTGTTACCGTGCAAAACCGTGCGGACGAAGGAAAAGGAAGTTCTTGAGAAAGGAACTGGGTAAGGACTATAGTGAAAAAAGACTGGAGGGTAGTAGGTATCTCATCTCCCACACTTGAGAACTACGGGAAAACTCACCTTTTCTGAGCTTCAGTTTCTTTAGGTGTAAAATAGGGAAACTATACCTATGTCACAGGGGGTTAAGAGAAATGAACGACAATGAAAACGGAAGCAATTTTAAAGTCTACCGTCAACAATAGGTTTTGTTCTTTTTTAGGCCTTCCTCACCCTCCCTTGGGACATAAACCAGAGAGTCAGACAACCCACTCCTTCTCCAAAGTTGCCAGCCTGAAGTCATCAGACCTCATCAGAAAAAGTCCATTTGGAAAAAAAAAAAAAAAGCAAGTGCTATTAAAATCAGCAGTGGGGAACCTAAACTCAGATCTTACACTGATTTAACCTGCATCCTCAGGGAATGTCAGCCCTGAGTCCCATAGGGGGTGGACAGAGGCCCCCACATTTCTAAAGCTAACCTGATTCTAAGGTAGTCTTTGCTGCACCTGCAGATATTTGCATTTTATCTCCAGTTGCTTTTTTTTAAATTTTTTTTAATGTTTTATTTATTTCTAGGAGAGAGAGAGACGGCGTGAGCACGGGAGGGTCAGAGAGAGAGGGAGTCACAGACTGAAACAGGCTCCAGGCTCTGAGCTGGCAATCAGCACAGAGCCTGACGCGGGGCTCGAACCCACGAACCGTGAGATCATGAGCTGAGCGAAAGACAGACACTTAACCGACTAAGCCACCCAGGCGCCCCTATCTCCAGTTGCTTTTACCAAGAACTTTCCAAATGCCCCAGTGTTTTTCAGTGCCACCAAGAACTTCTTAGAAATCTCACAGCGGACTACCAGTTTGAATATGAGGACAGATGACCCAGCGCTCTGGGTTTTTCCCAGGCTTGTTCTACCCCATTCCATCACACTTCTATTTCACCAATACTCTGTGATCTCCCGGCATCTCATTCGGCTCTGTATCCCTGCACGTAGAGCTGCCAATAAGTATTTGTTGAGTGCATGCTCCTTAATCTTCTTTCCAGAAATTCTATTAACGCTTTGATGCTAATGGAGTTTTTGCAAATATTTATAATTTCTCCTCTGGTTTATACAGTATGGGAGGGGCGTAACATTTTAGGAATAGGACTTTTATTTTTCCCTCAAAGTTTATTCGGCTTGGCTAACATCTTCAGGGCACTCTTTTGTTTTGTATTGTCATGAGACATTTTTGATAGCGTGCTGACAATGCAGACTAGTGATCTAGCTACAAAGTTGAAGACTTTTGAGGGAGGCTTTGTGCTTCTAAACACCAACAGTAACAAGTTATCAGCCCGCAGGCAGAACTTACACTTTCCAACGTCCAAGGTCTTCTATTGGATGCCGTTCTCCTCCAGCTTGAACTGAAAATAAAATCCCCACAGCATAATTAGGAAATATAATTAACCAGAATGCCCAGATCCCTGTTTATACCCGAGCTGTAGCTTAAAATGACAAGCGATATACTTAGAATGCCGTGTGGCCTCTCTAGAATGTGCCGCCAGACACTCTGAAGCAAGTTTTCTTTTTAACTTGTCAACCCACTTTCCCAACTGTTAGGCCACGAGGTCTCTGGCCCCCAAGCAATGCAGGTATCAAACAGCACCAGAATCATGGTGGCATGTGACTCAACAGGTATCCCCCGGCCTTTAGCACCTGGTGAGCAAATGAGCCACCGCTGGTGGCCGCGGCAGCATGCTTGTTCCTCAGGAACCTGCCAAGAGCCACATTAGCAAAGGGCTGGAGCCCAGGTCTTGCCTCCCTGCCTCCCTCCGAGTGTCGGGTTAATTTGTAAAATCGTTAAAAAGGGAAGTGACCTCGATTTTCGCCTTCATCTTCCAGGCTCCTAACAGTTGAGCCAAGTGTCCACTTCGTGGGACAAGTTGTCTTCCCTATTGTTTGGCAGATATTGAAAGTGATGCCAAGTAAAACTGAAAACTGGGCCCGGCGAACGGCTCTTACCCTCCAATTCTTTGTTATTAGTGTGAAACTACTCCTTCTACAAGAAGAGATACTGGAGTCACCTTAGTTCCGAAGGCTGAGTACTTTATTAGTATGGAAGTCACATTCTTCCTCTAAAGCGGCATCTATGCATGCAGAGTTAGGGGGGTTCTCGGTAAATGGTTAACAAACTCCTGCCGTCGCCGCTTCCAGTGGGGAGAAGGGGCTCCCTTGGTGGTCTGCGCGCTACCTGCCACCTCCCCAGTCCCTACCCCATGGCGGGAAGGGGGTTGGAGGGGGCGGGGGGCGGGGGCCGGGAGAGAGGGCGGCGGGCGAGGCCCTACCCCACTCTTCCTTCTGCGCCCAGACTCCCACGCCCATTCCTTCGGCTCCCTGGCGCTCGCCAGCTCCGGACCCCGGGGCCTTGGAGGAAAGCCGAAAGCCGCAGCGGGGGGGTCGAGGTTGGAGGGGGGGGCCGGGCGCCCCGGCCGGGGTGGGGGGAGAGCTCTGCGGCCCATCCCGGGGGAGCCCCCGCGCTCCCGCGCGCAGACGTACCTGGAAGTGTGGGTGGGGTCCGGAGGGCTCTGGCTCCCCTTTCCCGACGCCAGCCACCACCGGCGGCCGGCAGCCCTGGGCTCGGCGCTGGCCACCGCGACCCGGCCGGCCCGCGCGGGGCAGAGCCTCTGCAGTGCAGCGCCAGCGCGGGCCGCGCCGTTGCCTAGCAACCAGCCGGCCGGATTTAAAGGGACCGGGGCGCCGGGGCCCCGCGTGGAGCGCCGGGCGCTGCCTGCAGCCACGCAGGGCCGGCCCGGGCTCTGAGCATGCCCGGTGGGGCGGTCAAGGCGGCGGCGGCGGCGGCGGCGGCTAGGCTGCTGTCCGCCGGCGTCGCGAGCTCAGTCGGCGGACGACTGGGTCAGGGTGGGAAGGGGCGAGAAAGTGTGAGGCGGCCCCACCCACTGTGGGCTTATTACGGAGGGTCCGGGTGAGTCACAAAGCCACCTGGACACGGTGACTGTGGGGGGGGGGGGGAGAGGGAGTGGCACGGGGCTAATCCCTAGGCCTGCCCTTCAGTAGCCTGACGTTGAGGAGGGTTAGCTCGGGCAGGTTAGCCTGCATGAGCTTCGGGGATCCCCAGCAAGGTGGAAATGGCACCCGCCCCCACCCCCACCCCCACCCCCACGCCCACCCCTGCCCCTCTGCTCAATGGTCTGGCCGGAATGTCTGCCTCTGGCCAGCGTTCTAAGGAGGGGCCCGTGTCGGGAGAGCATTGTGCCCCACCCCCCCATCGTGCCCCTGTGGGAGATGGAGCTGGTGTCTCAGGTAGCTCAGGTTTCCTCATTTATCACTCAGGAGCTTCCCCCAAACCACCGCGGCACCCACCTGAGTCTAAAATCTATTTGGGGACACTCAGTTCTACACCAGCTTCAAAGTTTGCTCCCAACTTCCAGGATTGGGTGGGGGAACACGGCCCCGTCCTTCGTTAGGTTGTAGACGCCACTCCCGGTATTTTGCCTAATAAATAAATGTTCCCCTCAGTCATGGAGGAGCCTGGTTGCCCACCGCTGGTTCTTCCGTCACCGACTCGGTCACACACACTGGTCACACAGCGTGGCCATACTCTGATCTGAACCCAGCTGAGACTGACCAAAAAGATAGGCCTGGCCGAAGGCTGCGGGGCCTGGAACAGAGCGGGACTCGGGTGTCCAAAACTGTAATAATTGTGACTTTTAGGAAAGCTCGTATTCTCCAGAAGCATGAAGGTGAAAGGAAACATTGGCTCCGGAATCTCAAGTGAAAGATGAAAGCACGTTTGCAAAGCGACAGTCTAAGACAGTCTAGTTTCTCGAGACCCAGCAAGGGGCTGACTTAGAAACAATACCAGGGTACATTTCCAAGCTTCGAAACTAGAAACAATACCAGGGTACATTTCCAAGCTTCGAAACTTCTTGAGAACCGGATCTAACAGGTGTTTGCGAGCTGGCATGGTTGCGTTCAGATACCCTGAGGCCTAGTTCTCGATCCTTTTTCCTCCTTAGAGATCCAAAGTCAACAAGGGTGGGAAGCAGGAAGGCCTAATGTCAAGGCTGTTTTGTTACGGACCCCGTCAGAATTAGTTTGTGGGACTGTGACAAAACCTCTTTTCTTGATAGTAACTCTCCGAATTGCCTTGCTTGCACTTACCATTTCTGTTTTAATTATTTTGAAAGGGTTCCATTTAGTTTTGCTTGATAGGAGATCCCCCATTAATGTAATCAAAGAATCTTAATAGCTCTGTGCCTCAATTTCCTTGTTTGTATAATGGGAAAAATAACTACCTAAACTCATAGGAGTGTTGTGAGGATTAAGTAGGGTAATATTTTCAAAACCCTTAGAGCAATGCCTGACACACAGCACACCCTATATGAACGTTTCCTGTTCGTATGACAAGGATCTTGTCTTATGAATTCATTAACCTCCTAGAATATAAATATAAACATGCAGAGGGTGATAAAGTCAGGGTGGCTCTGAGTGGAGTCTGAAGTCTCGAGACTCAAAATTCCAAGTCTTTATTTCAGATGGCGTCCCAGACTCCCACCAGGCACCCCCATTCCACTCTCATATCCCGAAAGAATGCACAAAGGGTTACTTTGGTCTCCCTGTAATGCTATTTTTAAATATGGTGGGTCACTCCTACTCAGAGTATCAAATGGCAGACAAGCAACAACAGAGAGGACAGAGAGTTCTGGGACTGGAAGATACTGCAGGCCTGCAGATAGGTTTTCAAATATGGAAGCCAGAAAACAGTTTGCTATTCTCTGGAAACGTTATCAGTACCGAAGCAACAAGGTACTTGATGATAATAGAACCACATAGTTGAACAATAGAGCTCGACTTTTGTTTTACCAAGTAGGAGATTAAGACCCGGGGAAATCATGTGATTTACCCTTTGATCACATAGCAAAATAAGCTTCTTTTTATGTCCCCGATGAATGAGCCTTGTTTGAAGAACCTCAAACCTGGGATATCTGGAGCAATGAAAAAAATACACGCTTGTGGGTATATGTTGTATGTTGGTAAAGATTTCAATGACTCATGCAGATAATAACAATAGCTAACTTTTCCCACACCCCACAACCTATTTATCTGCAGATTCTGTTGGCTCTATCTTCATAATGTATCCAGAATCTGGTGGTTTCTCACCAGCTCCACCGTTACTGCCCGGATCTCGGTCCCGTCATCTCTTGACTCACTGAGCTAGTGCATTAGCCTCCTGACCGCTTCGACCTTTGTCCCCTGTATTATTAGCTTCCTAGGGCTGCCATTTCAAACTATCACCAACTGGGGGGCTCAACACAACAGACACTTATTCTCTCGCCGTTCTGGAGGCTACGAGTCTAAAATCAAGGTGTTGGCAGGAATGAGTCCTTCTGGAGCCTCTGAGAGACCGTCTGTAGCTCCTAACTTCTGATTGTTGACAGCAATCAATGGCCTCCTTGGCTTATAGACACATCGCTCCAATCTCCGCCTCTGTCTTCATGTGGTGTTGTCCCTATGTGTCTGTGTATCTCCACATAGCTGTCTTCTGTTTGTGTGTGTCCATGTGCCCAACCCCCCCCTCCCCAATAAGAACACTGGTTATTGGGCTAGGGCCCACTTTAATCCAATATGACCAGTATGACCTTAACTTGATTACATCCACAGAGACCCTAGTTCTGACAAAGGCACATTCATAGGGACTGGAGGGTAAGAACTTGAGCTTTATCTTTTGTTTGGAGGGGGAACACGATGCAGCCCACAACACACACCAACTACTGATTCTCAACATACATCCAGACAGGCCATTATAAACTATTAGGTCAGGGAACGCTTGAGTGGCTCAGTCGGTTGAGTGTCTGACTTCTGCTCAGGTCATGATGGAGAAGTTTGCGCATTCCAGCCCCACATGGGACTCGCTGCTGTCAGCGAGGAGGAGCCCGCTTCAGATCCTCTGTCCCCCTCTCTCCGCCCTGCCCCCACTTGCGCTTTCTCAAAAATAAAACATTTGAAAAATAAATAAACTATTAAGTCAGATCATGTTATCACTCTACTCAGAAGCCTACAAAGGTTCTCAATTTGACCTACAGTAAAAATTAAAATCCTTTCGATAGCCAATAAGGCCCTATAGGATTTGCATTGAGAACCCTCCTAATTTCTCTCTTCCTTTTCTTTCGTTTTAAAAAAATTTTTTAATGTTTATTTATTTTTGAGAGAGACAGACCAACAGACAGAGGGTGAGCAGGGAAGGGGCAGATAGAGAGGGAGACACAGAATCCAAAGCAGGCTCCAGGCTCTGAGCTGTCAGCACAGAGCCCCACGCAGAGCGCAAACCTATGGACCGCAAGATCATGACCTGAGTCAAAATCAGATGCTTAACAGACTGAGCCACCCAGGCTCCCTTCTCTCGTCCTTTTCTTCAGTTTCTCCAAACTCACACTTATTCAAGTAAGGATCACTGTGCACTTCAATGTGCCCGAAATTAGGCTAAGTGCTAGATTATTCAGATAGTCAAATGTGATTAATGCAGTGATGGAAGTATTTACAAAATTAGGATGGGCTCAGATGAAGAAGTCAATCTGATGGGAAAGGGGTTCGAATCAAGGAAGTCTTAAGCTTCTTGGAAGTTGAACCATCTGAGTTGGATCTTGAAAGATGCATAATAGTTCCCCAGGCAGACAAAAGAGATAAAAGCAGAGGGAATGGCGTGTGCAAAGGCACAGAAGCATGAAACAGCACGACAGTTTGGAAGATCCAAAATAATCCAGGTTTCCTGGAGCTTAAAGTGCAGGGCAGTGGGTGGGAGGAGCCAGAAGGAGTGTAAGAGCCCACAGAAAAAGGTAATACTGGTCAGTGAAAATTATTTTGGTTAACCAATTAAAATACTTGAAGATGCAAATAGATGCATTCATACAGTTGATTTACCTTACAAAATCATTCCACTTGACTCAGAAATACTTGCCTATTTATCTGTAATACTTCAGGTAGTGTGCTAAATACAAGGCACTCAAAAATTAGTAAGATCAATGAACTCCCAGCACAAGAAACATGAAGAAAACCACACCAAGGCATATGATAATCACATTGCTTAAAACCAGTGATAGAGAAAATCTTAAAAACAGCCAGGAGAGGAAAAAAGACACATTACATACAGATGATAGGAAATTTCTCATCAGAAAAAAGGCAAGCCAGCACATAGTGGAACATCTTTTTTTTTTTTTTAATGTTTTCTGTTACTTGTGAGAGAGTAGAGCGAGAGGGAGAGAGAGAGAGAGAGAGAGGAGATACAGAATCTGAAACAGGCTCCAGGCTCTGAGCTGGCTGTCAGCACAGAGCCCGACGCGGGGCTCGAACCCACAAACCGTGAGATCATGACCTGGGCCGAAGTCGGATGCTTAGCCGACTGAGCCACCCAGGCGCCCCCATAGTGGAACATCTTTAAAGTAGTGAAAGAAAAAAGTCAGCTTAGACTTCTTCACCCAGTAAAGAGATCTTTCGAAACAAATGCAAAATACTCTTTCAGATATACAAAAGCTAAAAGATTTCAGCCCCTGAAGATCTGAACTCCAAGAAATGTTAAAGGAAGACCTTCAGGCCTCATATAGGATGAAGATGTGAACCTAGATAGGGGCCCCTGGCTGGCTCAGTTGGAAGGTCATGTGACTCTTGTTCTCGGGGTTGTAAATTCAAGCCCAACGTTGGGTATAGAGATTACTCAAAAATAAAATCTTTTCAAAAATCTGGTTCTAGGGAAGCCTAGGTGGCTCAGTGAGTTAAGCGTCTGAATTCAGCTTAGGTCATGATGTCACGGTTCTTGAGTTCAAGTCCTGCGTTGGGCTCTGTGCTAACAGCCCACTTCAGATCCTCTGTCCCCCTCCTCCTCTCTCTCTGCCCTTCCCCTGCTGGCTCTCTCTCTCTTTCAAAACTAAATAAACATTAAAAAAAATACAATTAAATTTAAAAATGAAATAAATTTGAAAACCTGGTTCTATATGAAGGGATGCAGAACACTGGAAATAGTAAATATGTGCATAGGTATGAAGACTTCTCTCCTACTCAAAAATTGTTTTAAAAATTATCAATATTTTGTGGACTGATAGCATATGTAAAAACAATATATGACAAAAAATGGCAGACGGTTGTGTGTCCGGCTTCGGCTCAGGTCATGATCCCACGGATCGTGGATTCAAGCCCCACGTCGGGTTCTGTGCTGACAGCACAGAGCCTGGAGCCTGTCTTTGGATTCTGTGTCTCCCTCTCTCTCTGCACCTCCCCTGCTCATGCTGTCTCTCTCTCAAAAATAAATTTAAAAATATATTTAAAAATATTTTTCAAAAAAAGGCACAAACGTTGGGAGGGAATAAATGGAAACATAGTATTGCATGGTTCTTATACTATATGTGAGTGTTATATATCACTTGAAGGTAGAATCTAATAAGTAAAGTGTATATGCAGATCTCACTTTGCTTGGTTCTAATATGCACAAATTTCAGTTACCACAGTTTAGTTAAATAACTTCAGTCTCTCAATTTTAGTTACCACAGTGTATTAACTGTAACTGCATAAAGTACAGACTTTGCCACTAACTCTTTGGTACACACACACATACACACAACACACAACCATGTAAATGACAGATGGGTTTCATGATCCCTAACCAATCACACCACTTAATTCAAAGTTTGTTGACAACTGATCACCACGCAGCTGTTATTCAGTTCATGCACAGACAGCAAAGTGTGTGGTTGTGATGACTTCGTGAATCCCAGTGATAAATCCAAGTGACATTTTATTAAAAATTTGATAAGAAAAAGAGAGACATGGCCAACAATTCTTCTGCATATGGACATCCAGTTGTCCCTGCACCATCTACTAGATGTTATGTTATACAACTTGATTTAAATGTTTTTAATGTTTATTTTTGAGAGAGAGAGAGAGAGAGAGAGAGAGAGAGGAACAGAGAGTGAGCAGGGGAGGGGCAGAGAGAGGGAGACAAAGAATCTGAAGCAGGCTCCAGGTTCTGAGCTGTCAGCACAGAGCCCAATGTGGGGCTTGAACTCATGAGACATGAGATCATGACCTGAGTCTAAATCAGATGCTTAAGTGACTGAGCCACCCAGGCACCCCCACAACTTGATTTGAAACCTTTTTTTGGCTCAGGTCATGATCTTACTTTTTGTGGGATCAAGTCCCGCGTCAGGGTCCTTGCTGTCAATGCTTGGGATCTTCTCTCCCTCTCCTCTCTCTGTCTCTCAAAATAAATAAATAAACCTTTTTCAAATTTTATCAAATAGCAAAATACATCTAGGAAGTAATTTTGTGCCTTTTTCATATATTCTAATTCTTTGTCTCTCTGTGCTGATTTCCAAATAATTTCTTTCTTTTCTTTTTCCTTTCCTTTCCTTTTCTTTACCTTTCTTTTCTGAGAGAGAGTGCACGTACACACAAGCAGGGAAGGGGCAGAGGGAGAGAGAGAGAGAATCCCCATCAGGTTCTCCACACCTAGCACAGAACCTGATACGGGGCTCAATCTCACAACCATGAGATCATGACCTGAGCCGAAATCAAGAATTGGACACCTAACTCACTGAACCTCCCTGGTGCCTGGAATAATTTCTTTTTTTAAATTCAGGTATTATTGACATGTAACATGATATTAGTTTCAGATGTACAACATAATGCTTTTTGATATTTGTATGTATTGTGAAATGACCACCATAATAAGTCTAGTTAACCTCTGTCATTACCACACAATTACAATTTTTTTTCTTGTGATGAGAATTTTCAGCTCTCTTATGAATTTCTTTTGAAATGCCTTTCAATTTACTAATTGTCTAACTAATTGGGCTTAATCTGCTGTTAATCTCTTCCACTGAAGAAGAGACTTCTTCATTTCGATTATAACATTTTTTTAACTTCTAGAAGTTTGATGAAATAAATTTTCAAATATTCTTTAGAATTCCTCGTTTCCTGCACACATTATTTATTTATTTAAACATAATAAACATAGTTTTTATATTCTGTGTTTCATAATTCCAGTGCTCACTTGTGGTAATTCTGTTCTCTGGCTCTTCACTTTTTTGTAAGCTGCTCACTTTCCTTCTAAAATAATTTGAATCAATTCTTCAGATCTAGGACAAAGGTGAATTTCTTCAACCAAGGATCTATGTCTGCTTTTGCTAAGTGTCTGGAAACATTAATAGGCCAGGATCACTTTAAATTTATGGCTAGAGATTTCTTGAGACACCCAGGCAGTGGGAATTGGGGTTGCATGATGAGGGCTTCTGGGCCAATTTTTTTCCTCTGTGTCCTGCTTGGCAGCATCTAGGAAATATTCCTTTGCAGTACCCTGGGGGACTGGGGAGCAAGTTAAGTTCTCCTTCATGAGGCTTTATTCCTTTTGGACACCAATTTAATGGGAAAAGAACTTCTATTAGACTTTCCACCTTTAATTGGGCTCTGAGTTTGTGTCTTTTACCCCTGTGTTTTGGGTGGCTTTTGCAAAGTTGAAATCCTCAAGCTCTCTCAAATACCACAATTGTATTTAGGATGAAGCCGATGTCGTCGTTTCGCTTCTCTGTGTTCTCACAGTCTCTGAGGTTTTATCCTGATAATTCCTTACCTTGCAGATCTTTGAAGCTTTTAAGTAGATGCTTTCTCGTCTATTAACCAGTTCTTTATGTTGTCTCGGCCATGATGACATGCCAGGAACAGAAAGCCCGTACTGCCTCTTCGGCCCACTTCAACATAGCTTCAGGATCCACTAAACTTTTACAGAGGTCAGAAAAGATCTCTGAGCTGTCATATCAATTTGACATCCTTTTCACTCCTATCTAATTCAACCTCTCCACCGTTTCTGACACACTTGATCATTCCTTCCCTCGTGGAACAAGCTTCTGGCTTTCTCAACACCTCGCTTCCCTATATGACTCCTACAGGACCTTTCCTCAGGGCTCCGATCTGGGCCTCCTCATTTCTACATTTCTTCTGCCACCATTCTGCCTTGAGCCACTAGCATCTACCTCTCATATTGCTGCAGTAGCCCCGTCACTGGATGCTCCTTCTTCTCCTCGACCAATCCATTTTCACTAGCTACCAGAGTGATCTTTTAAAAATGAAACTCCAGGGCATCAGGGAGGGGGGAGGGGGCTCAGTCGGTTAAGCATCCGACTCTTGATTTTGGTTCAGGTCACGATCTCACGGTTCGTGGGTTCGAGCCCTGCATCAGGCTCCAAGCTGACAGTGAGCGGCCTGCTTGAGATTCTCTCTTTCTGTCTTGCTCTCTCTCTCTCCCTCCCTCTCTCTCTCAAAATAAATTAATAAACTTAAAAAAGAAAATCAAGTGGTGCCTGACTTGCTTAGGTGGTAGAGCATGCAACCTCTCAGGGTTGTAAGTTTAAGCCCCATGCTAGGTGTAGAGATTATTTAAAAATAAATTCATAAGGGCCCCTGGGTGGCTCAGTTGGTTGAGCCTCCAACTGTTGGTTTCTGCTTAGATCATGATCCTGTGGTCCTGGGATCAAGTCCTGAGTCAGGCTCTGCACTGAGCATGGAGCCTGCTTAAGAGTGTCTCTCTCTCTCTCTCTCTCTCTCTCTCTCAAAAAATAATATAATACAATAAAATTAAATAAATAAAATCTTTTAAAAAATGAAAATTGAATCATCATTTTGCTGAAGTCAAACCCTACAAAATACTGCATTTGAACTTTAGATAAATTCCAAACTATTTGACATTACCCACAAAACCTTGTATGATCTAACACCTCCTATATATCCATAATTATCCCTTTATATAATACTGTAGACAAACTGACTTTTCCAGTTCTTCAAACATCTCATTTTTTTTCCCATCTCAGATCCTTGTGTGTATATGGCAAATTTTTTAAACTAGGCTCCATACCCAACATGGGGCTTGAACTCACAGCCCTGAGATCGAGGTGCATGGTCTACCCATTGAGACAGTCAGGTGCCCTCCCCTCCCCCTGCCACCTCAGATCCTTGATAGTTGCTGTTCTCTCTTTCTGGAATTTTGCACCATGCTTTTTGCATGGCTAACTCCTGTTCATAACTCACATCTCACTTGAACTTTTCCTTCTCAGAGACTTTCCTTGACCACCTAATCCAAAGGCATCCTGTTCTTTTTCTTTAGAAAATTTATCATAATTTGTGATTAAATATTTATTGTCAGTTTATTTGAGGTCTATTCCCTCAATTATCTTTCAATGTCAGGAAGGTAGGGGCACCTGGTTGGCTCAGTCCATAGAGCATACGACTCTTCATCTCAGGGTCGTGAGTTTAAACACCATGCTGGGAATAGAATTTGCTTTAAAAAAAAAGGTCAAGAGGTATTGGTCCTTTTTGGTATCTTCCTACTATATGCCCAGGACTCAGCACTGTTTTTGACACATAATAGAAGTTCAAGAAGCAGACCTATGTGAAAAGCACAATTATGGGAGTACCTGGGTGGCTTAGTTGGTTAAGTGGCCGACTCTTGACGTCATCTCAGGTCATGATCTCACAGTTCTTGGGTTCAAACCCTGTGTTGGGCTCTGCTCTGGCAGTGTGAAGCCTGCTTGGGATTCTCTCTCTTTCCCTCTCCCTATCCTCCCTTGCTCTCCCTCTCTGTCTCTCTCTCAAAATATATAAATAATTTTTTAAAAAATTAAGAAAAAGAAAAGCACAATTATAACGAGAAATTCCACGTTGCACACAGAATTAGAACCAAAAGATATGAGTTATATGACAATAATCCTCATAGGGATCAGGGTAAAATGAAACATAAAACATATCTGTAAATAGGCCTATGATGCTTACAGCCATATAGCCTACATTACTTTCTCCTTTTCCTCAATAATTCAACCCATGGATTTGTATTGTTATCTACATTTTAGTTAAAGCAAATAAATAATCATCTACAAACAGCGTATTTCTCATGTTGGCTTGGGATTTCATTATTTGGAACTCAGAAAACATTCTCCTAGAGATTCAACATTATACATAGTGGATAGGTTCTTTTGTTTAGTACATAATGTTTAACCCATAACTCACGCATTTAAAAACGTGGATGGAAGTGGAGTGTCTTATGCTAGGCGAAAGAAGTCAGTCAGAGAAAGACAGATATCATATGATTTCACTAATATGTGGAATTTGAGAAACACAACAGATGAACACAGAGGAAGGGAAGGAAAAATCACATAAAAACAGAAAGGGAGGCACACCATAAGAAAATTTTATTTTATTTTATTTTATTTAAAAAAATTTTTATAGTTTATTTTTGAGACAGAGACAGAGCATGAGCAGGGGAGGGGCAGAGAGAGAGAGAAGGAGACACAGAATCTGAAGCAGGCTCCAGGCTCTGAGCTGGCTGTCAGCACAGAGCCCGATGCAGGGCTCGAACCCACGAACCGTGAGATCATGACCTGAGCTGAAGTCAGATGCTTAACTTACTGAGCCACCCAGGCGCCCCAAGAAAATTTTAAATACAGAGAACAAGCTGGGGGTTGCTGGAGGGGAGGTGAGTAGAGAGATGGGTTAAATGGGTGATGGGCATCAAGGAGGGCACTTTTTGGGAGGAGCACTGGGTGTCATATTGAAGAGATGAATCACTGGGTTCTACTCCTGAAGCCAAGACTATGCTGTATGTTAAGTACCTTGAATTTACTTGAAAGAAAAAAAGATAGTTCTAGGGGCGCCTGGGTGGCTCAGTCAGTTAGGCATCCAACTCTTGATTTCAACTCAGGTAATGATCTCACGGTTCGTGAGTTCCAGCCCTGCATAGGGCTCTGTGCTAACAACACAGAGCTTGCTTGGGATTCTCTGTGTCCCTCTCTCTGCCCCTCTCCCACTCATGCTCTCTCTCTATCTCAAAATAAATAAATAAATTTTAAAAAATTATTTTAAAAAGATAGTTCTTAAAAGATATATTAACTGAGCATTGGAATGCCTGGCTCAGTTGGTTGAGCCTGTGACTCTTGGTCTTGGGGTTGTGAGTTTGAGCCCCATGTTGATGGTGTAGAAATTATTTAAAATAAAATTTAAATTAAAAAAATTTAATGTTTATTTTTGAGAGAGAGAGAGACAGAGTGCAAGCAGAGGAGGGGCAGAGAGAGAGAGAGAGGGAGACACAGAATCTGAAGCAGGCTCCAGGCTCTGAGCTGTCAGCACAGAGCCCATCATGAGGCTTGAATCCATGAACCACGAGATCATGACCTGAGCCAAAGTTGGATCCTTAACCAACTGAACCATCCGGGCATCCCTAAAATAAAATAAAATCTTTAAAAAATTAATTGAGCTCTCAGGGCGCCTGGGTGGCTCAGTGGGTTAAGTATCCGACTGAGACTCAGGTCATGGTCTTGCAGTTCATGGGTTTGAGCCCCATGTCAGGCTCTGTGCTGACAGGTCAGAGCCTGGAACCTGCTTCAGATTTTGTGTCTCCCTCTCTCTCTGCTCCTTCCCTGCTCGTACTCTGTCTCTCTCTCTCAAAAATAAATACATTAAAAAAGTTTTTTCCTCTGAAAAATAACATTAAACATTTTTTAAATAAAAAATGTTAATTGAGCTCTAATTTGTGCAAGAAAATGTTCTAGCCCTGATGATGATAATAAATAATAATAAATAAAAATAAACAAAATAAATGAAACTCCCTATCCTCAGGATATCTTATATCTTATATACATATGATAAAAGAGAAAAGAAAGAAGTAACATATATGGAATGGTAGACGGTGATACAGGCTACCGTGAAGGACGGACCGTGCCGAAGTAGCTTATTGCTCGTAGAATCTATATCCTAGCGTGTTCAAAAAGGATTTGAGGTAGAAATTATTTATAGAACCTAATTATTACAAAGGAAATAATGCAAGAAAAGACTGTCAACTGAGAAAGTGTATAAAAACAATACTTCCTTCCCTACAGCAGTAGGACAGGCAGAGACCTACTTAGACTTAAGTCCCTGACAAGCTCTTACTGCCTGAGACGGGGTCTCCAAAAAAGGCTGTGGCTGGAAAAGAGTAAGAGGCCCAAAATACTGATGGAAATTCCAGGAAGCAAGAAATGAGGCTTCAAGAAGGAAAGCACACTTCTTGCTGATGGTACGAGCTGCCGTGGACAAGCAGACCCCATTATTTAGTTGCTACTTGACTGTCATTTTTTTTCTACAATTATGACTGTTTCTGAGCACGATCTGCTTCCTCCCTGGCACATTAGAGTTGTAGAACTTTTCCCTCATTGTTCTATCCTCTCAAACAAATACTTAATTGGGAGAGGTTTTCTGGTAAACTGAATTGTCAGTAACACGAGGAAACAGCAAAAAAGATCCCTTCATTTCCCTACCTGTACCATTAAAATTTATATTAAAAGACTCTGGCTCCCTCATGTTCTACCTTAATAACTGGGATACAGGCAGAATCTTGAGTGGAAAAAAAAAAGATAAAAAATTGGTATAATGTTAAAAGCAGGATGCAAGGGAGCCATGAAAATATCTGCTCTTTAAAGCCACAGGCTCAAGTATCTGAGATGATTATAGCCAGGTTAAGGGATGACCCCGCTTGGGATCTCTGTCTCCCTCTCTCTTTGCCCTCCCCTGCTCTCATGAGTGCTTCCACTTTCTCTCTCTCTGGAGTGGGAAAGGGGAAGAGAGAAAGGGGAACAGAAGATCCAAAGCGAACTCCATGCTGACAGCAGTGAGCCCGACGTGGGGCTCGAACCCCCAAACTGTGACATCATGACCTGAGCTGAAGTCGGATGCTCAACTGACTGAGCCACCCAGGAGCATCCAAAATAAATAAACATTTAAAAAAATGTTTGGGGAGCTGGGGTGGCTCAGTTGGCTGAGTATCTGACTCTCAGTTTTGGCTCAAGTCATGATCTTACGGTTCATGGGTTTGAGCCCAACATCGTGGGCTCTGTGCTGACAGTTTGGGGCCTGCTTGGGATTCTCTCTCTCAAATTAAATAAACATTTTTTAATTGAAAAAAATTTAAATGTTTAGAAAAAAACCAATGTTTTGTAGTTTGCAGTCTTATGCTTCTTGTGTTAAGTTTATTCCTAAGTGTTTTATTATTTTTGATGCTGTTACAAGTAAGATTATTTTCTTAATTTCATTTCTGGAGTGTTCATTGCTAGTGTATTTTTATATTGATCTTGTATCCTGCTACCTTGCTATATTGGTTTACTAGCTCTGAGAGGGTTTTTTTTTTTTTTTTGGTGACTTTTAAAAGATTTTCTATATACAAGATAAATCCATAAAAAATTCCCCCAGATGGTTTCATGAAAGAATTCTACCAAATGTGTAAAGATTTAACTCCAATTTTGCCTAATCCCATCCAGAAAATAGAAGGCGAGGGAACACTTCCCAATTTATTTTATGATACCACTCCAGCAGAGAGGGGAAGGAGCATACCATTACTGCAAGGGGAGCAAGTTCAGGTTCTCCATGTAGACTCCATGGACACCTCACTGGGGAAACGAGAGAGAAGGGAAGCTTATTAATGGGTATGCAGAGATGAGAGTCCTGGCTCCCGGGGCGCCTGGGTGGCTCAGTGGGTTGAGCATCTGACTCTTGATTTTGGCTCAGGTTATGATCTCACGGTTGGCAAGATCAAGCCCTGCATTGGGGTCTGCAATGACAGTACCGAGCCTGCTCGAAACTCTCTCTCTCTCTCTTTCTCTCTGCCCCTCTTCCCTCTCAAAAATAAATAAATATATTTGTTTAAATCCTGGCTCTTGATTTGGCTTTCTCTGACACCACGCTGTCTTCCTCGTGTGGAACTGGAAGCTGCCCACTCAGCATTCGCTGCTATGGCTGGGGGCGAGACCACAGTTTTTCCTGTGATGTTTGGCTGGAGTAGAGCATTAGTAGAAAATGTTTCCTTTCTTGCTAGGTTGCCCCTCTTCTGTTTTTTGGCTAAAGAGGGCGCATTTTTATTGGGGCTTTTTGGGTCTGTTCCTGTTAGCATTTCTGGACTGCCAACTTCTTCATCTCCACATCTTGAGATGTAGGAGGCAAAATAATACCCAGGGAACTCAGCACTCTGTTGTTCCTCAGCCCCTGAGATCCCCAGCCACTATGTCTGCTTCTAGTCAACTGTCAGTCTTCTCATGTTTGTTTTGTATACAGTGTACAGGATTTTCAGGTGTACCCAGAGGGAGAAATAGGGGAAAATACGTCTACACCATAGTCCTGGAAGAGGAAGTCTTTTTTGTTACAAATTTTCTAATTTTAAATGAAAAATGTAACTAATTCTCAAAGTTTCTTATATTTTAAATTATAGTGTACTAAATAAATATTCACATTCCTCTATTTTTAATTTCCTCATACATTTATAAACAACAGTAAAAGGAATTTTAATATTTTGGTAAAACATGTTAAGAACACAGAACCATCATTACTTTGTCATGAATTATTAAGGCCTCTTTGCACAGTTCAGCCTGCGTGGTCATGCGATGCTACTATGCAAAGAGAGAACATCTGTACTACACATCCTAAAAAGTACGCATTAAAACAACACTGCAAAGAGTAATAATTAATAATTCAACAAAGGTGATGAGAAGTAAAAATTAAAAATGCTTGGGTAATCAAGAGGACACCCAGGTGGCCAACAGACACATGAAACGATGCCCAGCATCCCTCCTCATCAGGGAAATACAAATCAAAACCACACTGAGATACCACCTCACACCAGTCAGAGTGGCTAAAATGAGCAAATCAGAGAACTCTAGATGCTGGTGAGGATGTGGAGAAACGGGCACCCTCCTACGCTGTTGGTGGGAATGTAAACTGGTACAGCCCCTCTGGAAAACAGAGTGGAGGTTCCTCAGGAAACTAACACTAGAACTCCCCTATGACCCAGCAATAGCACTGCTAGGAATTTACCCAAGGGATACAGGAGTGCTGATGCATAGGGGCACATGGACCCCAATGTTCATAGCAGCACTCTCCACAATAGCTAAAACATGGAAAGAGCCTAAGTGTCCATCAACAGACAAATGGATCAAGAAGATGTGGTTTATCTATACCATGGACTGCTACATGGCAATGAGAAACAATGAAATCTGGCCACATGTAGCAACATGGATGGACCTTGAGGGTGTTATGCTGAGCAAAATAAGTCAGGCAGAGAAGGACAAATACCATATGTTTGCCCGTATAGGAGGATTAGGAGAAACTTAATGGAGGACCGTGGGGGCGAAGAAGGGGGGGAATAGTGGGGGAGAGGGAGGGAGGCAAACCATGAGAGACTCTTGAATGCTGAGAACAAACTGAGGGCAGATGGGGTGGGGGAGAAGGGAAGGGGGGTGATAGGCATGGAGGAGGGCACTTGTGGGGATGAGCACTGGGTGTTATATGGAAACCAACTTGACAATAAACTATTTGTAAAAAAAAAAAAAGCACATGGTTGTGGCTCAAAAAAAATACTCGGGTAATCAAAAGGAATGCAGAAAAAGGAACAAAGAAGAGATGGGACAAATAGATGATAAATAGTAAAAAGGTAGACTTAATCTCAAACCTATCAATAACCATATTAAATAAAGATGGTAATACACTCTGGTTAAAAGGTGGCAATTTTCAGGGGTACCTGGGTGGCTCAGTCTGTGGAGCATGGGACTCTTAATCTTTAGGTTGTGAGTTCAAGTCCCACATAGGGAGTACAGATTACTTGGAAATAGAATCAGAAAATAAAAATGACAGCGATTGTCACACTGGATAAAAAAAACCCACAAGATTAGTTAATGCTACTTTCAAGAAACTTTAGGGGCATCTGGGTGGCTTAATCAGTTGAGCATTCTACTCCTGATTTTGGCTCAGGTCATGATCCCAGGGTCATGGGGTCAAGCCCTGAGTTGAGCTCTGTACTGACCATGGAGCCTGCATAAGATTCTCTCTCTGCTCCCTCGCCTCTTTGTGCTCTTTCTCTTTCTATAAAAAAAAAAGAAACTTTGACTATAAAGATGAATAGGTTAAAACTAAATGAACAGATAAAGATACTGTGCTAACATTGACCAAAAGAAAGCTGAAATGGTTCTATTAATACCAGGCAAAATAGATTTCAGAAAAAAACTATTATCAAGGATAAAGATTTTCATTTTATAAGGATAAATAGGTCAATTCTTCAAGGTGACATAAAGCCTAAATATTTACATGCCTAATAGCAGAGTTTCAAATTTCATGAAGCAAACACTGATTGAACTGCGAAGAGAAATAGACAAACCCAGAATTATAGTTAGAGACTTCAACAGCCCTCTCTCAATAAGTAAGGCAAGTAGACAGAAAATCATTAAGAATATAGAATACCTGAACAACATTATCAGCTAATTGGACCTAATTGATAGTTAGAGAACACTCTCCCACTAGCAGCAGGATAGATATTCTTTTTAAGTACACACACTGACAAAGATAGAATGTATTCTGGGCCGTAAAATAAGTCTCAATGAATTTAAAATGATTCAAAGTATGTTTTCTAATCACGATGGAACTAAATTAGAAATCAATAGCAGAAAGACATCTGGGAAATTCTCAAATATTTAGAAACTAAATAATACACTTTTAAATGACACGTTGAGTCAAACTAGATTCAAAAGGATTTTAAAAATATTTTGAACCGGGGGCACCTGGCTGGCTCAGTGGGTAGAGCATCCAACTCTTGACCTCAGAGCCATGAGTTCGAGCTCCACATTGGGTGTAGATATTATTTTAAAAAATAAATAAACTTTAAAAAGTACTTTGAATTGAATCGAAATGAAAACACAACACACACTGCTTTAACATCCAACTTAAAAACCTAGAAAAAGAAGATCAAATAAAACTCCAAGAGAGCCACCCCCCCAATAATAAAGATTAAAGTAGAAATCAGTAAAATAGAAAAATATGAAAATAGAGAAAATCATGGGCACCTGGATGGCTCAGTGAGTAGAGCTTGTGACTCTTGATTTTATGGTCATGAGTTCAAGCCCTACCCTGGTGTAAAGGTTACTTAAATAAATAAACTTTAAAGAATAAAAATAGAAAATCAATGAAATGAAAAGTTAGCTCTTTGGGAAGATAAATAATACTGATAAACCTCTAGCCAGATTGATCACAAAAAAGAAAGAGAAAGAGGTGCCTGGCTGGCTCAGTGTGTAGAGTATACAACTCTTGATCTTGGGGTTGTGAGTTTGAGCCCCATGTTGGATATAGAGATTACTTTAAAATAATAAGTAAAATAAATAAATAAATAAATAAATAAATATTTTAAAAATAGAGAAGACACAAATTACTAATATGAAATGAAATAGGGGCACCTGGGTGGCTTAGTCGGTGAAGCGTCCGACTTTCGCTTAGGTCATGATCTCGCTGTTCCTGGGTTTGAGCCCCGTGTCCGGCTTTGTGCTGACTGCCAGCTCAGAGCCTGGAGCCTGTTTCAGTCTGTGACTCCCTCTCTCTCTGGCCCTCCACTGCTCACGCTGTCTCTCTCTCTCTCCTAGAAATAAATAAAAATATTTTTAAAAAAATGAAATGAAATAACACACTATAAGCTCTACAGATATTTAAAAGGCAGAATGAACAATCCTATGTTTATACATACAATAATTTAGGGGGCGCCTGGCTGGCTGCGTTGGTGGAACTTGCAACTCTTGATCTCAGAGTTGTGAGTTTGAGCCTCATGTTGGGCGTTGGGATTACTTAAGTTAAAAAAAAGTCATGAAACGATCATAATAATGGTCAGAAAGGAAACAGAAATAATAAAATGGTTTTCTTAAAAAAATTCACTAACTTAGATGAAGTGGACAACTTCTTCCAAAGAAGCCACCTGCTAAAACTCACTCAAGAAAAAGTATGTAAGTTGAATAGCTCTCTATTAAAGAAATTAAACTTACTAAAAAGCTTCCCACGAAGAAAATTCCAAGCTCAGATGACATTACTGCTAAATTCTGCCTACCATCTAGAAAAGATGTGTTAATTCTACACAAACTCCTTTAGAAAATGAAGCAGTTGAAATGCCTCCAAATTCATTCTATGAAGCCAGTGTTAATCTGATATCAAAACTATACTAAGGAATCACAAGAAATGAAAACTAAAGACCACAATCCCTCATGAACACAGATATAAAAGTTCTTAATAAGATAATTGTATATCAAATTAAGCCAACCATTTAAAGGACAGTGCAGCAAGTGGGGTTTTTCCTGGGAATGCAAGGTCGGAAACACTTGAAAATCAATCAATACAGGGGGCACGCCGCTGGCTCAGTTGGAGGAAGGTGCAACTCTTGATCTTGGGGTCATGAGTTTAAGCCCCACAATGGGTGTAGAGATTACTTTAAAAAATAAATTAAAAAAAAAGAAAATCAATCAGTGTAGCTCAGCAGCAGCAACAACAACAAAATCCCATATGATCATCACAATTGATTTAGAAAAATTATTTGATAAAACTCAACATCCATTTTTTTTTTTTCCAAATAAAGGTCTCACATATTTATTTCTGAACCAACCTACTGGTACAGAAGCATAGTAACAAAAAAAATATTTCCCCAATAAAACATGTCTATTGTTCAGATAGTAGGGATGTTTACAGAATGATAGGATAGGATCATGTGACCTTCGTGCAGCAATATACATGTGTGCCATCTCATGTACGACCCCTTATAGACCCAGGCTGTTCCTCTCCAATGCTGCCTCTTGGAATTGTACCTGATTTTGTTACCAGTTTTCATCCCAATCCACTGGGGAATGGGGCGATTCTGCTTTTGTTTCTCGGCAAGGAATTGCTTGATTCTGAAAGTCTTGTGAGAAGACATGGTGAGGAATAGTCAACCACACACCACAATGGCAGAAAAAAGGCTCTTTCCTTAATAACAATTTTTAAAACTATTTTTTAATTTTTTAATGTTTATTTGAGAGAGAGAGAGAGACTGAGCATGAGCAGGGGAGGAGCAGAGAAAGAGGGAGACACAGAATCCAAAGCAGGCTCCAGACTCTGAGCTGTCAGCACAGAGCCTGACTTGGGGCTCGAACTCACAAGCTGTGAGAGATCATGACCTGAGCTGAAGTCAGAAGCTTAACCAACTGAACCATCCAGGTGCTGCACAATTTTTTAAAGGCTTTATTTTTTAGTAACCTTTATGCTCAAAGTGGGGCTTAAAAGTCACATGCTCTACCAACCGAGCCAGCCAGATGCCCTCCAATATCCATTTCTGATAAAAATTTCCAGAAATCTAGAAGTAGGAGAAACCTTCCTCTACTGGATAAAGGGCATCTACTAAAACCTACAGCTGATACACTCAATAGTGAAAAGCTGAATGCTTTCTCTCTCAAATTGGGAACAAGGTAAGGATGTCTGTCCTTTCCATTTACATTTTATATATTATTAGAATTTCTAACTAGCACCGTAAGGCAAGAAAAAGAAAGAAAAAGTTTCTAGATAGAAAAGAAGGAAGTAAAACTGCTTTTGTTCTTTGAGACATGATCATCTTTATAGAAAACCCTACTAGAATCTACAAAAAAGCTTTTACAACAAATAACTGAGTTTAGCAAAGTTGTGGGATTCAAGATCAGTATCAAAAAAATCAATTGTAGGGGCGCCTGGCTGGCTCACCCAGTTTACCAAGCATGCAACTCTTGATCTCAGAGCCATGAGTTCGAGCTCCACATTGGGTGTAGAGACGACTTAAAAAAATATTTACAAAAAGAAAGACTCACTACTACTTAGTTATCAGCTCTCTCCAAATTGATCTACAGGTTCAACACAATCTTAATCAAAATCCCAGAAGACTTTTTGTGGACATCAATAAACTGGCTCTAAAATTCATATAGAAATTCGAAAGACTGAGAATAGTAAAAACGACTTTGAAAAAAAAGACAATGTTGGAGAACTAGCATTACTTAATTTCAAGACATGTTATAAAACTATAGAAATCAAGAGTGTGGTATTAAACACAAATAGATCAATGTAACAAAATACACTCAGAAATGACTCACATATATAGGGGCAACTGATTTTTTTACCAAATGCAAATACAACTCAGTGGGAAAAGGATCGGGTTTTCAACAAATGGTACTGAAATATTTAATTTTTTTAAAAGTATATTTATTTAGGGGCACCTGGGTGGCTCAATCCGTTGAGCATCTGACTTCAGCTCAGGTCATGATCTCACAGTTTGTGAGTTCAGGCCCCACATTGGACTCACTGCTGTCAGCAAGGAGCCCCTTCAGATCCTCTGTCCTCTCCTCTCTCTGTCCCTCCCCCACTAACAGGAGAGAAGTGGAGAGAGAGGGAGAGAGAGAATCCCAAGCAGGGTCCATGCCGTCAGCACAGAGCCAGACTTAGGGCTCCATCCCACAGACTGTGAGATTATCACCTGAGTTAAAATCAAGAGTCAGATGCTCAGCCAACTGAGACACCCAGGCACTCCTTTATTTCTTTCTTTTAAAGATTTTATTTTATTTTTTTTTAACTTTCTTAACGTTTATTTTTGAGACAGAGACAGAGCGTGAGCAGGGGAGGGGCAGAGAGAGAGGGAGACACAGAACCCGAAGCAGGCTCCAGGCTCTGAGCTAGCTGTCAGCACAGAGCCTGACGCGGGGCTCGAACCCACAAACCGTGAGATCATGACCCGAGCCGAAGTCAGCCGCTTAACTGACTGAGCCACCCAGGCACCCCTAAAGATTTTATTTTTAAGTAATCTCTACACCCAACGTGGGGCTCAAACTCACAACCTGGAGATCAAGGGTCATATACTCCCCTGACTGGAGCCAGCCAGATGACCCAAGAGGCATAGGTTTTAAAAGCTTACAAAATTAATATATTTTATTTCAGAGAAAATTTTCATCATCTTATTTTCTATTGTTTCAGATCCTAGGAATGGGTTTGATTTTAAGGCAAACAACTGAGTACGGTAAATAGTGAAAGGAAAAGCCTTCCTCTGTCTTTGTCCCACCCTAGTCTTGTCTTTAGGCATCACCATCATTAATAGTTTCTTGCAAACTCATCCCCAAATTTTCTACAATATGCAAGCAGAGAGAGACAGAATTTTTTTGTTTACCTTTGTTCGGACGCCAAGGGGATCACATGGAAGGTAGAGTCCAGTACAAACAGATCTCTTTTATTCTCTTGAACAGCTGCATGCTATTCCCCTGGCCGATATATCTTCATTTATTTCACTACTCATTCATGGATATTTAAGCTCTTCCTAGCTGTTTGCTATTCCAATATTGCAATGAATATTGTCTATTTTTTTTTAAGTTTTTATTTAAAAAAAATTTTTTTTGAGAGACACAGAGCACCAATGGGGAAGGAGCAGAGAGAGAGGGAGACACAGAATCTGAAGCAGGTTCAAGGCTCTGAGCTGTCAGCACAGAGCCTGACACGGGGCTCAAGCTCACAAACCGTGAGATCACGACCTGAGCCGAAGTTGGGCACGCAACCGACTGAGCCACCCGGGCGCCCCGAATGTTCTTTTTTTAAAAGTTTATTCATTTTGAGAGAGAGCAAGAGTGAGCAGGGGAGGGGCAGAGAGAGAGAGAGGGAGAGAGAGAGATTCTGAAGCAGGCTTCGCACTGTCTGTGCAGAGCCCGACTTAGGAATCGATCCCATGAACCATGAGATCAGGACCTGAGCCAAAATCAAAAGTCGGTGGCTCAACCGACTGAGCCACCCAAGCGCCCCTGTAATAAGCATTCTTAAATAATGTTTTATCTACTTGTGGGCATGTGTTTGTAGGGAAAAGTTACAAAACTTGGATAACAAGGTGGTATGGAGCGATTAAATGCATGGCTGTTGGGTCCAAAGAAATTTTGGGGATTTACATTCACACTATTATTGTTGGGAGAAGATCTACAGATTTCCTAACAGCCTTGTCAACACAGGAAGGTGAACCATGCTGTCTTAACGTGCATTCTTAAACTGTGAGCGAGGTCGAGCATGTTCTTATGTTTTACTGGATACTCATATTTCTTTAAAGAAGTACATTGTTCAAGGGAGTCGAAATGAATGGATATATGTGCCGCTTTAGGGGAACACAGCTATTATAGTCAATGAAATATACTTCCATGCTATTTGCACTTAAGAAAAATAAACTTTTTCTATTGCTAATATAAGTGTCGAACGTTTAAAGATAAGAACAATAGAAATACAGTTTTCTGGCGTTTAAAAAAGAGATCAATGATCTGTAATGTGCCATGGGCAGTAAAACATATGGTGGGAATTAAGATTTTCAGAGGGATAGAAAGGATGGCTTGTTTCTTTCACTGGCTAAGAGGTTATGACCCACATGCACCACGTGACCCGTCAGGACCTACTGACCCACCAATTATCCTGTGGAAAATGAACTCCCTAACTCTTCCTAACTTTCGCCAAATCTGCAGCTCCTGCTGGCTTCCCCGTCTCTGTTAAAGGCATCACATCTACCCAGACAGCCAAGCTAGAGATCGGGGAGGGGGCGCCCCCATTTTTTCTCTGCCCCACGCAGCTGCTCCCCACCCTCACCTCCTTCCCTGGGTCTTTGTGAGGATGAGACGTGGTACCGTGTCCGGAAGCACCCAGCACAATGTCTAGCAGGCGGTGGTCGGGAGCAGAGACTTCATTTTTGCCTTTCGGGCTTCTGCCTTAGCCGTGGGCTCTATTCCCAACCACCACCGCGACACGGAAACAACGAGAACAACCACACTGTTTGAAGCACTGCCTTCTTACCGGTGACCTGTGGCGTTCCGCGCTGTCTATCCAAAGCTTCTGCCCTACTTGTTAAGCTGTATACCTGGAGGAATCGGTGCGTGGGACACTCCCCTTTCACTAGGCAGCAATAATGGATCTGTCCATGTGGAACATATTAATTGAAAAATACCCTAATCTTTTTACTTTATAAATAGAAAGGATGCTAATGATTTCTTCTCTTCTTACAGATCGGTATTGTTATTTTAAACTTTGGTTTGGAAGGAAAATTAGATGGAATGCTCTCAGAAAGATTTTGGAGGGGAGGTCATATGAAGGCAAAGGCAGAAGGTCTAAATGGTGGTGGGAAGTGAAATAAAAACCCTCAGTCACCACCTCCTGACCTAGTTATAGGTCATCAGTATCCCCTACACCACAAAGCATATTTCTGGCCCATATGGCTTCTACCACCTTCTGTTGGGGGGAGGGGGGGCGTGCTCAGAGACTACAAATTCACTTTAATTTGTCCATTATCCTCAGCAAAACATAATTAAGAACATAAATGGACTGCTTCTAAAAATAATATTGTGCATTTCAAAACAAAATATTATGAAGTTTGGATTATCTGGTGTTTCAGATTATCTCTGCCACTGCTCTAGAGGGTCAAATTTCCTCTGCAGCTCCGTAGCCCTTGAAAATATGTGTTTAGTTATAAACATAGGTTTCTCTGGGGAACCTCCAAATAGGAACGTTTCTCTCGTTCGGGAGTGAGAAATGCCTGTATTTCCATTGACACAGAGGACAGCACTAATGCTTGCCAATTTGCAGATAATTTCAAAATGTGGTCTAACCCCCATGCTTTCACCGGTCAGCAGAAAATTTTCTGCCATCTATTTGTCAATGAGCATGAGTCAACTCAAGAAGTTTAGTTCTTAACTACTGGTCTGAGCCATATTTTCAAGTGTTAAAAAATGAAAAGTATTTTTTTTAAACTGGAAAAGTAGCGAGTGCCTCTCACTCACCCCTTTCTCCTATAACCTCCAGCCCTTCTCCAGGGGCAACCAATGTTAGCAATTTCTTAGGAATACTTTTGGCAATAACCTGTACACATACAAGCATGAATGTGTATATCTAGCCTCCTTTTTACATAAATTGGAGCATATCATTCCTATTGCCCTACGTTATTTTTCACTTGTTATATCTTAGAGACTGTTTCAGATCAGGAGATCGATCGATTGATCTATCTTATCTTTAACAATATCATAGTATTTCAATGTGTGACTATACATTCACTTATTGAGCCAGTCCTTATTCTAGAAATATGGGTTGTTTCTAGGTTTCTTCCCTATACAAACAATGCTGCCATCAAACCTCCCTGTTTTAAAAAGGAAAGTGTAGAATATGCACTAAACCCCCGCCCTCTTGAGTTTAAATTCAAAACCCCCCTCCTTTTATTCCTTGTGATTTGTTTGTTGGCAAAACTGGGTTGTTTGTCCTACCGTGTCTCACATTCTGAGTTTTTCTGACTGCATTGCATGGTGTTATTTAACACGTTCTCTCTCTCTCCCCTTGTATTTCCTGCAAACTGGTGGTTTGATCAAGAGACTTCATTAGATTCAGGTTTAATGCTTCAGCAAGAAGTCTCCCTAGACAGCATTGTACGCTTCCCTCAGAAAACTGTAAGCATTCTTCTATATGGGTGGGGGTGTGACTGTTGGATAAATTCCTCTAAGTGAAATTGTATGCACCATCTCTTGAGTTTTTTTTTTTTTTTTAAGTAGGCTGCACACCCAATGTGGGGCTTGAACTCATGACCCTGACTGAGATCAAGAGTCGTGTGCCCTACCCACTGAGCCAGCCAGGTGCCCCTACATGTGCCGTCTTTTAATTTCACCAAATTACTGATTGCCTTCCACAGAAATAATGCCAATATACATCACCACCTGAAATAAATATAAATCTCTCTTTCCCCATAGCAACACTGTTTTATCAAGCCCCTCTTAGTCTTCACCAATGTGGTACATGGAAAATGTTATCTCGTCAAGGGCTAATACAATCTAGATTGGACTAGAACTGGATTGTATATTGCTTCAGCCCAATTTCTTTCTTCATTAGCTCTCACAAGTACACTATTGTAGGTCGATATAACTGTGGTAAGAATACAAATGATCTACGGGACACCTGGGTGGCTTAGTCGGTTGGGCGTCCGACTTTCGCTTGGGTCATGATCTCGCGGTTCGTGGGTTTGAGCCACGCGTCGGGCTCTGTACTGGCTGCCAGCTCAGAGCCTCGAACCTGTTTCGGAGTCTGTGGCTCCCTCTCTCTCTGACCCTCCCCTGCTCACGCTGTCTCTCTCTCTCTCCTAGAAATAAACAAAAGCATTAAAAAAATTAAAAAAAAGAATACAAATGATCTACATGAACCCAAATGAATCCGCATGGGTGAATTATTTGCTAACATGTAACATGAAGCCACGTGTGCAGGGCTCATGCCTTTGGTCCGTAGATGCAGATGCAGCTTAAAAAATCTTGTGTGTCTGTTTGGGAAACTGGTAGAATTTCCCATGTCTAGAGCTTCAGCTCCCTGCCAACTGTGTGGAGGGATCCAGTGATGACTAACGCCAAGATCTTTGTGCCAACGAATTTACGGTCCAGAAAGGGAAGTGAGACACTAATTTACAATGCAGTGAAAATGCAGTGGGGAAAGAGCTCACTTCAACTGGAGGGACCAGAGAGAGGTGGCATTTCAAACGGACCTTGAAGAATGGACACGTCTCAGAAAGGCAGAGGCGGAGGCAGCCTCCAGAGAGCAAGAACACGAAGGGGAGGAGATGAAGAAAGCATGATACGGATTCAAGGAATCGCGAGCAAGCCAACTGAAGTGTAGAGTAGAGACAGAAAGGACATGTGGGGAATCGAAGGGACCACAAACTTGGGAAACATAGAAAACCAAGCTCGTGAGCACAGTTATTTAAGAGACACAACATTTTGAATGGCTAAAAGGAAATAATTGCTACTGTAAAAAGTAAAAGGCCAAATAGGTGATTTTAAAAAAAGAAAGAAAGAAAACACAAAAAACAAGGGGCACCTGGATGACTCAGCCGGGTAGAGCACATGACTCTCAATCTCAGGGTTGTGAATTCCAACCCCACATTGGGTGTAGAGATTACTTAGAGATAAAATCTTTTTTTTTTCTTTTTACAAATAGTTTATTGTCAAATTAGTTTCCACATAACACTCAGTGCTCATCCCCACAAGTGCCCTCCTCCATGCCCATCCCTCCCCCCCCACATCCATCAGTCCTCAGTTTTTGTCAGCATTCAAGAGTCTCTCATGGTTTGCCTCTCTCCCTTTCCCCCACCATTTCCCCTCTTCTTCTCCCCCTTGTTCCTCAGTTACGTTCCTCCTAATCCTCCTATACGTGCAAACATATGATATTTGTCCTTCTCTGCCTGACTTATTTCGCTCAGCATAACACCCTCAAGGTCCATCCATGTTGCTACACATGGCCAGATTTCATTCTTTCTCACTGCCATGGAGTATTCCATGGTATAGATAAACCGCATCTTCTTGATCCATTCATCTGTTGATAGACACTTAGGCTCTTTCTATGTTTTAGCTATTGTGGAGAGTGCTGCTATGAACATTGGGGTACATGTGCTCCTATGCCTCAGCATTTCTGTATCCCTTGGGTAAATTCCTAGCAGTGCTATTGCTGGGTCATAGGGGAGTTCTATTGTTAGTTTCCTGAGGAACCTCCACACTGTTTTCCAGAGGGGCTGTACCAGTTTACATTCCCACCAACAGTGTAGGAGGGTGCCCGTTAGAGATAAAATCTTTAATCGAGTCCCCCCCCCCCACAGAATCACATAGATCTTTTGAACAGCAATCACTTTACAACACATTACCATTACATCTTCCCTTAACAGTCTTCAATGATAATTTTATGTGCCTTTAGTGTTTATGTGCATAAATACAATTTCTGCAGTGTTCTGCACAGCCTGGCTAGGAAAAAAATAATAGAGGAAGCCACATATCTTCTTTGCTTAATCAAAGCCGGATGGCACTGAAGCACTGAGGGGTTTTGTTTGTTTGTTTTTAATTATAGTTTAGAGTAACAAACAACTCTTGAGGGACATTTTCAGAATTCTCAAAAATCACACCAAATTACCCGCCTCAGTGAATTTCTCCTCATTGTGACTGGGGAGAGGAGATGCCATTCATCTTCTAGAAGGCTGGGCTTCTGTGAATGGCAAACTACAACAAGAATCAGCATTTTCTGCTGCCAGGTATTAAGATTCAGGGCAAAGAAAAAGTCCCCTTGGAAGCAATACTGTCTCAAAACGCTTTGCAAAGACAGAAATACTCTCTATCTTCACTGTCCAATACAGAAAGTGACTAGTTACATGTAACTGCATGTTGCTTACTTTTTCACTAATTAAACTCTATTAAGTAGCCTCATGTGTCTATTGGCTAGTGGTATGGCTTTGAACTAAAAATGCTGATCGCTTTCCCTGACAAATGAAGTTACTGATGAAAATAACATACACCAATAGAACATATGAATGCACGAAAACAGTGTCATGTTTATGCCATAGTCAGGGCGAGATGCCGTCTGGAGCCCCAGAACTCTTCACACCATGAAAATTCCACTTAATGTCAGGGGCGATGGTAATTTACTTCTTTATGCAAAGCTTGCTGGGTCCTATTCTTCTAATGAAGGCAAGCATGCCTGTGCTGGTACAACAGACTTTGAGTACAGATAAGAACAGATTAAAACTCTTAAGTGGCAATAATCAAACTATGAACCCTCCTGCTGAATTCTTGGACTTTGAATGGAGTTGGATTTTCTTTTTCTCCAAACGTCTTGAAGTCTGTAGCCCCTCTGGATACTTCATGCGGTGGAAATATGCCCTGAGTTACTAACCGAACGCCCCTTTGCAGCACTTTTTAAAATGGAATTTCAGATTCATTAGAACAAAAGGATGCACTTTTCTCGACCTTGGGAGCTTGTGACCATTGGGAGATGAAAAGAGTAGTGACACTAAGGAAAACTATTGTCCAGAAAAATAAGCCTCTCTAAGGGGCACCAGGAATCCACAATAAAATCCCTGTTTCCAAGAAAATCCAGGCATTTCCATCAAAAAAGCCTGGAAAGATAAATAGAATGTCCTTAAAAGCCACAGGTTTTTAATAATACAAAATGTCTAAGTCCAGGGTAAACAAAGAGCTAAGAAAAACTAACATCTACTAACTCAAGTTTCTCAAGACCCAGGTCGTGACCTAGAGCCTGATCACAAGGTATTTGTAAAAGAGCTGCTTTTCCTGAGCCTGCAATGAGTTTATTTTGTGGAACTTGTTTGGCTTCAGAATGCCAAGGCTGCACAGAAATTGTCAAGCCAGGTGAATTACAATGACTCTTTCGGTTCACAACAATGAGAACCCGGGATTCGGGGGCTCGTAAAAAAGTGATGTCCATGCCCTCCATCTAACAACCAAAATGAACCGGACTGATTTGCTGAATCCAGAGTTAACACTTATTTTCATCTTGTTATCTTAGTACAGGAGTTCCTTTCTCACCTGATTTCCCAAGCGTGATTAGTGAAACTTTTCAAAATGGGATGGATTCTTCACCTTCGATGCTTTCTGAATGATCTATTTAAGTATAGTTCTTTCTGATTTCCACCCTCTGGGAGGCAGAAGTCACCAGATCTCTTTGTTGTACAAGCTATTTCAACTTGCTGCTATACCACATCCTTTCTCTGACCGGCTGACTTCCAGGAACTAACCTGTGGTTTTGAAAACAGAGTATTTTCCACAGCAGGCTGTATTAGTTATTATTGACATTATTCATGTATTCTGAAGGTGTGCCCCAGGGCTTTTACAATGAGCTACTACAAAAAATCAAAGAGCAATAAACAAAAACCAGGAGACTTGCTCAAGCACCTAAATGTTAATTCATGTGTTTTTGTACTTAGCATTTTGTTCACCGAGGTAGGCTCTGAAAATGTTAAAAGCAAGAGCAAAATTAATTTCCCATGGTCCCTGAAGTGGTTTTTTTTTTGCATGATTTTATAAATAATTCAAGAATATGTCATTTTTCTTTTTAAAGTTCTGTTAAGTAACAGCTCCTGAGAATTAAGCTGTCACTACACTATTCTACACTGGGACTGGCTTTATAGCCTTTTCACTCTTTATCCAACAGTGGGTGAGACCGTCCTCTTTCATACTCAAGGATTTATTTAATGTAAACTATTTTGATATTTTAATGATTTAGAATAAATTATGTAGGCAGGCCAAAAAAAAATCATTAAAGAGCAGGCTCTCATCATGCTTGTTAGAAGAACAGTTTTCTGAGCACTTTTAAAAAGTCACGTTGAGGTCAAGTTTCACAGCCATCTTCACTTTGAAACATAATATATAAAAGCGGTGGGATTTTTTTAAAAATACGAAATCACGTATGTTTTGGACTTAAGTGGGAAACATTTCAACATTGAAATTACCATCAAACTCTCCTCTTTGAAACAGAAGGATCCGAGGAAAGAGCTGTGACTAGTTAGTTGCTGAAAGAAAGAATCTTGGTGAGATGTTACTGCTGTCCCTTTGGCTGGAATGATGACCTGCACTAATCCTAAAGGTCAAGCTGGTAACAATGCTTTCTGAGGAGCCTGTTTTAACATCATGAAAAAAAATAAATCTTTGAAACGAAAGGGCTAAGCCCAACTTCTTCATACCGATCATTGTACAATTTCAATTTTGTTAATTACACATCTATTCTCAAGAATTAGGCGGTATGTAGGAATTCCTATAAGTGTTTATGATAGTGTCTTAATCCTTAAAGAACTTAAATATGTTGTTGGCCTGGTGAAGCATTTAGAAAACAATGGAAATGCTTAAACCAGAGGCATGAACACAGTAAGGCAAGAGGAATCCATTTTAATTCTGAGCTCCCCAATTTTGTTTCTAGAAAGCCCAAGTGCTTTTTGCGAATTGGAACACAAGAAAACGTGGTATTTTGGCAGAGAAGCATTGGAAAAGGGGTGTATTCGTGAAAACAGACGTGCTACACTGTTGCATCTATTGCATTTCAAGCAGAAAGCACTATGTGAGAGGACTCTAGTAGACATTAAGTTACTTAGAGTCAGTTTATCTGGGTTCTAGTTCTGCCACGGAAGTTTGAGTAAGCCTCTTCAACGTGCTGGTCTGTGCTTTGTTGAGGAGATGGTCTTTTTTTTTTTTAATTTTTTTTTAATGTTTTATTTATTTTTAGGAGAGAGAGAGAGACAGCGTGAGCAGGGGAGGGTCAGAGAGAGGGGAGTCACAGGCTGAAACAGGCTCCAGGCTCTGAGCTGGCAGTCAGCACAGAGCCCGACGCGGGGCTCGAACCTACGAACCGCGAGATCATGACCCAAGCGAAAGTCGGACGCTTAACCGACTAAGCCACCCAGGCGCCACGAGGAGATGGTCTTTAAGAGCCCGTCTGGCTCTACAATTCTATGGTTTTTATGAACACTATAGTTTGTGTTTGATATCGTGTGTGTGTGTGTGTGCGTGAGTGTGTGTGTGTGTAGGTAGGTAGAGACCCACACAGGTAGACATAAACCCTATATATGAACTATGTACTAGTCGCTATGAGCAGTGACCACAGAAAAGGAAAGCAGTTGTGTTCAAATCCCTCTCAGGTCTGGAGAGTCTCAGAGGGGGAGCTGTGACCAAGTTGTGACTGACTCCAATGAAGTGCTACCTAGCTGGTTGTGGCCCTGGTTCTAGAGCCTGGCAGGGGGTGGGGAAGTCGGGGGGTGTGTGTGTGTGTAGAGAGGTGGTTAAGCTTGTGGGGCTGGACTCATGGCTCCACCACTTAATTAACAGTTGTGTGGTTTTTGGTAGTTAAATAACTTTGGTTTCCTCAAGTGGAAAGTGGGAAGATGGTAAAAAGATCAGCTCATAGGGTCGCTGTGAGGATTTTATGACTTTACATGTATAAAGCGAAAGCACTTAGAAGCATGCCTAGCACATAATACATATTCAATAAATGTTAGCTGTTATTACAAGATGAATATGGAGTGAACCCTTTATTAACGGAGATGGCTTGATGACCTGGGAACATTGGCCAAGTAATATTAACAGCTAACAGCCATGCCGTGGACGATGAATAAGAAAGAGGGACAGAGTAGCTGGTGCTATTAATAGACTGGTCCGTGCCAGAAGGCGGCACAAATCCCCGAAGCCTGTGCTGTCCAATATGGTCGCTGCTAGCCACATGTGCTATTGAGCACTTGAAATGTGTTTAGTCTGAAATGAGATGGGCAGCGTGTATAAAGTACACATGGGATTTGAAAGACTTAATACAAAAAAAGCAAAGCATCTCGTTACTAGTTTTTATGTTGATTACATGTTTAAATGAGTATATTTTGGATGTTTGGGGTTAACTAAAATATACTCCTTTTTTAAAGCTCTTATAATGTGGCTACATGAAAATGTAAAGTTGCCTGTGTGGCTTGTATTATCTTTCTCTGGGATGGCACTGCTCAAAAGTGTTAAAGGAACCAACCGTCGCTGCCCTTAAACTGTATCCCATTAGGTTTCTCATTGGTGGGTAAGCGACTATTTGACTCTGTTCCAGCAAATGCTATTTCCCTCCCTCTCAGAAGCTCTGAAGGAAGCCACATTCTATCACTGACCCTAACACTGGAATTAACTCTGAGTACTTATCCAAATGCTCCCCTCATGGCTTTGCTGTGTCTCCTTTGCGATGAGAATGGAGATTTCTGAAATGGTCCTGAGTGGCTGATCTCGCTTGGTCTCAAGTTCCATCATGTCCAATTACTTGTCCTTAGAACCTCACTTCATCACCTAGAACAGAAGGGTAACACTGATAACTGCCTGTGAAATAGGGTCATGGTGTGAGAGTTTTATATACAGTATTTAGAGCGATAATGGCACATAGTAAGCCCTCAATCGATGTCACAGGTTATTCATCTTAATTTTGCCTTGAGTGGTTTTTGAGGTGAGGGGGTCTGAATTATTAAATTTGTTTTGAGGGGTGCCCAGTGGCTCAGTGAGTTCAGCATCCGACTCCTGGTTTCGGCTCAGGCCATGATCTCAGGGTTTGTGGGTTCAAGCCCCGCATCGGGGTCTGCAGCTGACAACTTGTAGCCTGCTTGGGATTCTCTCTCTCTCTCTCTCTCTCTCTCTCCCTCTCTCTCTCTCCCTCTCTTTGCTCCTTCCCCACTCACACTGTCTCTGTCTCTCTCAAAATAAATAAACTGAAAAAATGTTTTTAATTAAAAATAAACAAACAAATAAATAAATAGATTTATTTTGAGTTTAGGTGAAAAATCTAGCCAGGCTATTCTGCCGATGACTGATAAAGCTACAGAATCACCAAAGACTGAGCATCTCGGGTACTGGTATCCCTTGTCTGAAGGAACTGATGGAAGGGAGAGCAGCTAAGACCATTTCTTGGGGGCGAGGCGGGAGTGAGGAGCAGGCTTCGGGACCGCGAAGCGCACGAAGGCCAGAGATTGCACGCAGTTGTGGCATTTGTAGGTCCCGCTCTCTGCCAGTGGAAATGGGGACAACATCCACCATCTAACCCCCCACACTTCAGCTGACCATCAGACAAAATAACGTACGTGCGTTGATGTGCTTTGAAAAACGTCCAGCTCCGACGCAGAGGCCACGAATCATTATTCTCTTTCTAAACACGCAAGTACTCCGTTTAAACAAAATGGAATTCAAGTGCCGTGCTCGTTCAGAGAAGGTGGAGATTTAACAGGAAGGCTTTCTGCGGGAGGTGTAACTCGAAATGGCCCTTCAAGAGTGAGAGAGAACCGGAGACCATTGATCTGCCCAAATGGCTGCCAGTCACGTGTCCATGCCAGGAGGTAAAGGATGAATCCACTTCAGACACAGTCATAGTCAAAGGACTTCCCAGAATCTTTCTGCTGACTTACATGAACGGAAACCCTTGTTCATAGAATAAAAGATGAGGCAGAAGGCACCCGGCGCGTCGGGACACTCACTCTTGTGGAGTATTTTCCTACATGGTAGGTCCATGTGGAATAATTCCACACGAATCCCTGGTTTACTGCACTCTTTGTGACCAAATGTTTTGTGTTAACATTTACATCCACAAAAGAGGAACGTTTGGGGCAGATTATTGAATACTTAAATGTAATAAAGCATCTTACATTTATGAGATATTGTAATTCAATCAATAAAGCAAACGCACGGAAATAAAGAAAAGAGTTCACGACAGAGATAAAAAGGCAGGGTCTCCATTAATTCTCCACACACCGTCTCAGCTCTCTCTCCAGAGGTAACTAATTCATTATTACTATTATTGCAGTTAAAAGGAAGACCAGGAAGAAGGGGTGGGGGGTGGGGGGGAGGGAAGAACATAAAGGAGGGAGGAAGGAGATAAAGAGCGAAGATTTATGGAGTGGGAAGAGACCTCAGAGGTAATCTAGTAAGTGATTTGCTTAAATGTCATTCAGCTAGTTAGTGACAGAGCGCAGACTGAAACTGAAATCTCCTGACCGTCTCTCTCCAGGTCCCTTTCGGCACCACCACATGGTTTTGGGAGAGAGAGCTTACTGAGCAGTCAGTGGAAAAGGGTAAGGCCCAAAATCCCAGCCCAGATTCCCACCCCCTCCCCCTCTTTGAGATGCAAAACCCCTTCTCTTACACTTTGAACTGGCTTTCCTTAATCTTCTCCTACCCTTTTCTATTCCAAACCACCAAAAGGAACTTCTCTGTGAGCTGTCGAAATCTTTACAGAGAAACTCCCTAGAGTTATCTTTATTTGCTTGGAGAACATTGCTTGATCTCTCGGTTATATATTTTTCGACAGAGTTAAAGAATTGCTCGTGTTATCTAGTCCCTTCCCTTCGGTTTTGGGTGGCTAGTAAACACTTTGTGTTGAAACAGAATTTACCAAGTGGAAAAGAGCTGGCATTTCTGATATCCCCCAATACAAATACTCAACCTCGTCACTAGACCAACAATGGAAGTGTCAACACACTCTGAAAGGGGCTCATAAAACTGCAAAGTTGAAGTCGTCTCCACCATCAGAGTTTACAATCTAGTTGGGCGGATGGACAAAGCTCAATTATCCATAATGGCCTCGGCAGAGATGTGATAATACCTCATCTCATTAGCATGTTAGCATATGCTATAAAATATGATAATTTTAAACTCAGATGAACGCTTTTTATTCTTTTTCTCTATAAAAGGCTGGGGTGGGGATCCAATTCATGACATTCCTATACAACAATGGGGACACTGTTTCCACATTGCTCATTCCAAAAGGCATTTCTGAAAGCTAGAGATAGATGCCTTTTAGAAAGTAGACCACATTTTCTGGCACAATACTTAATTTATTCTCCTTTGATGACATGCCTGGTGGAATGAAGGAAATGGAGGGGGGGCGGCGTTCCATAAAACCTGATGAGGCAGAATTATAACACAGATGGTATAACAGTTTATACAATATTAACAGCTCTTTTAATGTCAAGCTAGTACATATAAAGGCATCAGAGAGAGAACGAGTGTGTTTCTCCTTTTTAACTATACAGTTGAAAAATCTGAGAGGCGATTAACACGTCAGGAACATTTCAGTTTGCAGGTTATGAATTTGAACATAAAGCTGCATTTGGATGGTCAAAGGGTCATTATCTGGTTTCACGACTTCAGATCCCAGTCTGGAGCAGGGGTGTGGTGGGGGGGGTGAGAAAGCAGATACCCACTTCCCTGTGCGACAGCCAGCCAGGTTCCTTGGAACATTTGAGTAGGAGGGTGGTAGTTGTGTGTCCTTTCAGTCGGTATAATTGGGCTGTAGTTGAAGTGTGAGGATGACTAGATCGTTACAGCTTTGATAGCACGCGTCTTCCCAAACGGTCCTTCGGGGTCTTGCTTGCACCTCTGGTGCTTCAGATCTTGGCAGTAAGAAGCCAGGGTCTTGGGAAGGAGTCTGCAAGACGGGCACGGGGCATCAGGAAAGAGCAAAGAAGGGAGAAGGTGGGTCGAGGCCCCAGCAGCACCACACTGCCCACTGTGATCACTCTGCTGCTTTCACACATTACCTCATTGAATTTTCCCAACAGCCACGCGGGAAGATGGAGCTTGAAAATAAGTCAAGGACTACTTAAGTTTCTTTCAAAATTGGCCCCAAATTGTGGTTTTCTTCATTCTGGTCAGGCGACAATTAGCAGAGGCATCTTAGGCAAGTTACTTCGAGGGGCCTCAGTTTCCTCATCTGTAAAATGGAGTGATTTAGGTTAGATATCCGCTAAGAAGCATGCCAACCTAAAGTATTGGCTCCAGTTATTCCTTAAGAGATTCCCTGCTAGGTCATTTCAAGCTCTAGTGCTGTTACGTGCAGTACCTCATCAGAAACGTAGTGTCCAAAGGATGCAAGAACTTGACCAGGAGTCGGGCAAAATGAAAGGCAAGTTGGAATGTGGGATTTTTTTCCCCCCCCAACAATTTGTGCCAGTCTGCCAGACACTAGGGTGAATTTCTGGAGCTGTGAATACATGGTAGTATTAAAGCCAGCAAAAATAATTTTGGAGTTAATTTGCCAAGAGCTTGAGATCTTAACTTTTAAGACTTTCGTGTCAACTTGTAACTTTGTTACTGGAGTTTCATCAAACATAGAGATTAGTTTAAGAATGGTGGGTTTGAATTGTAAAAGAAATAGTTGAAATTGCAGGAAACCAAGGAACTGTTGACCAAAACAAGTGTAAATAGGACACTTTGTTTAGGAACCAGAATATAAAATGTATTCTCCTAACTTTGATGCTTACATTTAAAACTCAAGTAAATGTATGACATTTCCCCCCTCCCCCAGCAGATTTTTAAAAAAAAAATTTTTTTTTAATTTTTTTTATTTCTAGGAGAGAGAGAGAGACAGCGTGAGCAGGGGAGGGTCAGAGAGAGAGGGAGTCACAGACTGAAACAGGCTCCAGGCTCTGAGCTGGCAGTCAGCACAGAGCCCGACGCGGGGCTCGAACCCACGAACCGCGAGATCATGACCTGAGCGAAAGTCGGACGCTTAACCGACTAAGCCACCCGGGCGCCCCTCCCCCAGCAGATTTTAAGGATGTTATAAACAACTATTTAAAGAAGAGCCTTTTGAAGCTTAATGAAGAGGGGGTAATTAGTTGAGTGGGACTACAGCAAATAAAAATTGGTCTTGCTTTTGTTAGGTGGTTAACCACACTGATGGGGTCGATTTAATTTCTAGTTTGTTGATTATCTTTAGACATGAGATTATTGAAAATAATTTGGGCTGAGGAATCACTATAAGGCTACCAGTATATTTGGATGTAACATCCAAATACACTAATACGTAATATGATGTCGGAAGAATAAGTATATGCCTGACAACAGAAAACACATGATTAAAATATGCAAAGGAGGGGCACCCGGGTGGCTTAGTCGGTTAAGCGTCCGACTTTCGCTCAGGTCATGATCTCGTGGTTCGTGGGTTCGAGCCCCGCGTCAGGCTCTGTGCTGACTGCCAGCTCGGAGCCTGGAGCCTGTTTCAGGGTCTGTGACTCCTTCTCTCTCTGACCCTCTCGTGCTCACGCTGTCTCTCTCTCTCTCTCTCTCTCTCTCTCTCCTAGAAATAAATAAATAAAACATTTAAAAATAAAATAAAATAAAATAAAATATGCAAAGGAAGAAACCAAATTGGATTTCAGATCAAATTAAAGAAAGCCTCAAATAGTGTAATTGGATCTGGAGGTTGTTGACATTTACAAGGTGTACGTCTTAGTCTTGCTGTGAAGACGCTACTTACTACTGTTCATCAAGATCTAGTGGTTTCCATGCTTTTGTTTAAAGGATCTTTAAAAGCAAAATTGCCAATGAAACAAATATGAGAGGATTTACAGATTAGTCAAGTATTACATTCTAAAAATATGTTTTAACCCTAGATATTCACTAGGATTATTTGTCTTGCTGTTCTTCCAAAATCAACAAGCAGACTCTATATTTAAAATGGCTTTGTTTATTAGCCTTGGTATCCTCCGAGGAAACACTGAACTTTGGTCTACTTAATTAATTAGAAAAAACATAAAAAGCTTTAGCATGCTGCCGCACAGTGTTTTTTGGTAATACACACCAACATATCATGTTTGCTACTTTAACCTTGAGTTCTGGAATGCTTAAAACATAGCCTACAATAATGTTGTTTAGCTCAGTGAGTTTATCAGTGTGATACCTAAAAAGTTCCGCAAATATCCAGCCCATACTTGAATCATAACTTCCACATTTTCTCCTTGCTTTATTCTTCTCGCGCACAAACTGTTTTAATTCTTAAAGATGTTTTAATAAGTAGCAGCTATAGAAATGGGATCACTAACAGCTATAAAGGAGCCGTTTGTCTTAGGGATGTGACTTCGTTTTTAAACGTAGGGAGTAAAGTTTCAAGTAAATTCATTAGGACTTGCAAAAGTGTGGGATGATATGCACAGATCATTCTTTTCTGATAGAAGAAAAATACACGCAGAGCTCCAAAGAGGGTGATAAATTACATGATTTAAACAAATACAACTACGCCCTTCCATGTTTGATTTTGAAATCCTTAGCCTTCCTGTGGACTTAGACATCCTTTCAAAAATTTCAAAAGTAAGCTAGATTACATTTGTTTTGAGAAAAGAAAATCTCTCTTTCATTTTTAAAGTAGATGTCCTCCATAGGCTGTATCTGTTGAAAGATTCCCTTTGACAGTGAGCGTTCGCCCTGTTATTTGGGTTTCAGAGAGTCCTTTCAGGCATCTGGATAATTCAACACATTTCACTGCGCCTTCCTCCTCAGCATGAAGAAGGCCAGACAATAGCTCGACTTCCTTCAGCAATCACAAATCAGGAGACAGTTGAAGAGAATCTCTGGGTTTAGCAGAGGACTACCAAGCTGAGGATAAACATACTCTTTCCACAGAGGTTGTAGGATAGGACCATGCTTTACTTCAGTTACAGTGCAGAGAATATTAAACGACTTCAGTCTTTCCCACTTGCAGTGAACACTGGTGGCCCAGCGCTTTTACTTCTTAATCACGACAGTTTCAAGTAGCACATTTACTAGTGTAAAATGGTTCTATAATTCGATCATCTTTAGCACGACGATTTGCTTGCTTTGGAAGAAAATGGTATGATGACACGTTTTTGGTGGTTACAATCCATATCGTGACTATTTCCACGTAGAAAAGCATAATGGAGCCAAGATGGGCAAACTTAATCAGAAAAGTAATTGAAAAAAGTGATGTGTGTAAAGCATTTTTGTTTTATAGCTTTTTCTTTGATTATAGTATTACAGTCTGCTAGCAATTTTATGGTTTGTAATGCCAGAAATTCCACTTCTGAGGTCACATAAACAGGAAAATCAAAGTGTTTCAAACAGAGTGTAAAAATACCTTTAACACTATTTAATCTTAATGGTGAATCACTTTAATGTCTACTGAGTCTATGCTCAAGGTAGGAGGGTTAATTTGAGAAAATTTTTTCTACTGATGGAGGGCAGGCTCTTTTTTAGATCTTTTCAATATTCGCATAAGTATTTTGATTTAAAATATTTGACCTGTAAAAAATACTTTGTTAGTGAGAGGATACAGTTTTAGCATACTACTGAGCAGCAAAGATCCACAGAACAGTGAAATTTTAAAACACTGCATGTTAACCAATTAGTTCCCTGTTGTAAGTGTTAGGACCGACAGACTCCATCTTAATTCTGTAAGATGTAATTTCATTCTATTGTAATTTAATTATTCTTGCCATTCAAAATGAGATTAACTCACTAATAAACATAAGAGATGTTTGTAAATAATAAAATGCTTATTCTTTAAAAAAAATCCAACTTAGCCAAGACCAGTTTATGGAAGTAAAGCTCACTCAACAATGAAATTTAATAAAATGTGTATCTTAATCTTATTCACGTTTCAGAAAGTCAATCCATCTCTTGCTGCCATCTGATCGTCATGAAACCCTTTGAGATTGGGATAAATATATTTTTACTTTTTGCATTTTTGAACCAAATCATAGTAACTGTGCATGTTCAATTAGTGGAATTTTCTGCTTCTTACCAAGGGGTGCATCTCCTGAAATTGATAGTTAACTCACACTGATACTGTTTAGTTGAAGGTGCATTGTTTTTTGATTATTTACTTGATTTATGTTGGTATGTGCTATTGAAAAGAAATAACATTCATAAGTTCATGATTAACTCTAACTTTTTCCTTTTTCCGCTGACGTGTTTTCATAAGCAAATTGAGGTTTGGTAACAAAAATACTCAAATTTCTTTTTTAGGTTGATTGATCTTAATATTGTTGCCATTCAAAACAAGACTGATTCATTTTTGAAAATACAAAATGTTTGTAAATACAAGAATACTTCTTGTTTTTATAAAAACAGAGTTAGGGAAGGCCAGTTTTATCTGTGTCTCATGAAATTATAGTTTCTGCTCTAGGATCCGACAGCAAACTAGCCTTTGAAATATTTTCTCCTTGGACCCTTCCCATTTTGTTCAATGCTCATTCTCATCTGCTGGCTTTGTTTTAGGCCTCGTGGGCATGCACACTCACACATGAACACAGAACCACACAAATGTAACAAAACTAGAGCGTAAGAGGCCTCAACTGCAAATGTAGTCCAAAAAAAATTAAAGTAGTAAATACACATAGAACAAAAGCTCTATTCTAGTTGTGCAAGGAACATAATACTCTTAAATTACTTTCTGGTTTCCATGGGGACCTTTTTGTTCTAAGATACCAATCATTAGGTTTAACAGAGCCACTTAATATTATTTCTAAATCAAGTGAAATGATTTCTCAACTGGGTATAATGTCAACTACCGGTAGCATTTTTAAAGGCGCTAAAATCTAAACTACTTGGGATTGCAGCTTTATGCGGCACAATTAAATCTAGAGGTCAATATAGAGGGGCCCCTCCTCCCCTCTTCGGGCAGATAAAAGCTCAAAGTCTCTCTATCTTGGGGGGAATACTTTACAAGATATCCGCTTTTTAAATTCCTTATAAGCTCAAAATAGTGGCGAGAATTTTAAACTGTGATGAGACTTCTCAGGCTCACAAAAGATAAGTTCTCCCTCCCTGGGGCCACTTTTGATACCTTTCTCACACATTCTTATAGAACATCTGGGCTTCTGTGTAAGCATATGTTCTATATGATATATATAGATACACACACACACACACACAGGCCAATCTGTTTGGGCGTAAATGATGTGCCTGGGGCTTGGAGTTGTGGCTCCTTTATTTTGCAGAATGCCTAAGTATTGTTTGTCTCACAATGCTGAGAGCAGGGCAGGAGCCTGGTGGGAGCCTGGAGCCTTAAGCCCTGGGCTGTGGTCTGGGGGAGGGGACAGGGTTGCGGGGTCACAAGCTCTTAGCTTTTAGCCTCAGCATGACCACAAGTTTTAAAGCATGAAGGGATCACGTGCTTTTCTTTGAGCTGTTAGTTATTCTGACTTTTTGGGGGTGTGTGTGTGTGTGTGTGTGTGAAATGCTTTGTTCTTCAGCTTTTTTTTTTTTTTTTTGATTGTCTAGGTATTTTGGCTGATGGTTACACTTTTTTTTTCCAAAAGAAAACAGACAAAAATAAATTACTTCATGTGTCAAAATGTCCTCGCTTTTAAAATGGTCTATATCTTGTACTTAATTTTACCTTGCGTTAGGCAGGTACTGAGATGGAATAAATTATTTTCGCCAGTTGGGAACTTGATCCAGACATTCTATATGTTGCAAGCCTTTAAAAAAAGTTAAGAACAAGAAAATATCCTGGTAAAGCAATCTCAAAATACCTTATTCCGGGTATTGTTCTGGCTTTAAAGGGAAGGAGGGCTGGGAGGAGGGGTAGGAGTTGCGGGGGGTGGGGTGGGGGGGGAGCGAGTAGGAAGACTCTGGAAGACTGTCTTGTTTAATGAACTGTTTAAAACTTTTGGGAAATTTTAAGCTGGCGAAGTCCCTCAATATGGTATTTCCATTTGAAAGCCTCTACTTAAACATTTCACTTTTGGGGAGCCACTCTTCTGCTTGTTCCCTTTCAGTAGGATGATTTCATCTTTTCCGACTCTCCTCGGTGTCTCAAACCCAGACACATAGAGTCGGAATGCCAAATTAAGACTTTGGATGATAATGAGATTTATTTGGGAACATTTTCCCAAATCAGGGTAATGGGTCTTTTCGTTCCGATGGTGAAGAGGATGAGGATGTGTTTACTCATTGACCAGAAGCTCTGGCTGCAGCGGCAGGACACAATTAATTATGCTAATAGTTTGTGAGGAGCGGATGTAACTCCCCCACCCCCTTTTTTTGGGGGGGGGGAGTTTGGCAAAAGGGGAAGGAGACGCCCTGGGGTCGGATCACATGATATTATCTTCGCGCCACTTTCGCAAAACCCCTTTTTTTCCCTCCAGGTTTTGCCCGAGCTCAAAGGTACTATTCTTATCTTGCTTTAATACAACGTTTCTTAAAGTCGGGTTTAAGCTCTCTTCCCTCCCCCTTCTCTTCTTTCCACTGCCAGTGGGCTACCATTAAAGGTCGCAAGTTGCATTGCAGTCGGTGCCATCACACAGGAGGGATCTGGCTGGGTGGTGAACTTCGGGCTGCGTAGTTTCCAGAAAGTATCAGGCGCCCCGGGGTGGGTTGCAAGGTCTGTTTGCGCGTTTTATGAAAGAGGAGAAAGCCCACCTGTAGCGGTGACTCCTGCTGGAGAAACGAGAGCGGCTCGCGTCGCATCCTCCGCTGACTCCCCAGGGGCGCTGGCCGTTCAGGTTGGACTCCATCTCGGGCCAGGGGCGGGAGAGGCCGGTCTTTTGTAAGCGGCTTGCCTGAGCTACTACTGTGCACCAGGTTGAGAGTCACATGGCGCCCTTGTCCTCTTCTGGGCGTTGGGCCGCCACCGTCTCCCGCGGTAACAATAGTGGGAGGGAGGGATCCGGCTTCATTTGGCATCCCGCTCCGTCCTTAACCCCCCGCTCGCCTTCCAGTGCCTTCCTCCCCAGACCCCGCTCAGTGCCCCCTCCGATTTGTAACTCGTCTCCCGCACTATCCCCTGCCCCCCCCCCCGCCCCAAAGTCTCTCCCGCGCTGGTGTCCGCCTGGGACGCGGAGTAGATACAGTCTGACTATTGCGTTTTGCCCAGTGCTCAGTGTGGCATGCACCGGCCCGTGTTTATTGTGCTTCTGAAACGGAGACCTCGCCTTTTCACACAGTGCACTTGGGCTTTGGCCTTTAAGCAGTCCGCCCTCAATTGGTTCTCATTAGCCGCGGAATGAGAAGAGAAAGCAAGATAATTGCACCGCATCTTCCTTGCATTCGTGCGCGTACTCGGTGGCAGCGACTGCTCGCGATGGCTGCCAAGAAACCCTGATTTAGTGGCGGAGGGGGGGCGCCTGGCAAAGGCGGTACCCTCCTAACAGTAGCACAAGGTGCCAGAGGTTAAAACTTTCACATGTGCCTAGAGTGGAAGTGCTGTGTAGGTTTCTTTCCTCCCCGGGCCTTCGGGACACTTTCAGTCTAGCGGCGAGGTGGCGCATGCGCGCGCCGGGTGGGGACACCCCGGTCCCACGGCTCCGTGGGCCTCGGCGTCTGTCTCCGGTGGGGGGATGGGGCGAGCGCCGCCGGAGCGGACGGGGTGGCGGCGAGCGCGCCACCCTGGGCTCGGCGCCAGTGGCACCGGCTCCGGCCCGGCCGGCGGCCCGGGCTCGCCTTTAATTAAAGCCTGCAGCTCGGGGCAAAGAGGGGAAAATGCCGGCTGCGCCCGGCCCGTGGGTAACTGCGACTCGGTGGGGTTTGCGCTGTGGCGGGTGGGGGTTCCGTTTCCTAATTCCTGTGCGGCCGGGTGGGCGGGGGCGGGCTTTTTTCCCTGGGCTATTAAAGGCGGAGGGGCGGGCTTTTCCCAGGGATATAGCTTCGGACGGAGGGCCGAGGGGACGGAGCGCTCCTCAAGTGGTGGCCGCCGGGCCAGTGGCCCGCGCCGTCGGGACGGGGGCGCCCGGGTGAGGCGTGCGCTCGCGGCCCCGAGGAGTGGTCCGGACGCGTCTGCTCGCTTCTCTTCCTCCCCGGGCTCTGCGGGAGGCTGCGCTCGCCCCGGGCCCCCAGAGCGCTGGGGCGGCGTGTGGCGCGGGCGCCGGCAGCGGGCCGGCCGGCGCGGGGTCGCCGCGCGTGCCACCTGCGAGGGCCAGGCGCGGGCAGAAGCGGGGACCTCCGTGGGGGCAGCCGGGAGCGGGGACAGTTGACTGCTGGGTGGGAGGGGACGGTGGGGGGGACGGAGCGGGCGGGACTTGAGAAGAGCAAAGTAGCAGAGCGCAGTTGAGGGGGAGCGCGCGGGAGGCGGGGGGGGGGGGCAGCCCTTTCTCCTCCGTCGCTGACCTTCAGGCTCCCGGAGGACTGGGGGGGCTGCGGGCTGAGGGGGTGCACGTGGAGGGAGAAAGGACTCCCCCCCTTGGCTTCTCTCCCACCAACCGGGGAATGGAGGGGGAGGGAGGCGTGGGCTTGGCGCGTTTTTGGTGCTTTGAATGGAGAACTCCGTTTCCCATGATGCTTTGTTTCTTTCTCTTTAATCTCGGCGGCGGCGGCGGCGGCTGCAGCACGAGGACGGGAGCGCGTGGTGCGAGCAGCTGGAGCACACCCTGGGCGCGGGCGCCGCGGGCCTTCAACCCGGCACTAGGTGAGCGTGTGCGACACGCGGGAAGGGGCCCGGGGGTCCGCGGAGGCGCGTGTGGACGGCGTTGCGGGCTTTGCCCACTCGTTACTATTCGAAGAGCCCGCAGTGGCCCCCCGGCGTGCGCGATGTATACCAGATGACCAGTTAATTCAAGGAAGGTACTAAGTGTGCAGGGCGCGCTCTCGGACCCTCGGGGGACTGTTTCGCCAAGCGGAGTCGGCAGATACTATGCGTTAGGAGACCAGTCCTAGCTTTATTTTTTTATTTTTTTATTTTAACGGAGACAAAATAACTTTGTGGGAGTAGAAACTCAATTTAAGAGGGAAAAGGTTACTCTTTTTTTCACCCCTGTATTAACTTGAGTCTTCTTCCCCTGTAGGAAATTGATTTTAGGTTTAAATGTAATTAAAAGGAACCCGTTGAGTTTTTCTTTTAAAGACTAGATTAGTGGTACAGGGGGTACCATTTCGGAAGCCCTGTATGGAAAAATTCCCTCATTAGGTAAACCTATTAGAGATTTTGGTCTCTGGATTTTTCCTTTTTTGACAAAACCTCAGCCATCGTGGAAGAGGTAGGGGAACCCTCCTTGCGGCCCGTTCTTAGGTGAGATAAGCACTTGGAAATGGGCGAAGATTTTCTTATGGACGATAATGACATGGAGGAAAGAAGAGCTAATCTGCCTTCTTTGGGTTTAATGGAGAAAATGGGTCCATAAATGTTTAAACAGAACAAGAGCCCTTTGAAATAGATCAAAATGTGACATCTCCGGGCCATCTGTGCATTATGTGGAGAGCGCGGAAGGCTAGGTTTCTTAAAGCAGCTCTAAAATTTCTCTCATTTTCTATTAATGGGGTGGGGGCAGGGAATATGCATTTAATCTAACAGTCACATTCTGTATAAAGGCCCTACCTCAAGAAGCAAATCCCCGACTGTTATACGTATCTTGCTCTGGATACGCCTCTTCTAAATCAGGGTGGATATAATGGGCCCGCAGATGTTTTCTTGGATGGTGAGGGAAAGTCCACAGTCCGCTCACACTTAAGAATCGGACTTCTGAAATTGCCCGTGTTCTTTGTGTTCGGCTCTGTGTAAATAATTCAGATTATTAATATTTCTCAGGATTTGGCCAAAACTCCCGACACCTAGCTCGGACCCTCTGAGCCAAAGAAAAGCTTGTTTCGGGAATATTAAACTAGGAGTTTACTTGCCCGATGACTAATTCTGTTGTGTTCTTGGTTTTTGTGTTTTTGTTTTTTTCAGCTAGGTGAGTCTGAATAGATCTGTGAGGACGGGAAAGAAGAGCTCGCGGAAGACCATTTTGCTCCAGGAATAGGCCTTGGCCATGTAAAAGTGCTTACAGTGCAGGTAGCTTTTTGAGATCTACTGCAATGCAAGCACTTCTTACATTACCATGGTGATTTAATCAATGGCTACGGACAACTGTAGTTTGTGCATAATTAAGTTGTGGATGCTTCTGCGCTGTTCCTCCTGATGTGTCGCCTGTGTTAAGGTGCATCTAGTGCAGTTAGTGAAACAGCTTAAAACCTACTGCCCTAAATGCCCCTTCCCGCACAGGCTGCCTCATACTCAGCGTTACAAGTATCCCTTGAGTCACACTTTGACCAGGACAAGTTCCAAAGGTTTGTTTTCTGTCGTTTCATCGTTTGGTGGGAGCAGACGGTGGGGACTGCGCAGTGCACAGCTGCGCACCAAGGAGAAGATCGGGCCCTCGTGGTACCAAAGTGCTCGTAGTGCAGGTAGTTTTGGCTTTACTCTACTGTAGTATGGGCACTTCCAGTACTCTCGGGTCACGACTCTCTCGGTGATGGAGAGGCTATTGAGAGACACTGCCACTTACGGTTAGTTTTGCAGGTTTGCATTTCAGCGTATATATGTATATATGGCTGTGCAAATCCATGCAAAACTGACTGTGATCATGTGTGCGGTCTACAGCCCTGGGACTGTATGTGTGTGTCTCCAGCCTTCGTGCCCGTTCATCCATGGGTGGGGATTTGTGGCATTACTTTTGTTCTATATAAAGTATTGCACTTGTCCCGGCCTGTGGAAGAAAGGAGGATTTTATCGTCTTCTCATTTTAAATTGTAAAGGTTGTGCGGTCTGCTCTTTGGTAATTGACCAATGACCTGTTTTGCTGTTGTCGGGTGGATCACGATGCAATTTTGATTAGTAAAATAGGAGAAAAATTGCACGGTATCCATCTGTAAACCGCAGGACCTTTTTTGACGACGGCCTGTATTGGTACTGAAGTAAGATGGTAAAATCCTTTCTCAAGTTACCGCTATTAACAAATGTTTTGGAATGCAAAACTAACAATATGAAGATTTTAAAATAAAATATTCGCAGTTACGAAGTGTGTGTTTTGGCAGTTTGGTGCATGATCAGATTGTTACTGAATGTAATTGGGCCTCGATCTTGGAAAATAAATGAGATTTAAAAATCTTTAAATTTGGACTCTTTTTATTTTATTTTTTTTTTTAAGATTAAGAATGCTAGAGGATTAAAAAAAAAATCTCGTGGTGGGTGGTGGTGGCCCTAAGGGGAAAGTTAGGCATAGCTGCTTTTCAAGTTGCATCTACAGAAAGAACCAAGACCCCTAATTTTGGGAAATTGATTATGCTACCAGATTTTGGGTGAAATGTGCCCATTTTAAGTACATGTGCTTATCCATATGAGGGGATGCAAAATTGTGAACCAGTGGGATCCCTGCCCTTGAGGAACTAGGCACACTTGACATGTAACTTGAGGAAAGAGTGGCCTTGTCAAACAGGGCTTGGGATTCTGAGGAGAGCGTGGGGTGGAATGGCCGCTGGACGGAGAGATGTTGCCTCTACTTCAAGGGCTAGGATGTTGCGTGCGAGCTTACTGTTAGGGCTGGGGTTCGGGGGCTCTGTAGGGTGACTAACCTTGAGCAGAACTTCCTCACACCCTGCTAGTTAGCTGTCTGAGAGCTCACAAGGTAGAAGTGAATATTGACAACACAAAGTGTTGAGTGTAGTCAGCCAGTCGCCACCACATCAGGCAGTTTGGGTCCTCTAGTGGTTCTTAGACTCTGGCACTTGGTAAAACACAGATGGCCAGTCCTTCAGGAGTTAACTCAACAGGTCTGCTGAGGCCTCAGGGTCTGCATTGCAGCCGCTGGAGGCCATACTTGGAGAAGCGGCCATACTTGGAGAAGCGCTGCTTAAAGAGAATCGGGAGATCTCTGCTTCTAGGACAAATGAAGGTAGCAAAACCAGTTGCCTACCTTTAATTTCGTGTTCGATCTTTGGGGTAGAGATGCTGGCAAAGAGGGACTATGGATGTGTCATTTTTTTTTTTTAATGTTTTATTTATTTCTAGGAGAGAGAGAGACCGCGTGAGCAGGGAAGGGTCAGAGAGAGGGAGTCACAGACTGAAACAGGCTCCAGGCTCTGAGCTGGCAGTCAGCACAGAGCCCGACGCGGGGCTCGAACCCATGAACCCCGAGATCATGACCTAAGCAAAAGTCGGATGCTTAACCGACTAAGCCACCCAGGCGCCCCTGGATGTGTCATTCTTAACTTCCTGCTGCCATAGAGTTTGAATTTTCAAACCGTTTGTCGGTCCAATTTAATCAGTAAAAGGGGCTCTTGCCGAACTGCACTTTGGCCTTGAGCTAGTTGCCTAGGTCTCGCTTCCTCATTAGGGGAAACTGATAAGGTTGGCCTACCTCAAAGATCTGCAGGTTAAGTACATTCTCTGGTGGTAGTGGTTGGGGGGCTGGATTTTAATTCTTAGTGATGAAGTGAAATCTTAATGAAAAGAGACTTTTGGTAGTAAAGTCTGTCTTCCAGTATTAAGTATGTGTGTGTGATTTTTTTTAAAGTGACTAATGCTTGAGGCAATTATACAAGCATAAAGAACTCTACAGATATTTCCTGTGCTGTCCAATGCTTACTACTTTGTTGGTGCCTAATCATTGTTAAAGTTTGATGTGGCAGCAAAGCAAAGGTTTCCCTCCCCTCTAATAAAGTAGCTCAGTAAAAGAGGGGATTAAAGCTTATTTGTTATAATCCTTAACACCACCAAACCTCCGCTTTAATAATACAAGTTTATTGTTTCCAGTGGTTCACCGGTGCTTTACGAAAGGTGGCTAGTACGCAGACAGTTACTGCGGTTTCCACCTTTAATGGGCCCGGGTGGAGGAGCCGTGTTCCTTAGGGGTAGGCCAGTCTCCCTGTTACAGTCCCCGCTTCTTCACCTGAAGTCAGGGCTGAGCTGGATGATCGGAGGGCCTCCTCTGGCTTCAAAAATTCTGATCTGTCCGTGTTAAAAGTTCCAGGCCTCAAATAATTCTAAAAGTGCTTTGCACCTAATTCACTTGTTTAGAAATTTGGGGGAAAGTGGTACTTGAAATCCTGAGGTACGGGCAAAATGAGCAATATATACATACACCGTGTATAGCTTACTCATTTCTAAAGACTAGCGGTAAGTTCAGTATATAGGTAATGCCACCAGGTGTATTTTCTGTCTTTACTTCAGAGGGTAAATACGGTTTTTCAAGGTCATCAGCGTGGCCATTAATTTTCGCTAGACAGAAGAGTTGATGTGGCACAGGTTTAATTAGCTCAAACATATGTTGACTTAGAAGTTGCTTTTTTGGCAATCCTCACTTATTTTAGCTTTAAAAACAAGGGACAAACAGGAAAATGGGTAATGGTAAAATTTCAGCTGAAAGAAATAGTCCAGTAACTGAGGACACTGAAGCGCAGAAAGAAGTGACTTGCTCAAGGTTTTGATAAGTAGTCAGGGACCAATATGCTAAGGCCCACAGCCCACGCTAGAAGCTTGCAAGCAGGGAACAGGGCACAGCTTGGGATTGGGAATGTGGCTGGGCCAGGAAGTGCTTCCCAGAGGAGGGGGCCCTAGGGGAGCCAAAGCAAGCAAGAAGGCCAATGAAGGGCCTTTATTAGGAGACCTGTTTCTGCAAAAAGCTAAGCTAAGAGGTCAGATCAAGTCTCCCCCGCCCCCGGGGAACTGTGCTTGGTTCCGAATGTATGGTGTGTGTGAGGGGACAGGTAGATTAGGACCAGATCAGGGATTCTTGTCCTGAATAGAAAGGGAAGTCACTTATGAGTTCTAAGCAGAGAAGTGACATAAGCCAAATTTGCCCATTGAATAAGATCAGCCTGACAGCAATGTAGAGTCTGGCTTGGCAAGCACTGAGCCGGAAGCCAGCTGGGGGGCTGTTTTACGGGTGGATTCGAATCAGAACAGCAGTAGCAGCATAGACGGAGAGGCAGCTTTCCCCTTCCAATACATGGATAGACTTCATACAATCCGAGCCAATATCTCAGAGGGATAGTTTCCAAACTTCACAAGGACTCTAAAGTTCACCTGTAAGAATAAATGTGGAGGAACGGTCAAGAAAATAGGGTGGAAAAAAGGAGTCATGAAGTGGATGGAACTTTCATTAACAGATGTGAAAACATTATAAAGCAACATTTTAGAAGCGATGCCAGTACAGAAATAGATGCCTGTTGCCGAGGTTCCTATCCTGATCTGCTGATCAAAGTATACATAAGTAGTGAGATGATCACTAAGGTATCACTTCAGATTGCGAAGGGGCATGGGAGACCTTTCTGGGGTGATGGAAATAAATATTCTGTATTTGGACAGACGTTTGTGTTCTGTGGGATGTATGCATTTGTCAAAAGTAACCAAAGGGTACATCTACGAGTTATGCATTTCACTCTATGTTCATTTTACCTGAAATCCAAACTATATTGAATTTACCTAAAAACCAAACTAAATACTGAATTCTAGTTAATGATAAGCATGTGAAAGCATATAGGGATGAATGCTTATTTTGAAACTTGCTTTGAAATGCATACAAAATTAAAATGGACTGATGGGTGGACAGATGGAGGCTTAAGTCACTAGAACAAGCTGTTAACAGTAGTAGAACCTACGTGATCGGATGTGTGTGTTCACTGTACAGGTCTTCCAGTTTTTCTTCATGTTTGGGACTTTTTATAATGAAGTAGTGGGACAAAAACATAATTGGCAGAATGAAGAGTCTAGATCATTATAACCATGACTTACTGAGTGCTGGGCACTGTGCTGATGCTTCATGGGCAATGTATCTTTTAATGCACACAGTAACCTATGAAGTAAAACAATTCTATTATCTCTATCTTACAGATGAAGAAAAACCGAGGCCCCTAAAGGTTAAGTAACCTGCCCAAAGCGACACAATCCACAAGAAGCTAGTGTCCAGGCTGTACATGGAATCAGATAGATAAGTGGAATAATCTTGCTGGTAGTTGATTTAATTAGAATGTAGCAGCACCTGGACTGACCTAACTCCCAGGCCCACACACTTTATGCCTGCTCCTTGCATTCCTTCTGGAATAGCTCCCAAACTTCCGGCAAGCCCACCTGAGATACAGAGGTGGTTGGTAGAGGGTTGTGGGAACTGACGTGTTATGGTGGAGGCGATGGAGAGAGATGATGAGTTCACTGTCGTAGATGTGGATTCAAGAGGCCTTTGAGACATCCTGGGAGAGATGGGGATCCAGGTGCTAGAGCTGAGGACATAGATCTGATTCTGGGTGGCGGTTGAAGCATTGGTGGTGAGAAGACCCCAGAGTTCCCCGGGGCAGGACCTCGTCAAGAGCAGGTAAATAAAGGGTGTTCCGTCAAGCTGAGGGTAGAAGAGACAGCACAAGAAACTGGTCTAACTGAGCTCAACGTTTGCTGAGTATCCCAATTTCCTGTCATTTTCACTTAATGAATATCTGCTCTTGTGTTGGTAGATGCCTGAACATTTCCATACCCAAGCGCCTTTATATAGCCTATCTTCTATAGGAAAATACAGGAAAATTTCGTGAATTATATTCACCATATCTAAGGGTGAATATTGTTTTGCTAAAGATTTTACTTTTAGGTAATCTGTACGTCCAACCTGGGGCTTGAATTTAAAACCCTGAGATCAAGAATCGCATGTTGTACCAACTGAGCCAGCCAGGTACCCCTCTAACGGTGAATATTTTTAACACGACACAGGAAAATCAAGTTCACTTTGGGAACCATAAAATTGTTTCTGTTCATGGTGAAGTGGGGACTCTTCTATATTTTTCCAGTCATTCCTCTTGTTCTCAAGATTTTTCCAGTCTTAGATTACTTTGACTACGTGCCAGAGCACTTCTAATGTTTTCGGAGAATGAAGTTGCCAAACTGCATCTGTTTCATAGTGACTCCTATTCTTTTGTTGCTTTGAGTGATTTATGTAGAATTGTGCTTAAAAGGACAATCCTGTTTATTTTATTTTTTTAATGTTTTATTTATTTCTGAGAGAGAGAGGGAGAGAGAGAGAGAGAGACAGCGTGAACAGGGGAGGGTCAGAGAGAGAGGGAGTCAAAGAATCCAAAATAGGCTCAAGGCTCTGAGCTGGCTGTCAGCACAGAACCCGACACGGGGCTCGAACCCACAAACCGTGAGATCATGACCTGAGCTGAAGTCGGACAGTTAACCGACTGAGCCACCCAGGCGCCCCAGGACAATCCTGTTTAAATGCCATATTGTATATGTTGGAGGTCTGGGATGGTTTCTCGACTGACTTGTCAGAAGCAATTATAATTACTCTCTATAATATTGGTTTTTAAAGGATATCAAATTTGATTTTAGTACAGTCATTCGACAAAGGCTTAAGCATCTCTAATTTGTTTAAATTTTTTTAGCCACCAAACCAGGGATATTACTAGATCTATTTCTAGGAGCTGCTCAAAAGCATTGACTGGGGAAATGGGTGTTACAGCCATTGCTTCTAATTTATTTCAAGCATACCCCCACAGTTTTCTGTATTGAAAAATTTGAAAACAACCATAGTTTAGGTTAATACCAAAATTTGTTATTTTAATTTTGACAGAGCTCTTATATTTTAGGGTTAGGACTGACTGTATTGAATATAATTGGAAATGAGTGTACCTGTTGGGGGGGTAAAAACATATCTTCAGTAATTTTAAAAAAATGTTTATTTTTGAGGGGTGGGGGGAGAGACAGAGCATGAGCAGGGGAGGGGCAGAGAGAGGGAGACACAGAATCTGAAGCAGGCTCCAGGCTCCGAGCCATCAGCACAGAGCCCGACTTGGGGCTCAAACTCATGAACCGCGAGATCATGACCTGAGCTGAGGTCGGAAGCTTAACCGACTGAGCCACCCAGGTGCCCCTCTTCAGTAATTTTTTTTTAAAGGCAACTTTAGAAGCACTTGGGTGGCTCAGTCAGTTGAGTGTCTGACTCTGGATTTCGGCTCAGGTCATGATCCCAGGGTTGTGGGATTGAGCTCTGCATCAGACTCCACGCTCAGTGTGGAGATTCTTTCTCTCCTTCTGCCCCTCACTCCGCTCTCTAAAATTAAAAAAAAAAAAAAAAAAGAAATTAACGACAAAAACTTCATTATGTCTCTAGTGTTTTACGTGCTGACTTAAGTTATGCCGTGGTTGATTCAGACAAAATTCAAATTAAGAGCTTTGTAATCTTTAATATTACTAATTGGAAGCAGTATTTGAATAGTGATTCTTGAAAATGAAAAATATCTTTTTTAAAACAATTTTTAAGTGTTTTATTTATTGCTGAGAGAGAGCGAGAGAGAGACAGCGTGAGCAGGGGAGGGTCAGAGAGAGGGAGTCACAGAATCCGAAACAGGCTCCAGGCTCTGAGCTGGCCGTCAGCACAGAGCCCGACGCGGGGCTCGAACCCATGAACCGTGAGATCATGACAGAAGCCGAAGTTGGATGCTGAGCCGACTGAGCCACCCAGGCGCCCCAAAAATGAAAAATATCTTCAATCAGAAACCAAGAATATTGTTTTTGCTCCATCCAGTTGACCAACTCCCACTTCTTTTCTTCCTGGCCCAATAGTGTGATCCTCCCCACATTTCAGACTATAGCTGAAAGACAGCTTAAACTTTTACTTGTAGGTACATTATTAACAATAAGTACTTAAAAAAAGGTTTGACTGCCTTACTGGTTGTGTGTGTGTGTGTTTAGCACTGTGTTTTTGAAGTGTGGTCAGATGAGGTTCCACCAAGCAACCTTAGGGTTGACCTCTCATATCTTAGCTCTTGGTATAGATTCTTTAGGATAGTGAATGTCAACCACAATTCATCATGTTATTGTTGACAAAATCAGCATCATTCTATCGGTGTGTGTGTGTGTGTGTGTGTGTGTGTGTGTGTGTGTGTGTGTGTGTGTGTCTTGTGATGGGATAGCCAGTCAGTAGGGGTTTTAGTTCTGCTGAATTGATTTTTTAATCATCACCCCAGGCAACCACTGGTCTAAGCAAGAAAATAGTGGCAAAGGCGTACATAGCTTTGAATTCTGGTCTGAGCTTGCTAGCAGCTTTGCTCTGTGACCTTGGGTGTGAAAATTAAACTGTGCTGGCCCCTGACTTATAAGTGGGGCAAATCGCAGCACTCTTTCCTGCCACAGGTGTGTTTCCCTGTTCTGCCCTGAGGAGAAATTTAGGTGCCAGATCCTAGGGCAGTACAAGGATCCGGTGGTAGTTATTTGCCATAACTATAGCTGAAGGCTAAATTAGGGATAGGGAAGTCTAGCTGGAGCCAATTTGGAGAATTAGAGTACATTAATTTGCTGCTTTGCCAGATGATTATCTTAGAGGAAGGCTTCTCCAGGTTTCGTGAGGAGGAGATCAGAAGTTGAAGGCATCTTGGTTCAATCCTAAAGTGTAAGTAGGTATAATTTTTGCTGATTTGGGGGTGACTTGATTTGCCCACTAAATTCCTGGCTTCTTGAACCGATTAAGTAGCTAAATAACTGCCAGAGCAGATTGTGTGACCTTGAGTTGTTTTCAGGAGAACACTGCTCGAGCCAGAGGGGGAAAGGGATGAACATTTATAGAGTGCTTCCTACGTGCTAGATGTTTCACATGTATCATCTCGTCAGCTCATCACAAGACTGCTGGCAGGCAGGGACTGTGCCCACTGAGGCTCAGAACAGTTGCCTATTGTAATTTTTAACACTTACTGCAACTTGGCCAAGGTCACAAATCTAATCAAATAATAGATTGGCTTCAATGTGACTTCTTTTTTAAAAAAGTTTACTTCTTTTTGAGAGACAGAGACAGAGCACGAAAGGGGGAGGGGCAGAGAGAAAGAGGGAGACACAGAATCTGAAGCAGCCTCCAGGCCTCAAGCTGTCAGCACAGAGCCCAAAGCGGGGCTCGAACCCACGAACCGTGAGATCATGACCTGAGCTGAAGTCGGAAGCTTAACCGACTGAGCCACCCAGGCGCCCCTAAATGTCACTTCTTTAGAGAAACCTTATTTGGTCACTGTGTGGAGAGTAGATTTCCCCTCCTCCCTTCCCCCATACCATTTGTCCCATACTGTTTACTGGGACACTTATTTCAATTTATAGTTATTTGTTTGTTTGCTTGTGTCTTGCCTGTTTTCCCAACTAGAATGCAGGCTTCAGAAGGGCCGGGATGACCCCAATATCAGCCTTGTTCACCACTGTCTCCAGTACTCGACTCAGTGACTCTCACATAATGGGCACTCCGTAAGTATTCATTGGGTGAAGAAGAGAATGAATGAATGAAAAAGCTTGTCTGACACAAACCCCTTTTTTCTTTCCATTATGTAACATTGACTTACATGTCTCTAGATGGAAGAGCTGAGACTCAGAGATGTTAAAGAACTTGCCCAGGAGGCCCGATAGAGCTCAGACCCCAAAGGCTGGTTGTGGTCCAAAGTCCCTGGATGATGATAACTCACACTGGTCCGCAGTTGCTTGTACTTGAGTTTGCTATGGAATGATCACACAAACGGCACAAAGGAGTTGGGATCAAGGACATAAGGGAGGGAGTAGATACAGTCCCCAGTGGCTGACCAGCTTCTTGCAAAAGGCTGGGGGGTCAAGGTGGCCCTCCAGTGACCTGTCTGGCAGCAAGAGCCCCAGAGCAGGGCTTACAACCTTCGGTCATACTCTGCTGGGAGTGGTCACCTCCTTCCTCTCTGTGACTCAGTCTCCTTACCTATACGATGAAAACAAGAAGTGTTTTATGAAGGTTAAATGAGTTAATATCCATGAAGTACTTAGAATAGTCTCTAACACATAGTAAGTGATAATATTGGAGTTTGTTAAATAAGATAAGTACAAATGGGAATAAAATAAAGTACAAAGAGGGGTGCCTGGGTGGCTCAGTTGGTTGGCCGTCTGACTTCGGCTCAGGTCATGATCTCATGGTTCATGGGTTCGAGCCCCACGCTGGGCTCTGTGCTGACAGCTCGGAGCCTGGAGCCTGCTTCAGATTCTATGTCTCCCTCTCTCTCTCTCCCTCCCCCACTTGTACTTTATCTCTCTCTCAAAAATGCTCACACTCTGTCTCTCTCTCTCAAAATAAAATAAAGACACAAAAAGTTAAAAAAAAATTAAGTACAAAGAGAGAGAGTTTTAGGTAGGGTGGCTTGACTCATCTTTTTGTTTTAATTTTCATTTTTAAGTAATCTCTGTGCTCAATGTGGGGCTCAAACTCACAATCCTGAGGGGGCGCCTTGGTGGCTTAGTCAGTGGTTGAGCGACCAACTTCGGCTCAGGTCATGATCTCACAGTTCGTGAGTTCAAGCCCCATGTCTGGCTCTGTGCTGACAGCTTGGAGCCTGGAGCCTGCTTTGGATTCTGTGTCTCCCTCTCTCTCCGCCCCTCTCCCGCTCACACTCTGTCTCTCAAAAACGAATAAACGTTACAAAATTAAAAAAAAAAGTCACAAGCCCGAGATCGAGAGTGACATGCTCTACTGACTGAGCTAGCCAGGTGCCCCTGGCTTGATCTATCTTAATGCCTTCATTTTGGGTCCTTAATTGTCAATTGGGATTTTTCCCTCAATGAGAATATATCTCTGATTTTATCACTTTCCCCTTGGGGTTTCCTCATAAGTCCAAAATCAACTTTACAGAAACATACTTCATAGTCAGCTTTATTAGAACAAAGAGTTTCTTCTACCTCTCACGCCGGAAAGGTTCAAAGAGGCCAAGGCAGCCCAGGGGTTAAATTAGAACATCTTGAGAGAGAACAGAGGAAAGCTAGAATTATATGCTTCAACAGGTGTTTTACGATGGAAACTCATTAAACTACACGAACACGTGAACATAATACTGCACACTTGTGTGATACTTTTCTCTTTTTCCTTCAAAGTACTTTCATGTCTAGAATTTCATTTGTCCTCATAAGGTCTGCGTGTGGTAGGGAGATCGGGTATTCTCATTTGGCATAAGAAGAAACTGAGCCCAGCCGGGGTAAATTTATTCCACCAACATTTTTTTTTTAAAATGTTTTATTTATTTCTAAGAGAGAGAGACAGCGTGAGCAGCGGAGGGTCAGAGAGAGAGGGAGTCACAGACTGAAACAGGCTCCAGGCTCTGAGCTGGCAGTCAGCACAGAGCCCGACGCGGGGCTCGAACCGACGAACGGCGAGATCATGACCTAAGCAAAAGTCGGACGCTTAACCGACTAAGCCACCCAGGCGCCCCAATTCCACCAACATTTATTGAGCCCTTACAATGTGTGAGGCATTTGTGATACAAAGATGGATACAACGGAGTTCCTGCCTTTCATTAAACCAACTCTTGAAATAAACTACGTGGAATGCTATTGGGCGACATACGGGATACAGGAGGGGCATGGTGATCGCGTGTGCACCCACATGTGTGTGTGCGTGCACGCGTGTGCATGTGTGGGGAAGGAAAGCAGAGACGGTCACACGGAGGCGCGCCTTGGGTTTGGTTGTAAACAGTGGTGTGCTGCTGAGTCCTTAACAATGGGCTCTAGGGAAGACAAAGCTCGGACGTGAGGCATCTGCGGAGTTCGGTGTTGTGCATACTTGCGCCGCGGCCAGCTGCAGGCCACCAGTGTGATGTCGTCGAGTGTGGGGTTCGGAAGAGGCGCCCGGACGCACATCACTGCAGAGTATTTCCACCACACAGACAAATGGGCACTCACAGCCTCAGAAACACGGGTCACGGTAAAATGTGGGGAAACAACTAGGCGGTGGTGTGCTTTGAGTATTTAATATCTTCACTTTTCATATAGCTTGCTTAGTTTGAGGTTAATTTTTAGTATCAGGTGTGTTAACAACTGGTTCACAAAATTCGCATCTAACGGTCAGCTCTTGTGAGCCTGCGATCAGATTCCAGCACCCACCGGCCAAGGAGGTAAGCACTGAAGGGAGGACAATTTCAGGCGGAGGCAGTCACACGCGCGTGAAACGGCATGGTGCGTTTATGAAATTGCACGCGGTTTGCTGAGCGTTCTTAGAAACAGATTTACAGTGGCGCTAATGAATTTTCAGCTTCAGGGCTCCTCACCCTGGGGCCTCTTCCCCCAGAGAGCCTCTTACATAATTTTGTATTCTTTTTCTTAACCAACTGAGCCACCCAGACACCTCTGTATTCTTTTTTTTTTTTTTTTTTTAAGCATTTATTCAGTTTTGAGAGACAGAGAATGAGTGGGGAGGGGCAGAGAGAGAGGGAGACACGGAATCTGAAATAGGCTCTGAGCGTCAGCACAGAGCCCCATGTGGGGCTCGAACTCACAAACCGTGAGGTCATGACCTGAGCTGAAGTCGGATGCTTAACCTACTGAGCCACCCAGGCGCCCCACCTCTGTATTCTTTTAAGAGGCCTCATCGAATGGGATGAGCCTCGGATGCCAAAAATCTTTAAATCAACCCCTGGACGCCTGACTGAAGAAGATTCAGAAACAGAGCCGGAGATCCGAGGTTATTGAGGATAATGGAGAATCTTTTGTGTCACGCAAGGAAGTGGACTTTATCGCACAGGCACAAAGGGAAGTGATCTGTTCCCGTCTCTGCTTTGCTGGCGTCATCTCCGGCTGTATGTGGAGAATGGGTGGAGGGGCCAGAGCAAGTACGTGGAGGTCAGTTAGAAGGCTCTAGTAGCAGTCCAGGAAGAGTCATGGAGGTGGAGATGGAGGGAGGTGGATGGATTCAAAAGATACTTTTGAGGTCAAACCAGCAGGACTTGGCAATGGATTACATCATATTAATGGGGAGGGGCAACGAGGAACAAGACAACTATTCTCAAACCAGAGAGATGGTGATTCCACCAAGCAGGACAGGGCTCGTAAGGAAGGCATATAAAACTAGGGCGCCTGGCTGGCTCAGTCAGTAGAGCATGCACATCTAGAGCCTGATGTCATGAGTTCGAGCCTCACATTGGGGGTAGAGTTTACTTAAAAAACACACACAACTACGAAACCCACAGAAGGCTCTCATGAATGGATGATGGGCTTTCTAGTCAGTCAGACTTGCATTCAAATCGCAGCCCTGATGCTGCGAATGAGGCAGAACGAGGAACGGAGTAAGTTGTTTAAACTGAGCCTCAGTTTCCTCACCTCTGAAACCTGAGAGTTACTGTGGAGAGTAAGTTAAGTCTGTAAACTAGGTCTCACTAAATCGGAAGAAGATGAAGTATGAGTGGGGAAGAAAATGAGCTCAGTTGTGTTGGATTTGAAGTGTGTGTGGGATATCCAAGTAGAGAGATCCAGTGTGGGGACAGAACCCTGGAGATACTCGTATTAAAAGTCACTTCGGGGGGCGCCTGGGTGGCTTAGTCGGTTAAGCGTCCGACTTTCGCTTAGGTCATGATCTCGCAGTTCGTGGGTTCGAGCCCCGCGTCGGGCTCTGTGCTGACTGCTAGCTCAGAGCCTGGAGCCTGTTTCAGTCTGTGACTCCTCTCTGACCCTCCCCTGCTCACGCTGTCTCTCTCTCCTAAAAATAAATAAAACATTAAAAAAATTAAAAAAAAAAAGTCACTCGGGTGCCTGGGTGGCTTAGTCGGTTAAGCGGGCCCACTTTCGCTTAGGTCATGATCTCACGGTTCGTGGGTTCGAGCCCCGCGTCGGGCTCTGTGCTGACTGCCAGCTCGGAGCCTGAAGCCTGTTTCAGTCTGTGACTCCCTCTCTCTCTGAACTTCCCTTGCTCACGCTGTCTCTCTCTCTCTCTCTCTTAGAAATAAATAAAACATTAAAAAAAATTAAAAAAAAAAAGTCACTTGATGGGGTGCCTGGATGGCTCAGTTGGTTAAGCGTCCGACTTTGGCTCAGGTCATGATTTCGTGGTTCGTGGGTTTGAGCCCTACGTCGGGCTCTGTGCTGACAGCTAGCTCAGAGCCTGGAGGCTGTTTCGGATTCTGTGTCTCCCTCCCTCTGACCCTTCTCTGCTCATTCTCTCTCTCTCTCTCTATTTCTTAGAAATAAATTTTAAAAAACATTAAAAAAAAGAAATTAAAAAAAAAAGCTGTTGAAGAAAGAACATCCAACAAAGGAGATTGTAAATGAGTGACCACAAAGATAGGAAGAGGACTAGGAGGTAGTGACGGCGGGGAGATCACTGCTGACCCTCTTAGCACCACGGCCTCACAGCAAATTGCTTTCAACCCTGTCCACTTTGACCCCACCCCTCAATTCCAACTATCTTTTCTCCAAATCCCTATCTTTACCATTGAGTCTAGTGTCCATGGTAATGGACATTCATGTTGAATGTCCATCCATTCAACATCTATCATACCATACCCTTACCTCCCTTGTCCTGATGCCACACCTATTGTGCAAAATCCCAGCTCTGGATCGATACACCAGCCCCCTTTCCTCTGCCTCGACACTTGAGTGGCTGGCCACTGCCAGGGAACGTGACACGGACAGGTGGGCCCTGATGTCATCATGATCTCAGAAAAGTCCACAACTGCATCCTGATTCTTCAAATTTTTTCCCCAGCACTGGCCTGAGAGAGCAGCTGGATTTTCCTGTAACCTACAGGAAGGGCACGGAAGTTATCTGGGAAAAAGAGGACCTCGAAGGTCTGGCGAAGGGTGTGGGTAAGGCTCCCATGCATCGTTGCAGGGCTGGAAGGCTGGAAACAAGATGAGAGCGGGCTTATCTCAGTGGGGGCACTGTTGGGGGGGTGACAATGGTTAGGACCCAGTGGAACAATACACTCAGCATCCAGGCTGATTTGCCTCGAGGCTCATGAAGCTGCAGCCTCAGGGCCCTTCATCTGCACAGATAAATTCTGAGGACCCGCACCTCATTTTGCATTCACTACTGTGTGTGATTTCTCTTTAAGAGGCTCTCCCAGTTGTATAGATCAGGCCTCATCAAGCCTGGACCCACCTCTGGTCTGTTTCTAGCCTAAACACCTGCTTTCTACCACAGCCACAGGGCTGTATAAGCCTGTTTGAACGAGATGCCGTCCCAGGAGGAAGGATGATGGGAAACTCTCGAATATGACAGTTTTCCTAGTTATTAAAGTGACATGTCCTTTACTTGTTAATAGGCAACATATGTAGATTGTAGACCATCTTCAATTCAATAGACACCAAAGGGTACATAGCAAAAGACAAGTCTCTCTTTCACTACCCCGTCTTTCCCCAGGAGATACCCATGTGTTACTGGTTTCTTGTGTATTGTTTCAGAGGTATCATGTGGTATCATATATATTCTTTTGTTTTGCTTTTTTCTTTTTTTAAAGAGAGAGAGAGATTGAACAGGAGGGAGAGGGAGGAAGAGAGGGGGAGGGAGAGAGAGAGAGAGAGAGAGAGAGAGAGAGAGAGAGAGAGAGAATCTTAAGCAGGTTCCACGCTCAGCATGGAGCTCAACACAGCCCCGTCCCACGACCCCGGGATCATGACCTGAGCCGAAATCAAGAGTCAGACTCTCAACCAGCTGAGCCACCCAGGTGCCTGCTTTTCCTTTTTTTTTTTAACACAAATTCATAACATGCTATACCCACCTTTAGTCACCTTGTGTTTGCATTTTACAGTATGTTTGGGAATGAATTCCATTTCAATCCCCAAAGAGCTACCTCATTTTTTTTTTTAACAGCTGAAGGCTGTTTCATCGTGACGATGGACCGTAATTTATTTAACCAGTCCCCTATGACAGACATTTAGGTTGTTTGCAGTCTGTTGCTATTGTTGTCACACCACTATTGACTGAATTGAAAATTGATTTTGGCTTGAGATAGAGGCTGAACTCTTACTGAAATAAGAAGTCACCTCTTGTACACAAGTGGACACAAATAGCTTAAAAATTGTACTCTGTACGGTACTTACCTTAAAGTGTTACGAGGTTTAACGTAGATAATATCTATAGAGCACTTAATACACAGAATGTGCTTCACAAATGTTCTTGTCCCTTTTCCTAGGGCTCACGGAGTGACATGTCTCTGTTCCTCTCCAAAGCAAATCTTCCACCTGTGCCCCATGTCCCCATCGCTCCCATACCCTCATTAACCTTGATCTATCAACTGCGTCCTCTATCTCCCTGTCTACTGACCCCTTTCTCTAGCTATAGACACTATCTTTCTCTCCCATCCTAAATAAAACCACCCTTTGTGTTTCTTAGGATCTGGGCTCTGCTGTGAGCAACAGAGAGACCCAACCTAACAACAGCCTAAATGGAATCAATGTTTATGTCAATGGCCATGCAGGGGACAATCCCAGGTTGTGTGGCCGCTATACAGTCATCAGGGATTCAGGCTCCATCCAGCTTTCGTGTCTGCCACCCCCAGAATGTAGACTTCTTCCTCAGGTTCCAAGATGAAGTACAAGCCATTGTACTCACATTCCAAGTGGCAAGATGGAGGAAGGGGTAAGAGGCAAAAGGCACATAGCAACCATCTTTTTTTTTTAATAGTTTATTGTCAAGTTGGTTTCCATATAACACCCAGGGCTCATCCCCACAAATGCCCTCCTCCATGCCCATCCCCCTTCTTCCCCTCCCCCAGCCCTCAGTTTTTTCTCAGCATTGAAGAGTCTCTCATGGTTTGCCTCCCTCCCTCTCACCCACTATTTTCCCCCTTCTTCTTCCCCATGGTCCTCCGTTAAGTTCCTCCTAATCCTCCTATACGTGCAAACATATGATATTTGTCCTTCTCTGCCTGACTTATTTTGCTCAGCATAACACCCTCAAGGTCCATCCATGTTGCTACACATGGCCAGATTTCATTGTTTCTCATTGCCATGTAGTATTCCATGGTATAGATAAACCACATCTTCTTGATCCATTTGTCTGTTGATGGACACTTAGGCTCTTTCCATGTTTTAGCTATTGTGGAGAGTGCTGCTATGAACATTGGGGTACATGTGCCCCTTTGCATCAGCACTCCTGTATCCCTTGGGTAAATTCCTAGCAGTGCATAGCAACCATCTTTTAAGGAAACACACTCCTTGATATCACACATTTCTCCTTACATCCCATTTGAGCACACATAGCTACAAGAGAGTGAGGAAATGCAGACTTTACTCTTTTTTTCTTCTCTCTGTCTTTTAAAGTCCATTTATTTATTTTTGAGAGAGAGAAAGTGAGCACAAGTGGGAGAGGTGCAGAGAGAGAGAGGGAAAGAACCCCCAGCAGGCTCCGCACTGTCAGTGTAGAGCCTGACACGGGGCTCAAACCCACAAACCATGCGATCATGACTTGACCTGGAATCAAGAGCTGGATGCTTAACCAACTGAGCCCCCCAGGTGCCCCCAGGCAGACTTTATTTCAATCTAGATGATCATGTTTGCAGCTAAAAATCTGGTCTTCTAAAAGGAGGAGAGTGAATATTGATCAGGCAACTAGCAATCTCTGTGACACCTTCCCTCAGACTTCCTCCCTTCTCTTTTTTCTCAGTGGCTATGCTTCTCAAAACCATGGTCTCAACTCTGTTCTCCACTTACTTCTCTTTCAGTTATTTTTTTTTTTTAGCCCATTGGAAACAAACGTACTCCTAAACTTGCTTTTCTAAGGTCACCATGGGTTCACGAGTTAATTAATTAACAACTCATGTAATACATACATATTGAATTCCTAGTATGTGTCAGGCACTGGGCTAAATATTGGCGATACAGAGATAAATAAGTCATGGTTGTCCTTGCCCTATAGGACTCTAGTAATTTTATGAGAGAAACAGCAAATAGAATGAATGGTTAAAATACTGAGTAGCAAGTGACATGACAAAGAAGACATGAGAATATCTGAAAGCACAGAGGCTGGAGGGGTGGTGTAAGAGAAGGGGACCTTAGACGATGACACTTGAGCGTTCTCTCTGAAGACGGCAGAAGTGAGCCAAGTAGATGAGGAAATAAAGGGCTTCTTGAAGAGAGAGTATCCTGGGCAAGGATACCCAGCATTCTGGGAAATGCAGGTAGGATGCAATTGCTAGAATGATGGTGCTGTAGGAGGCAGAGTTAAGAAGAGGCAGGCAGGGGAGAGATTACAAAGGCCTTGATGCGTATGTATTGCCACCGAGCTCAGTGGGCTGTGTGCACATGTGCCCATCTTTAACAGCAAGGTGGTGAGCAGAGGAAGGGCCTGGTTCCATTTGTGTTTGGACACAGCACTGGCTGCTAGTAGAGGCTGGAGAGTGGGGCAAGAGTAAGAAGTAGCAAGATCATTAAGAGCACACAACTGTAGCCCAAGTGAGAGACGATGGTGTCCTGGACTAAGAAAGACAGAACGTGATGAGTATGGAAGAGATTTACCTGGGAGAAGGGTAGGATCTGGTGACTAGGTGGCTGTATGAGTAAAGGAGGAGTCAGGAATGATTTCTGCTTAACTACAGAGGACAAACTGAGAGTCACCAGAATGGAAGTGGGTGAGGGGATGGGTGAAATTGGTGATGGGGATTAAGGAGTACACTTGCTGGGTGCTGGGTGCTGAGTGATGAGCACCGGGTGATGTATGGAAGTGTGGAATCACTCTATTGTACACCTGAAACTAATATTACACTATATGTTAACTAACTAAAAATTAAATAGAAACTTAAAGAATGATTTTTGGCTTGGGCAAGTAGGTTGGTGGTGGTGGCAGTGTCAGTGGGGGAAGACAAAGAGGAACAGTTTGGGTTGTGGGACAATTAAGAATTCAGATTTGTTCGTGTTAAGGGTGAGATTCTTATGAGACAAATAAGCAGAGAAGTTAATTTATAGGTAGTTATTATACAAATCTAGCAGTAGCAATAGCTAAATATATGGCAAGAGATATAAATTTGGGCATCTCGAAATTGAAGCCTTGGTCATTCATTAGATCTCAGAAGAATACAGAGTAACAACAGAAAATGGTATAGGGTCAAATCTCTAGGATTTCAAAAGTTTAATGGTTTGATAGAAGAAGTTGAGCTGAGAGGGATCCTCCAGAGAAGTAGGAGAAAAACAATGAGACTGTAGTTTCATGGAGGCCAAGAGGAAGAGGCCAAGGGAAGGCATTATTCCAAGAAGGAGGAAAGAGATTTCAGCGTGTTGAATATGTGTAAGATGATGACTAAAAATGTGTCCATTGTACCTGAAGACATGTAGAATGTTTGTGACCCTAGTGAGGAAAGTTTTAGTCGAGTTATGGGACAGAAGCTTGATTGGAGTGGATGGAGAAGTAAGTGAGGGTGAAAAATCGAGACTTCCAGTACAGATAACACTTTTAAGAACTTTGGCTGATGATCAAGAAGACAGAGCCATAGTAGCAGTGGGAAGGGAATGGAAAACTCAGCTGAAAGGAAGCCACTGAATACATTTAGAGAGAAAAAATAGTGGGGCACCTGGGTGGCTCAGTCATTAAGTGTCCAACTCTTGATTTCGGCTTAGATCATGATCTCACAGTTTGTGAGATCAAGCCTCACATCGGGGCTTGGGATTCTCTCTCTCTCTCTTTCCACCCCTCCCCTGCTTGCGTGTTCTTGCTCTCAAATTGAATACATAAACATTTCTTAAAAGGAATGAAAAGACAGTTAATAGTGTAAGGTTCCTGAGAAAGTGGGTGGGATGAGATCCATTATTCTCAGATGTGGTCCCTGGACCAGAAGCTCCACCATCACCTGGAACTGGTTAGAGATGCAGATTCTCAGACCTCAGTTGAGACTGACTGAACCAGAAACTTTTTGGGGGTGGGGCCTGGAGTGCTGTGTTCTAACAAGCCTTCCAGGGGATTCTGATGTGTACTCAAGTTTGAGAGCCACTGTACCATGGTAAAAGGAAGGATAGGGACGCCTGGGTGGCTCAGTTGGTTAAGCGTCTGACTTCGGCTCAGATCATGATCTCATGGGTTGTCAGTTCGAGCCCCACGTCGGGCTCTGTGGGGCTCTGACAGCTCAGAGCCTAGAGCCTGCTTTGGATTCTGTCTCCCTCGCTCTCTGCCCCCCCCTCAAAAATAAATAAACATTAAAAATTTTTTTAAAAAGAAGGATATATCCCTTATTAGCAGGAGAGAAAGTGTATCAGAAAAGTACAGATGTAGATAGATGGGTCAGTTTGGTATGGGGAAGTTCATTCTCTCATTCAACAAATATGTTTGTTGAATAAGAAAATTGGAGGGATTGGGGCCTACCTGATTTGGTTTACATTTTTAGAAGTCTCACTCTGTTGAAAATAGACATTTGAGGTCAGTCGTGGGAGCAATGCCACTGTGTCCGAAGTGAGAGCTGGTCATGGCTTGGTACAGGGCCGTAGTGGTAGGGATGGTGGGAAGTGGTCAGATTCTGGACATATTTTGAAAGTAGAAGCAGCAGGATTTTCTGATGTACCAGATGTAGGAAGAGAGAAAAAGAGGAGAGTCAAGTATGACTTGAGGGTTTGGGCCTGAACAGCTTGAAGGCTAGAGTTGCCATTGACCTAGAGGAAGAAGGACTACCCGAGTGTTTGGTGCGTGCGGGGAGGGAGAGAATGAAGGTCAGGAGGAGAGGCAGGTTTGCTGGAAAGCTAATGACGCTTAGGTCACTCATTTGCTCAGGCTCTAGCAATATGTTAATAAGTAATTTTTGAGTTCTTTTTCCTGAAGAAGGAGCCCCAAATTCTTTAAGTTTAAAAGACCCAAATATTTGGATGTGCCCCTGATCAGAAGTTCCATTTTGGACATATTAAGGTTGAGATGTCTGTTAGACATCATTTATGGACTGAATTGTGTCTTCCCCCAAATCATATGTTGAAAATCTAACCCCCAATTATACTATTTGGATGTAGGGCCTTTAGGGAGGTAAGGTTAAATGACGTCACAAGGGTGGGGCCCTAGTCTGATAGAATTGGGATCCGAGTAAGAAGAGAGACCCCAGAGAGCTCTCTTTCTCTCCACACACATACAGAAGAAAAGCCACGTGAGGACACAATGAGAAGGTAGCCATTTACAAGCCAGGAAGAGAGGTCTCCCCGGACCCTAACCTGATAGCACCTTGATTTTGAACATCCGGCCTCCGGAACTATGAGAAAAATAAATGTCTGCTGTTTAAACCACCTCAACTAGCAGGTGTGTAGCAGGCAGCAGAAGGAGCCTAGAGCTCAGGAGAGGGGTCTGGCTGAAGACACACATTTGGGAGTCATCTGCGTATAGACAGTAGTTACAGCCATGAAGCTGGGTGCAGTCATCGAAGAAGCGAAGGTAGGGACAGAGGAGAGGTCCAAGGACAGAGCCCCGGCTCTCTCTAACGTTCAGGGTTGGCTTAATGAGGAGGAACCAGCAACAGAGAGCGAAGAAGAGCAGTCACGAAGGGAAAAGAGAACCCGAGAGATGGTGGCACCCCAGAAGCCAAGTCATGGAAGTGTGTCAAGGAGACTAGAGCGACTGTATCAAATGCTGTTGATAGAGTCAGGAAGACGGGGACAGAACACCCGGTTACATTCATCGACGTTGAGCGATTGTTTTGTACCCGATGTACTTCAATTATCTGTGTGACGTGGGAGGCTTGGTCACGCACTGAGAGACAGGGTGGGGCAGGGAGGGCTGGGGCGATGGCAAGGTGGGAGACATAGGGGAGTGAGGGACGTTTGGAAACATCGCTGGAGAAAGAGAAAGCACAGGTTGACTAGAGAGAAGGTGCAGGATCGCTGGGCAGCACCTAGGGCTTATTGGAGATGTTCCGCAAGCAGTTGGATTCCCAGCCGCGGCAGGGGACTGGGCTGCTAAGGGTTAATAACTTTTCCCCCTCATTTATTTAAAAATAAGAACAGCAGATCCTTGTTTAGGGCCTCAGAGACAGTTTCAAGATAAGAAAGAACAGGATGCTGACGGTCCAGGAGAGGCCACTTGGACTTCAGGGGAGGGCCACATAGCAATGTCCAGCTGGCCGGGCCCTTATTCCCACACAAGAGCTGTCCTTGAAGCAGTCTGACGCGGGGCTGTGTCAGGTGACGTTTGGTGTCCTGATGCTGCTTTCCATTTCCTGGCTGGCCTTGGGGAGCACGTGCACGTGTGTCTAGTATATTGAGGGGGGAGCCAGGAATGCGATCCAGACGGCTGTGCTCCCGCAGGCCCGCAGATGCATTCCGGGCCTTTCTGGGGAGAACACAGCCTTGCTGGCTAACACTTGAGGCGAACGGTTCTCAGTGTTATCTGTGTCCATTTACTGAACGTTCAGCCCAGGCCTACGTGGCGGGCGGTATTGCTCTCCTCACTTTGCAGCGAGGACGACCGTGGCTCAGAGAGGTGAAATAACTCGCTTGGGGACACACCAATAGGAAGCATGAGAGCCGGGATTCAGGCCCAGGCAGACCGAGCCACGGAGTATGAAGCACAGTGAATGTTTCCCACCTACGTGCCAGGCGGTGCACTAAGCGCTTTTGCTGGATTATCTCATTTCATCCTTGAGGTCGACACCGTTATTAATCTCATTTGACTAATGAGGTCAAGTAACTTAATCCAGATCACACTAAGAGGAGGGGTCGGGAGAGCCAGTGCCGGACTGCCCGATAAATGCCTCATCCTGTAGATAGATGTGAAAATAGATGAATGTTTTTTGTGGGTGGGTTTTGTCTTAAAGGGCCCTTAGCCTCAGTGGTGGTAAGGGCTCTATGGCACACACCAGAGGACTAGGCTGGACATAGATATTTGGGGACAGTCAGCATTAGCTGGGACAGAACACGCTCTCGCTGGCATAAGGTGTTGATGGAAGAGTGTAGAGAGTCCAGCACTGAGCCCTGGGGGACTTCACCATATCAGAGAGTGGCCAATAGTGTCAGGCAGGGGACGCACGCAATGACTCTAGCAACACCGGTGGCTCCCGGGAGAGCGGTTTCAGTGGGGCCATGAGAGCAGAGACCGGTGTGCGCGGGTGGGGGCGTCAGGGAGGTGACAAAGTGCAGGCCGTGGGAGCGTGCAGGGGAGCTGAGGAGGCAGGGAAGGGGGCTGAAGAAACAAGCGAGAGCAGCCATGGACTGAGCCCAGGAGGGGGGACCGGCCTGGGAACAGAGGAGTGGCCCCTCGGGCTCTGATTCTAAAAGCAAGTTAACCACCCCCCACCTCCCCCTACCCCATGCCTTCTCTTTTCTCTGTGAGAGAAGATCATTTGATCAGAGGGAGAGAAATACAGAGCGCGAAGGGTGGTGCGGAAAGTGGCAGCAAGGTCAGTGTCTCAGTGGCATGTGTCGAGATGGGCCGCTTGCGGGCACGCCTCAGTTACTCCGCACAACTTCCCTCAGAACAGGCATCAAGTCACCCCAATTTGTAGATGAGGGAGCGGAAGTTCAAGAGCCATTGAAGGTGTGGAGGAGTGGAGGAAGAGCAGGGAGAGATAGCTCATTAAGGACAGGTCAAAGAACGGAAGGAAAGCTCTGAGGGCTGGGCCGCGCCGGCCGTCTAACTGTGGATGACACCAGTCTGCTCAGCTGGGCCCGTTGCCTCGGCTCTGGTTGTCCCCCTGAAGGAGAGGGAGACAGACGGTTGGGTTGGGTACAGATTTGAGGGCCCGGACTGGCTGATAGAGGCTGAAGGGTTCGAGTGGTGAGGAAGCTCTTCAAGTGGTCATGTGTGGAGTCCAACTGCTCAGGATTCTGGAAGTCTAGTGGAAGGTAAAGGAATAGGCTTGATGGAGAAGTGACACAGTAGGAAGGTCAGAAAGTCACGACCCCATCTGAGAGTGACATTTTGGAGGTGGAGATTTCAAAAGAGGAGGTGCACCCAGAGATGGCAAAGGGTAAGCAGCGTCTGCGGGCATCAGGCGTGAGGTTGTGAGGGAGGCCCCGGAGGTGAGGAGATGCAGGACCCGGCAGGCCTGGTTTGTCCACATAGGCATCGGAGTTACCTAGGATGCTGGCACTATGAGGAGTTAGGTGCTGAGGCAAATGGCAGTCTCGTGTCTTCTCATGGTTGGGGAGAATGAGCAGTGTCCGCTGGGGTCTACGCGCCCCTCCCTGGGAAGTGGTGGATTCTGCCTGGGGCTCAGGCTACCTGCTAAGGTTAATGACTAAAAGAGGCATGAAAACCAGGCTTCCTTCACATCCAAGGTCACCACGGTGGCTTAAAAAAAATGTATTTATTTTGAGAGAGAGAGAGTGAGAGAGAGACAGAGGCAGAGAGAGAGGGAGAGAGAGAATCCCAAGCAGGCTCTCTGTTGTCAGCATGGACCCCAGCTCGGGGCTCCATCCCACAAACCCTGAGATCATGACCTGAGCCAGAATCAAGAGTTGGATGCTTAACCCACGGAGCCACCCAGGCGCCCCTCCATGGTGGCTTTTTCACTGACAACATTTAAATAGCACTTGAGCATTTACTATGTGTGTCTCAATTTAAATATTTTACCTCATGAATTTTAGGCGCAGTCTCTTAACATGTTTTTGGACCCAAACAGCTTGGGAACGGAGATGATGCTGGTTTGCACAAAATTACAAGTGTGTTTTGAACAAATTTTTAAAGCTATTCTAACAAGAGTCTCCAGACTGTCCGTTCATCTTTTGCTCATCCCTCCCTTACTCCCCGCTGAAACAAACACACACTCCTAACATCACAGCCTGCTTTCCAGATCATGGGTGTTTGTGCCGCCTTTTGCCTCAATGAACTGAAAGACCAGAATTAAGGCTTCTGGCCTAATACTTTTTTCCTACCACACGGGGGCAGACTTTCTAACAAAAAAAAGGAGGAAGGCACTGTTCACCTTGAACTATATAGAACTGAAAACAGGGATGGGGCTGTAACGGGCAAGATGATGACTGTACATCGTATACTTGAAAGTTGCTTCGAGAGTAGATCTAAAAACTCCTCATCACGAGAACAAAACGCAACTATGTGAGGCGATGAAGGTTAACTGGGCGTATTGTGGCGATCATACGGCAATATGTACATATATCCAATCGGCATGTTGTACACCTTAAGCTTACACAGTGCTATGTGCCGACCGTGTCCCAACGAAACTGGAGAAATGAGGGGTGCCTGGGTGGCTTAGTCGGTTAAGCGTCCGACTTTCGCTTAGGTCATGATCTCGCGGTTCGTGGGTTCGAGCCTCGCATCGGGCTCTGTGCTGACTGCCAGCTCAGAGCCTGGAGCCTGTTTCAGTCTGTGACTCCCTCTCTCTCTGACCCTCCCCTGCTCACACACACACTCTCTCTCTCTCCTAGAAATAAAAAAAAAAAAAAGAAAGAAACTGGAGAAATGAAAACAGAGATGAGATAGGGAGTAGTAATGATAAGGCCAGATTTTGTGTGGTTTTTCAGGTCTTAACAAATCTACTGCTTCTCTCAAGCCTGCAAGCCTTCCTGCTCAACCCCCGCTGATGAACTAGTTCCCGTCTTCCTGCCTCCCTTCCTCTCCCACTCTCGTACTCCCTCAAATACGCATTTACGCTGGGTAGAGTGGCCTGATAAAATTCGGGATGCCCAGTTACATTTGAACAGCACATAAACAACAGCTATTTTGTAGCATAAATATGTCCCATGCATATTCTGGGGCGATACTTACACTACAGACTATGGCTTAGCCGAAATTCAAATTTACTTCGGTGGCCTGTATTTTTATCTGCTAAATCTGGCGATCCCATCCCTGGGCCGAGAGCAGTGCTGGAAGCTGGCGGAGGTGTGCCTAAAATCGGGGAGCAGCGGGGCGCCGGAGGCTGGGGGCTGCGGCCCGGCCAGCGCCTCAGGGAGGGAAGGCCACCTCAGCATCCTCACCGCCCATGCTGCCTCTTTCATTCCATTTTTTCCACTGGAGACACCCAGCTGCGGGGTCCCCTTCTCTGGGAAGCCTTCCCTGATCTCCCCAGGGACCACTGTGCGGCCAAGTCTTTGTATTTACACATCGGTTAACACCTACCACACTATATATTGTACATTTGTCCTATGCACCAGACTGTAGGCAATTAGAGATCAGAGCTATTTTTTGTTGTTGTTCATCTGTTTTCCAGTTGCTTCACACAATGGCTGACACAGAATAAGCCCTAAATACCTGTAGGCTTTTTTTTTTTTTTTTTTGTAATGAGTGATTTTAGCTTTAGACCTTGGAAAAGTCACCTAATTCTTCCTTGCAACAGTTTGGCTAACGTCTACAAGAAGGGGCCTGATTAGATGCCTTCTAGTGTCCTTTATGGATCCAGGAGGAGGCCCAGGTGAAGCCGGAGGCTGGCAGAGCACACGCGGTAGCCTCATTTCCGTCGCAGGCTGCAGCAAATGGCTTAGAATTCTAAGAGGCCAGCTGACGACCACTAGTTAAGAAGGAACACGTGTCAACTATACTTCAATCAAATATTTTTTCACAAGTGCTTTGGCTGAGAGTCCTATTGAGCGGAGAGCTGCTTCCCAGGTGTCCTTAGGAGTCAGCATCAGGGCAGAAGACGTCAAGACCAAAATCAAGAGGGGCGCCGGGGTGGCTCAGTCGCTTAAGCGTCAGACTCTTGATTTCGGCTCCGGGCGTGATCTCACGCATTGTGGAATCAGGCTCTGCACTGGCAGCATGGAGCCTGCTTGGGCTTCTCTCTCCCTCCCTCTCTCTCTCTGCCCCTCCCCTGCTTGCATGCACGTGTGCCTGTTCTCCCTCTCAAAATAATAATAATAATAATAATAATTAGTAATAATAATAAGTTTTTAAAAAGACCCAAACAAGAACTGCCAGACAGCCGCTTACCCAACCAGAACCAGACCAGGAAGCGCCGGCAGAACTCTCTGGGCTGGCACCGCTGTGACAAGGCAGTGACTGCCCACAGGGCTGGTATCTCTGCATGGGAAGGGTACCTGTGTGTGTTCAGGCCCCTCTGCCCCACAATCCCGGGTGTCAGCCTGAGACGACCACCTGGCTGAAGGCACGTTTCCTGGGAAGATCTGAACAGGTCCCACCCTCTCCCCTCTGCCCTCCATTCTTCTCCCAGGGTGCTAAAGGGGGACCTGGGTACATGGCGATCCCCACCGTGGGATCCTGAATCACAGCTTAACGCATAATAGATAGTTGGTGGAAAAGTGTAAGACTGTGTACGTGTAAAAGAGTTGAAGGGTCAAGCAAGAAGCCAGGGTGGAATTAGTACCTTGGCCAGTAAGAGGGGCTGCAGGGTGATTGTTTTTTTGGTTTTGTTTTATGTTATTAAACTGACCCCTTTCTCTATACCGGAAGATGGAGTGAGTGATTATACAAAATAGCCTCAAGCCCCTGGATGTGCTAAAATGTCTATATATTGCCCTTTATTATCTGCACAATTTTTTTAAAAAGTGCTTTTTTTTTTTTGCATGTGACTTTGCATGTGACTTAAAATCAACCGGAAAACGCTTCATAACAATGGACTTTTTAAAGTATCAGTGGCTTAACAATTACTGCAGGGTTGTACGGTCAAAATAATCCTCAGAAATGCAACAGAACCCATGGGGCGCCTGGGTGGCTTAGTCGGTTCAGCGTCCCACTTTCGCTTGGGTCATGATCTCGCGGTTCGTGGGTTCGAGCCCCGCGTCAGGCTCTGTGCTGACTGCCAGCTCAGAGCCTGGAGCCTGTTTCGGAGTCTGTGACTCCTCTCTCTGACCCTCTCCTGCTCACGCTGTCTCTCTCTCTCTCCTAGAAATAAATAAAACATTAAAAAAAATTAAAAAAAAAAAAAAGAAATGCAACAGAACCCGCAGCACTAGAGAAGACTTCTAAATCTTTTTCATACCAACTTGAATGAACAGCAGCGGCAGTGAATGGGAAAAGTCCCAAACAAAAAACCCCATCTTCACTTCTTGTTGATTCCTTTCTAACCTCCTAACCCCCTGTCTCGAAGTTTTATTTTTATAAAACCCCTTTGCTCTTTACCTCCATCTCATCTCAGAACTCACAAGTAGAATCCCATCTTAGACTTGCCTTTCAGGGGTTATTAAAGAATAGCTAATGCTATTGAATGCTTCCTCCGTCCTGAGCGCTGCTGTAAGTGCTTTCTGTGTGTTAACTCAGTTAAAAGGAGGTAACACAATGTAAGTGTCAGCTCTGGAGCCAGACTGTCTGAGTTTGTGCTTCAGCTATACCACTTCCTACCTGTTGACCTTGGACAAGTTGGTTAACTTCTCTGTACCTCAAATCCACCGTAAAAGGAGGAGGCTGCTGCTGCTACTAGATCCTCCCTTAGGGGGTTGTAAGAAGATTAAGATAAATTTAACATATATTTAAAGTACTTAGAACAGTGACTGGCATCTGGTGAATATTATGTTTGTGTATATGCACAGACGTACATTTGTAATATATGCATATCTCTCTCCATAATAAAACCTACACGTATATATAAACTTACAACTCTATCAAGAAGATACTCTTGGGGCACCTGGGTGGCTCAAGTCAGCTGAGCGTCCGACTCTTGATTTTGGCTCTGGTCATGATTCCCAGGTCATGGGATTGAGTCCCATGTTGGCCGGCTTTGCACTGAGCATGGACTCAGCTTAAGATTCTCTCTCTCTTTCCCTCTGCCCCCTCCCCACCTCCCTCTGAAAGAAAAGATTTTTACAGATAAAAAAATTTTAGGGGTGCCTGTGTGGCTCAGTCAGTTAAGTGTCTGACTTTGGCTCAGGTCATGATCTCACGGCTCCTGAGTTTGAGCCTCACATGGTGTTCTGTGCTGGCAGCTCAGAGCCTGGAGCTTGTTTCAGATTTTGTGTTTCTTCAGCTCTCTCTGCCTCTCCTCCGCTCACACTCTGTTTCTCTCTTTGTCTCAAAAATAAACATTAAAAATAATTTTACAGATAAAAAATGAAGGATCAGGAAGGGCAAGTAGATTTTAAGTCACGTAGCCTGCCCTCCTAACCACTACACAATGCTGCTTCTGTTTTTGTTTTGTTTAAATAAGTAAGTAAATAAATATTTATTTATCTATTTATTGTTTTTTAAGTAGGTTCCATGCCCAATGTAGGGCTTGAATCCACAACCATGAGATCAAGAGTTGCAAGCTCTATTGACTGAGCCAGCCAGGCACCCCTTCAATAAACCTTTAAAATTTAAAAATAATTTTAACTTACAGAGAGTTCTCATACACCTTACACCCAGCTTTCCCTAATGTTAACATCTTATATAGCCGTGTACATTTGTCACAAGAAATTAATGTTGGTACTATGTTACTATTATTAACTAAACTATAGACTGCTAACTATTAATAACTCAACTATAGATTTAATTTGGATTTCACCAGTTGCCCCACTAATATCCTTTTCCTGTTCCAGCATCCAATTCAAGATGACATATTGTGTTTAGCCATACTGCTTCTTTTTTTCTGAATTCCAGTATAGTTAACATAGAGAGTTATATTAGTTTCAGGTGTATAATATAGTGATTCAACAATTGTATACATCATTCAGTGCTCATCATGATACACATATTTTTAGAGTCATACTCCTTCTTTCTTCTAAAAGATTTTTTAATTTTAATTTATTATTATTATTATTTTTTTTGTTTTTAAAGCTCATTTTAAGAGACAGTGTGTGAGTGCAGGGGGGGGGGATGCAGAGACAGAGGGAGAGAGAGAGAATCCCAAGCAGGCCTCATGCTGTCACTGGGGAGCCCAATGTGGAGCTTGGACTCACAAACTGGGAGATCATGACCTGAGCCGAAATCAAGAGTCTGCCACTTGACCGAGCCACCTGGGTACCCAAAAAAAAATTTTTTTTATTTTTAAGTAATCTCTATACCCAACATGGGGCTCAAACCCATAACCCCAAGCTCAAGAGTTGCATGCTCTACTGACTGAGCCAGCCAGGTGCTCCAGTCATATTGCTTCTTAATACCAATTGAGCAAGTATGCCGGGTCAGGCCCCATACTAGGTATTGGGGACAGAGAGACGAGTAAGAAACAGTTCCTGCCCTCAGGAAGCTCACAGACTACTGGAGAGAGAGAAGCAACCTCTCAGTTGTAATAAAGGGGTAGTTAGGGTGATTACGCTTAAGCATGGAGGGTTATGGGGGCACAGACAAGAAGCATCTTATTCAGTTGGGGTCATCTAAGCTGAGACCTGAGGATGGACAAGACTTAGCCAGGCAAGATCAGGGTGTGTGTGTGGCTTGAGTGGAGGTCAGCACTGAAAACCATGTTTAAGTGGAGAAGACATCATGTGCAAAGATCTAGAGGGCAGAGCCTGAGCATGGCCATCTTTGGGAACTGCTACATCTCCCAAGATCTCACCTCAAACTCTGAAACTCCCATCTGGGCCGCAGCCTTCTACACTGGCTGAGGCCTTTTCTAGGCCTTCAAGTTCTTTCTATGCTTTGATGGTCCCCCCCTCCCTCACACACATGGCCCCACTCTCTTAGCTACACTCATGTCCCAACTGGTCTTATATTCAGTCACATCAGGACTGAAGTCCCCTGGGCCAATCCCTGAGCCTGGGAAAATCCCACACCTCCTACTTTCAATTAAAAGTCAGGCACGGGTTAATTTTGCTGTAACTTCCTCCTAATCTTGGCCAAGCCTTGACTATGTGAGATATAGGAAAAGGACCTGAGCTTTGGAGTCATGCAGACAGGAGTTCGAATCCCAACTCTTCCATTTTTTTTTAATGTTTTATTTATTTCTAGGAGAGAGAGAGAGACAGTGTGAGCAGGGGAGGGTCAGAGAGAGAGGGAGTGACAGACTGAAACAGGCTCCAGGCTCTGAGCTGGCAGTCAGCACAGCCCGACGCGGGGCTCGAACCCACGAACCGCGAGATCATGACCTAAGTGAAAGTCGGACGCTTAACCGACTAAGCCACCCAGGCGCCCCCCAACTCTTCCATTTACAATCTCTGCGGCCTTAGACAAGGTATTCATTTTATTAAATTTTTTAAAAGTTGAGTGTAGTTGACACACACCGTTACATTAGTTTCAGGTGTTCAACATAGGGATTCAACTTCTTTATACATTAAGTTATGGCTGCCCACAAGTGTGGCTACCGTATGTCACCATACAATGCTACTGCAATGCCATTGACTTTATGCTCGATGCAGTGCCTTTTATTCCCATGACTTATTCATTACGTAGAATCGTCACCATTTTAAATTTGTTTCCTCTTATGTAAAATGGGAATGTTAACATTATCTACTACCAAGAGGGGTTGTGAAAATTAAAAATAATGTAGGTATTCAAATATCAACTCAAAATGGATCAAGGACCTAAATGTAAGACCTCAAACAAACTCTTAGAAGAAAACATGGGACAAAAGCTTCCTTGGCAACGATTTCTTGGATATGACACCAAAGGCACAGGTAACAAAAGAGAAAAACAGACAAATTAGACTTCATGCAAATTTTGAAATCTGGTGCATCAAAAGAGTAGAAGAGTGAAAAGGGACAGAGTAAATTTATCCACAGAGCAAAAAGGCAACCCACAGAATGGGAGAAAATCTTTGAAGATCATATGTCTGATATCCAAAATATATAGAGAACTTCTAAGACGCAACAGCGAAAACCCCAGCAACCTGATGCAAACATGGGCAAAGGACTTGAAGATATTCCTCCAAAGAAAATATACAAATGGCCAATAAGCATGTGAAAAGATGCTCAACATCACGAGTCATTAGGGAAATGTAAATCAGAAGTACAATGAGATCCGCTTCACACCTGTTAGGATGCTACTATAAAAAAAACAACAGAAAATAACAAGCATGAGTAAGGATGTAGAGAAGAGGGGACGCTTGTGCATTGCTGGTGGGCATGTAAAATGTACAGCCACTGTGGTAAATGGTATGGGGGTTCCTCAAAAAATTAAAAATAGAATTACCATATGATCCAGAAATTCCACTTCTGGGGATATACCCCAAATAGTGAAAGCAGGGTCTCAGGGAGATATTTGTACACTCGTGCTCATAGCAGCATTATTCACGACAGGCAAATCATGGAAGTACCCCAAGTGTTCATCCGGGGATGAATGGATAAGAAAATGTGGTTGTAAAGGGAAAACCCGAGTCCTCTGCTCCTGTGTCTGTTTTTCAGTCTAACATGGCTACCACACTCACAACACTTCTAGCACCAGATGTGTGGGGGTTTTCCCCCGCCAAGCAATTCTCTAACACAGGCTGGGTGTCCTACAATTTAACTCAATTCTGACACTAGCTGCCAGGAAATAGTATCAGATCCCACAGCTTAAGGGCTCAGTCTGATGAGACTGCTCCCCACTACCTCCAAATTCAGATGCCACTTTTAAGTAGTAGGTCCTTAGGTTACCCACACTTCTGTCCAACATGGCTATAAATAGGTGATTCCGATGACTCCCTCCTGGGGTTTGATTAATTTGCTAGAGTAGCTCACAGAACTCAGGTAAATACTTACGTTTGCCAGTTTATTAAACAAGATGGTAAAGGATACGGATGAACAGTCAGATGAAGAGGTACATAGGGTGAGGTCTGCGAGAGTTCCGAGTGCAGGAGCTTCCGACCCTGTGGATTGGGGTGCATCGCCTTCACAGTACATGGATGTGTTCACCAACCTGGAAGCTTCCCAAGCCTCCTAGTGTTGGGACTTTGTGGGAGCTTCCTCACATAAGCATGATTGACCACTAAGTCCATTTTCATCCCCTCTCCCTTCTCTGGAGAAGTGGAAACTCCAAGCTTCTATTCATGGCTTGGTCTTTCTGGTGATCAACCCCCATCCAGAAACCCACCCCAAGTTGCCTCTGTTGGACAAAAGATACTCCTGTCACTCAGGAAATTCCAGGGGATTCAGGAGCTCTCTATCAGGCACAAGGGGCAGAGACCAATATTTAAATCACAGTGGGATATGCATACAATGGAATATTATTCAACCTTAAAAAGGAAGGAAATCCTATGATGGATGAATAAATTATTTATTTTTGAGAGAGACAGAGAGAAAGGGAGAGGGAGAGAGAGAGAGAGAGAGAGAGAGAGAGAATGAGAGTGAGAGCGAGCGCAGTGGAGGGGCAGAGAGACAGGGAGAGAGAGAATCCCAAGCAGGCCCCACACCATCAGCACAGAACCCGATGTGGGGCTTGAACCAACAAACCGCGAGATCATGCCCTGAGCCAAAAGTTGGATGCTCAACCGACTGAGCCACCCAGACGCCCCATCTGTGATGGATGAAACTTGAGGACATTATAGTAGGTGAAATGAGCCGCTCACAAAAACACACATACTGTATGATTCCACATATACGAGGTATTTAGAGTAGTTAAATTCACAGAGGCGGAAAGTGTCACAGGGGATGTCACAGGGATGCCAGGAGCTGAGGGGAGGGGAGATGGGGGGTTAGGGTTTCACGGGGATACAATATGAGGGTGCTTCATACTGTTCAACTGTATACTTCAAAATGGTTAAGATGGTCCATTTTGTTACATATGTTCTACCACAATAAAAAAGAAAAAAAAAACATAGGCAAGGTTCTTCTTCTTCTTCTTCTTTCTAAGGTTTTTAAGAAAGTAATCTGTACACCCAACATGGGGCTCAAACTCACAACCCCAAGATCAAGAGTCCCACCCTCTATTGATGGAGCCAGCCAGGCACCCTGGCAACATTCTTACTATAGGGCCACATAACAGGTGCCGAGGCATTGGTAGCTTCCTTGATTTCCAATCATCTTTTTGTTTATCACTAGGTAAATCTCCAGGGGTTTGTTTACAGGACCTACTTCCAACCTTTTCACTTTCTTCAGCCTCCAGTGCTCACTTCCTTCCCTTGCCTTCTATGTTCTTGGATCTCCTTTTACCTCTTTGATAGTTTCTTGTGTTGCCTTTACTGGTTCTTCTTCCTTCTCTTATTTTCTAAGTGTAGGTATGTCCTCAAGATCCCATGCTCAAAGTTCTTTTTCCGGGGGCGCCTGGGTGGCTCAGTCAGTTAAGCATCCGACTCTTGATTTCAGCTCAGGTCGTGATCTCACAGTGCATGAGACTGAGCCCTGCGTCGGGCTCTGCGCTGACAGTGTGGAGTCTGCTTGGGATTCTCTCTCTCTCTCCTTCTTTCTCTGCCCCTCCCCTGTTCTCTCTTTCTCAATATAATCAAGTAAAATTAAAAAGATTCTTCTTCTTCTATATTATCTCTCTTTGTAATTTTATTCCAGGCTTATGTGAATGACAGTTTTTTTTTTAAGTAAGTTCTGTGCCTAATGTGGGGCTTGAAGACCTGACCCTGAGATCAAGAGTCATATGTTCTACTGACTGGGCCAGCCAGGTACCCCTTCTGTGAATGACTTCCAAATGTGTATCTCTGACCTCAACCTTTCACTTGAGCTCCCGACCTGATTTTCAGACTCCATCTTCAGCTGGATGTTTTGAGGGCCCTGCACATCTACTGTATGCTAATATCTTCTTTCAGTTCTGCTTCCCACCCCGCCTCAAATCTGTCCTTCCGGCTACTTCATGTGTTAATGGCCTCACCCTGTTCTCAGACCCTAGGTTCAAACCCTCGGCATCTTATGGTTCTAAGGAACTGTCACATAATCTCCACATTTCTCTTCTCACTGCTCTTTGAGTACTGCCTTATCCAGAGTACTCCCTTTTCCTGATAACAAGACCGCTGGGAAATACAGTTCAGAAATGTGCTTGATGAGCAAAGATTTAAAACAAAGCGGGGGAACAGTCTTAAGGGATACTTTATTCCAGCTATGATGAAGCCCAAGGAACTGTCCCTGCTCTGCAGCAAATGCTACTTAGAGTCAACCTTTCTCTCCCTCATGTGCTATAAGATACACACTGCCAAACCATGCTCTTAGAATACTTGTTTTTTTCAGTGCTGAATTCTGTTAAGAAACATTAATGCATGTGTCAATACCATTGGCTAAGTGACAGTGTAGTTGACAGTCCTCTTCCATTATTTATTTAAAAATTTTTTAAATATTTATTTATTTTTGAGAGAGAGAGAGAGGCAGAGTGTGAGAGGGGGAGGAACAGAGAGAGAGGGAAACATAGAATCCAAAGCAGGCTCCAGGCTCTGAGCTGTCAGCACAGAGCCCGATGTAGGGCTCAAACTCATGAACTGCGAGATCAAGACCTGAGCCGAAGTCAGACACTCAACCGACTGAGCCACCCAGGCACCCCCAGTCCCCTTCCATTATGAGTTGATTCAATGAGTGGACATCTCAAAAAAGCAATCTAGTTTTGTTAAAGTTTATTTATTTATTTTTGAGAGAGAGAGAGAGAGAGAAAGCGAGCAGGAGAGGGGCAGAAAGAAGGGGAGAGAGAATCCGAGGCAGGCTCCGAACTGTTAGCACTGAGCCTGACATGGGGCTCGAATTCAGGAGCTGTGAGGTCAGGACCTGAGCCAAAATCCAGAGTTGGATGCTTAACCAATGGAGCTACTAGGTGCCCCTCAGAAATGCAATCTTAGGGGCGCCTGGGTGGCTCAGTCGGTTGGGCGTCCGACTTCAGCTCAGGTAATGATCTCATAGTTTGTGCGTTTGAGCCTCGCGTCGGTCTCTGTACTGACAGCTAGCTCAGAGTCTGGAGCCTGTTTCAGATTCCGTGTCTCCCTCTCTCTCTGACCCTCCCCTGCTCACGCTGTCTCTCTCTCTCAGAAATAAATTTTTAAAAGATGTTAAGAAAATTAAAAAAAAGAAATGCAATCTTAATCCTAACCAAAAATCTCACTCTTACGTCATTATGCCCTAGGGAAAATTTTCATCTGAGTTCCAAAGACATTTATATGGGGCAAACAGTCCCAGACTGAAAACAATCCAAATATCCATCATGAGTAGGATAGATGTATAAATTATGCCATATTCATAACATGGAATATTGATAGCACAAAGAATGACCTACATGTACACATAAAATTACAAATCTGAAAAACAGTGTTGAATAAAGTAAGTCTGAAAATATATGCAATATAATTTCATTTTATATGGAGTTCAAAACGAGGCAAAACTAAGTAATATCATATTGGTTGAAGATAAATGCATATGTGACAAAAACTATAAGGATAAGCAAGGAATAATTAGCACAAAATTTGGGAGAGTTCTTGGAGCTTTTGAAGGTGGAGAGGATGATGGTAAGCTGAGGAGGGGCTTAGAAGGCTTTAAAGGCCTGCTTTTTATGTGGGATGGTGATCACAGGTTTTCATATCATTATCATTCTTTAGACTGTGTATCCGCATTAAATACACTATTCTATGTACAATATAGAGTTAACAAATTTAAAAGGTAATATTATTTCCAAGTTCTTTGATATGAGAGGATGACCTTTACCTTAGATAGCTCTATTTTTTTAATGTTTATTTTTGAGAGAGAGAGAGTGCCCATGAGGGGGCAGAGAGAGAGGGGGATAGAGAATCTGAAGTGGACTCTGTGTCAGTAGCAGAGGCTGACACTGGGCTCGAACTCACGAAACTGTGAGATCATGACCTGAGCCGAAATCAAGAGTCAGTTGCTTAACCAACTGAGCCACCTAGGCACCCCCAAAACTTTATTTTTTAGAGCAGATTTAGATTCGCAGCAAAATTGAGGAGAAGGGAAGAGATTTTCCATATACTTCTATTTTTTTAAATGTTTTTTTAAATTAATTTCTGAGAGAGAGAGAAACACAGCGTGAGCAGGGGAGGGTCATTTGACCCACAAATGGCGAAATCATGATCTGAGCCAAGGTTGGACGAGGTTGGACACTTAACCGACTGAGCCACCCAAGTGCCCCTATCTAGATGGCTCTTGTTCACCTTCAATACTCGCTGCAAACCTCTTTGCGGAAGCCAACTCTGACTCCCCAGGTTTATTTAATGTGGAAAATTTCAAACATACACACAAGTAAGGAAAATAATGTAATGAACCACCGTGTAACCATCCCCTAGTTTCAACAATTATCAACATATAGCCAATCATGTTTCCTCTATACCCTGACACATTCCCCTCCCCATACTGGAGCATGTGAAAGCAAATCTCAGTCATCCTATTACTTTATCTGTAAACACTTTGGTAAACATCTCTAAAAGATTAGGACCCAGGGTGCCTGGGTGGCTCAGTTGGTTGAGCTTCTGACTTCGGCTTAGGTATGATTTTGCAGTTTGTGAGTTTGAGTCCCACATTAGGCTTGCTGCTCTTAGCACATAGTCGGTTTTGGATCTTCTGTCCACCCCTCCGCCCCATCTCTCTGTCCCTCCCCCACTCACGCTCTCTCTCTCTCTCTCAAAAGAAAAATAAATACGTGAAACTCTAAAAAATTTTAACAAAAGATAAGGATCCTTAAAAAAGGGCACAATCCCAATACCATTATCCACTTAAATTTGACAGACTCCTTAATATTAAATATCCACATAGTGTTTAATTTTCCCGCGTCCTATAGCTTTTGATTTGTTAAAATCAGGAGCTAAACAGATTTCACACATCACAGTTGGTTGTTATTTTTTTTTTAATGTTTTATTTATTTCTGAGAGAGAGAATCCAAAACAGGCTCCAGGCTCCGAGCCAGCACAGAGCCCAACGTGGGGCTCGAACCCACAGACCGTGAGATCATGACCTGAGCCAAAGTCAGATGCTCAAGCAACTGAGCCACCCAGGCGCCCCGGTTGTTATGTTTTTAAGTCTCTTCGAATCTAAGATTCTTCCACCCTCTTTTTTTCTTGCAATTTATTTGCTGATGAAACCAGATCTGGTCAGTTTCCTACATTCTGTATTTCTGGCTGGTTCAGCTGTTCCTCAGCTTGTTTCACAAACCTCTCTACCTTTCCTTTCCCCATCATTTTCTATTTTCATCTATACATTTTTTTTTGGCGGGTAGAGAGAAAGAATGCCAAGTGTATAAAATGGAGGGGAGGGTAACCCCTGCGCAGACCTCTACCCTAAGACTCCAGACACCTGGCTGGAATCATGAGTTTATTTGTCTGTGTCCCTCCAACACACCCCTTGGGGCTCAATACAATATCTTACTTGATTTTTTATTGTCTGTGCTTTACACAGAGTTTTATACATAGTAGGTGCTAAATAAATGCTTATTGAAAGAATGAATACCTTTGCTATCTTGTACTGCTTATATGCTATGCCCTCTTTTCCAACTTTGCAGTAAGATTAAGACTTTGTAGAAACTTTGATTTCAGCCCCCTGGGGTAAGGTATTATGCAAAATTCTTTTGATAGTTACTTTTCTTGCTAAGTGTCAAAATTTCATTGTGAAGAGTGCTTTGTTTATTGTACTTTCCTTTGTTGCCCATTTCCTGAAACACCGTGGTCTTGATAAGTTTGTTTGAAATTAAGCACAAAAGTTCCCTGCTCTGTAACTTGATTGGAGTGGGGGGTGGGGGGCTGCCAGCAGCCTTGTCCTCAGGGGGAATTGTGGGTTAACGGCCTCTGAGTAATGCGTTACTCACCACAGCTTCTTAGAAACTTCTGAAGCAAATTATTACTTTCTGAGATATCTTTGCTCTGTTCCTTGAATTCTATGGGTCATCCCCTCTTGTAGATTTGCCTCCGTTACTATATAAAAAACAATGTCTCCGAGAAAGCTGGGAACAAACTTCTTTTTCTGCACTTACTCTGTTTTCTCTTGATTTACAGTCAAGGTATATGTAGTCTCCAGTGCATGTGGCTAAACCTCCTTTCTGTTAGCTCTGTAACAGGTACTTGAATCCACATTCATGGTCTGTTTTACCTCGTCACAAATACAAAGGGTACCAATGCTGCCAAATGAGAAAACTTTCCTATATGCTATTGGATTTGATAATATTGTACTCCTTACCCATTTAATCCTGTGAAAACCACTGATGTCCTTAGAATTGTTTTAGAAATACTTCCTGTCTTCCTAATTCCAGGAAATGAATGTGGTTCATGGGACTTGCAATATTATTTTTATAAAATTGCTATGAACTGGCTGAATAATTTAAAATTCAACTGAACTAATCTTGCTGTAGCTCTGAGTGTGCAGGGTTTATGGAATTATGTTTGAAATGGTAGGTGATGAAGTCCCTTCCTCAGTATTTTTTAATGCAGCAGTTAGATAATAGTGAATTAAGATTTCCTGGAGAGCCAATTTTAAGCCATCAGCCGACAGTGAAGGATGAACAAAGACTGGATGACATATTGAAATTATACCTGGTACATAAACTTGTATCAAACACTTCTAATCTGGCAAACAATGCCATGAGTGACAGCAAATGCAATCAAACAGAAACCTAGATCAATTATCTTAGAAAGATTGCACTCAGCAGATAAAAATGGGACCATGGAGTCTTCTGAATTAACTAGCACCGAGAACATGAATCGGTCTTTCATCTTTTATTATTTCATCCTTTTCCTTTGAAGTAAACTTAAAAATAATCTTTTCGCCAACTCCTCAAAATGAAATATTCACTATATCACTCTTACTCCTTATTAAAAACTGGGATTAGTGTGCCTTTATACTGAAGACATCAAAGAAACTATGGAGTGTACTTGTATAAACATAAGGAAGCCTGAAGTATATTGCTTATTTTTCTATGGAATATATGCAAAATCATGATACTTCCTTGTGCATTTACTGGATTCTACTTGGATTTTCTGAAAGAAAGTTCCCTTTCTCTTTTGATTCAATCCTTGTTGAATGGATGAAACATGTGGTAATTTGTTTCTAGCATCTTGAGATCAGCCCCACTTTTCATCCATGATAATACCCATCAAGGAGAGTACTGTACTATTTTCGTTTTTCCAAAGGGTTTGGATTTTAATAGGTTTATTCCATTGCTGAGTAGTATCTAACTCTTCTATATATAATTGTGCGAGTACATCTGGATGTCATCTATTCATTCCGCATTTAAAAATGTCTGAACATATCCTGTTACATGTTGTAAACACCATTGATGGCCTTCCACTACCCCCTTTTCCATGGTAACAGAGCTCCAATTTGTATGAGGCACCATGGGTTTTAAGAGAGACTGAATCCCTTCCCAGCCCCAGTCCTTAACCTGGCTAAGCCAGCCTTGGTAGTGTTTTTTTTTTTTTTAAATTAAAACTTAATCTTTTATTTTATTTTATGTTTTAAACGATTTTTAAAGTTTATTTATTTATTTTGAGGGAGACAGAGAGTGCATGAGCAGGGAAGGGGCAGTGAGAGAGAGTGAGAGGGAGAGAGAGCATCCCAAGCAGGCACCACAGGGTCAGCACAGAGGCTGACACTGGGCTCGAACTCTTGAAACTGTGAGATCATGACCTGAGCTGAAATCAAGAGTCAGTTGCTTAACCAACTGAGCCACCCCGGCACCCCCAAAACTTTATATTTTAGAGCAGATTTAGATTCGCAGCAAAATTGAGTAGGAAGAGATTTTCCATATACTTCTATTTTTTAAAATTTTTTATTTATTTCTGAGAGAGAGACACACACAACATGAGCAGGGGAGGGTCAGAGAGAGAGGGAGACACAGAATCTGAAACAGGCTCCAGACTTTGAGCTGGCTGTCAGCACAGAGCCCGACGCGGGGCTCGAACCCACAAACCGTGAGATCATGACCTGAGCCGAAGTCGGACGCTTAACCGACTGAGCCACCCAGTCGCCCCAAGATTTTCCATATACTTCTTATCACCAGGTATCCAGAGCCTCCGCCATTATCAACATACCCCTCCAGAGTGGCACATTAGTTGCAGCTGATGAACTTACATTGTTGCATCATTATCACCCAAAGTCCATAGTTTACATTACTATTCACTCCGGGTGGTGTCCATTCTGTGGGTTTGGATAAATGCACAATGACATGTATTCACTGTTATGGTATCATGCAGAGTATTTTCACCGCCCAAAGATTCTCTGTGCTCTGCCTTCTCATCCCTCCCTGTCCCCCTGGCAACCACTGATCATTCTACTGTCCCCATAGTTCTGCCTTTTCCAGAATGTCATATAGCTGGAATCATACAGTATGTATCCTATTCAGATTGCTTCTTTCACTTAGTAATATGCATTTAAGGTTTTTCCATGTCTTTGCTTTGATAGCTCATTTCTTTTTTTTTAAATTAATTTATTTGTTTTGAGAGAGACAGAGCGTGAATGGAGGAGGGGCAGAGAGTGAGAGAGAGAACCCCAAGCCGACTCCGTACTGCCAGTGAAGAGCCCGACATGGGGCTCGAACTCACAAAACTGTGAGATCATGACCTGAGCGGAAACTGAGAGTCAGATGCTTAATCAACTGAGCCACCCAGGCGTCCCATAGCGTATTTCTTTTTTAGTGCTATGTAATTTTCCATTTGTATGAACCACACTTTACCCATTCACCTACTGAAGGACATCCTGGTTGCTTCCAGGCTTTGGGAATTATGAGTAAAGCTGTTATAAACATCATGTGCAGGTTTCTGTGTGGACATAAGTTTTCAGCTCCTTTGAGTAAGCACCAAGAAGAGTGGTTGCTGGGTCACATGGCACGGGCATGTTTAGTTTCGTGAGAAACCGCCATAATGTCTTCCAAAGTGGCTGTACCATTTTTGCAGTCCCATTAGCAGTGAATGAGACGTCTCACCAGCATTTGGTGGTGTCATTGTTCTGGATTTTGGCCAACCTAATTGGGATCTAGGGGTATCTCACTGCTGGTTGTTTTTTTTTTTTTTTTTAATTTTTTAACGTCTATTTATTTTTGAGAGACAGAGTGTGAGTGGGGGAGGGTCAGAGAAAGAGGGAGACACAGAATCCAAAGCAGGCTCCTGGCTCTGAGCTGTCAGCACAGAGCCCAGTGCAGGGCTTGAACTCACAGACCATGAGATCATGACTTGAGCTTAAGTTGGACGCTTAACCGACTGAGCCACTCAGGCGCCCCACTCATTGCTGTTTTATTTGCATTGCCCTTATGATACGGTGTGGAGCATCTTTTCATATCCTTATTTTCCATCTATGTATCTTCTCTGGTGAGGTGTCTGTTAAGGTCTTTGGCTTATTTTTCAATCAGGTTGCTTGTTTTCTTTTTGTTGAGTTTTAAGTGTTCTTTGTATATTTTGGGTAATAGTCCTTTATCAGATGTGTCTTTTGCAAATATTTTCTCTCAGTCTGCAGCCATGGCAATTTCATTGCCCTTATTAATGACTGGCTTAGGCACAGGTATTTAACTTTGGTACCAACACATGTGGAAAAGTCTGTTGGAGGGATGTGGGGACGGCTTTTCTCAGAAAGGGATGTCCTCTCTCCTGGCCTTTGGAAGTTGCTGTTTGAGGACATGCTATCTGGGGCTGTTGGAATCATTCTGCAGCTATGAGAATAGGAGACAAACAGAACCTCAGAGTAGAAAAATGGAAAGAATATGAATCCCTGGTAGTATTGTTGAGCCAGTGAATTACCCAAACTGCCTTATCTCAGTTCTCCTTGTCATATAACTTAATAAACTCACAATTGTTGGGTTGCTTTCCTTTACTTGCATCCAGGCATTCTACCTGGCTACTACCTAAAACTGATCGTTCCTATAAAGCATAAGGTGACATCATTCTGCTTCCTGACACTACATAGATTCAGCTCCATTAGGGCTGAAGGTCAACACGAAATAATTAGAACTGATTGCCACAGTATGCGTTTCTTTTTCATTACTTTTATGGTATTAATAAGAATGCGTAGCTATAAAAGCAAAAGTTATAGACAATTAGGAAAAAGTGTTTTATTTCCTTTTTCTCTTTGAAACCGCAGAATTATTGGAGAAGGTGTGCTCATTAAATCTGCAATGACACAGAGATAGGAGAGCACCATATGACAGTCAAGATTCAGAAATATTTCAGCAAGCTATAATGATGAGCCAAACCAACAAGGTGAAATGTAATAGAAATGTACATTTTTGCATTTATGTTTGAGATGAGAACTGTCGCTGCTCAGGATGAGAGTTAAAGGCTGTTTATAGGAAAGGTATCTGGGGGTTTCAGTTATGTGCTAATTCCCTAAGTGCCAAGATTAGAACAGGGCAAGAAAAATGACTGAAAGTGTAATTATAGAAATCCTTCCTTCAACGAGTATTTATTAAACATGTATTTAGCAAATGCATGTTGGCAGCTGGTTAAGAGGAAGAGCTTTGGACTGCAACTGATTTCAGCTTGGACTGTGTGATCTTAGGGAAGTTACTCTACTTCTCTGTGTCTCAGTTTTCCTGTCATATACCACTGGTAACAGTGTATGGCGACTGAGAGAGCCAAAATAAGGATGTATGCAAAGTACTTATTAGCAATATTTTTTAGTGCTTGGCCTTGTATTAGATCAATTGTGGTAATTTATGCACAATAATCTGTTTTGTTCATTTTATACCTGGAGAACTTTATTTTTTTTTTTAATTTTTTAAAATGTTTGTTTATTTTTGAGAGAGAGAGGCAGAGTGTGAGCAGGGGAGGGGCAGAGAGAGAGGGAGACACAGAATCCAAAGCAGGTTCTTTGAGCCATCAGCACAGAGGCCGACACGGGGCTTGGACCCACGAACCGTGAGATCATGACCTGAGCTGAAGTCAGACGCCCAACCGACTGAGCCACCCAGGCGCCCCTGGAGAACTTTATTTTTATACCGTATTTTGAAGCACACTGAGACTAGGGAATGACCAGGTGAGCATGAAACGAGGCTCTCTGGAAATGATATCACACAAGGAATCCTTTCAGGGATTAAACATATGATCTGAAGAGAACACTTCCCAGGTTTAGAGGAGCCGTATGAATCAGGTGATGTACTTACTTAGTGTTGCTCCAGAGGGAACCCTGGACGCAACAAGAGGCAGAATTCAGCTCAATATACTGAAAACGTGAACTATGATTGTTCTGCGATAATTGCATGGCCTGATTGGAAAAGCGATGACCTCCCTGTCACTACAGCAAGGACTTGGGCAGAGGCCAGATGGGAACCTGTCAGGGAAGATGTGGGGAGTTCAGTGAGTCCTGCAGTTGTATATTTGACTTGGGCTCCTTTGAGCAGCAAGGTTCTTTTTTGGGAGACACATAATTTGAAGCAGGCTCCAGGCTCTGAGCTGTCAGCACAGAGCCTGACACGGGGCTCGAACCCATGGATTGTGAGATCATGACCTGAGCCGAAGTCGGACACTTAACCGACTGAGCCACCCAGGCGCCCCGTTGAGCAGCAATGTTCTGATTCTTTCACCTGTGTGTCCTTGGAAGGTTTTTTAACCTCCGAGGAATATTAACACACCATCAGGGAAACTATTGTCTCACCTATTTTGCAGAGTCAAAAATTTCAGAAATTCAAATGTTCCTTAGAGCCTAAATAGATGCATTTTCAATTACTGGTCTATGAATTGGTAAGAGAATTGAAAGAGAAATTATTCTTCTTTGTATTAATTTTTCTTCCATTGTCAGAGTAATATAAATACATTAAATAAAATGGCAAAAGGGAAAAGAAGGAAAAATCAGCTCTGCTCCATCATTTTTATGCATAGTTTTCAGTTTCATTTTATTTTTTTTTATTTCTGAGAGAGAGAGAGAGAGACAGCGTGAGCAGAGGAGGGTCAGAGAGAGAGGGAGACACAGAATCTGAAACAGGCTCCAAGCTCTGAGCTGGCTGTCAGCACAAAGCTGATGCGGGGCTCGAACCCACAAATCGTGAGATCATGACTTGAGCCGAAGTCGGATACTTAACTGACTGAGCCATCCAGGCACTCCTTATGCATAGTTTTAAATATACAACTTGTATTTCATTTATATAGAAATAAGTATCAACACAGTTGTATATTTGTACATATAAAAATATACAATATGTAAAATACATAATATACATACAATACTATATGTATATGTGTGTATATATACATACACATGCACGCGTGTATGTCTTTTGCTATTTTCAGTATATAAGGCTTGTAGTAGTTTGCTGGGGCTGCTGTAACAAAATACCACACCACACACTGGGCAGTTTAAACAGCAAAAATGTACTGTCTCACAGCTCAGGAGGCTGGAAATCTGAAAGCCAGGTGTCGGCAGGGTGGGCTCCTTCAGAGAGTGGTGAGGAAGAATCTATTCCCGGCCTCTCCTCTAGTTGCTGGTGGTTTGCTGGCCACCTTTGTTTGGCCTTCCTTGCTTCTGCTGTCACCCCAGTCCCTGCCTTCATCATCGCATGGCCTTCTCCCTGTGTGCATGTCTGTTCCCACACTCCCCCTTTTCATAATAGGCAACAGTCACATTGGATTAGGGACCCGCCCTACTCCAGCAAGATCTCATCCTAACTTAAGGAATAACATCTGCAATGATCCTATTCCCATATAAGGTCACATTATGAGGTACTGGGGCTGAGGACCTCAATGTATGAATTTTGGGGGTACACAATTCAACCCATAGAAAGGATCAAACCAATTTACAGTGCCACCTACAATGTGTAAGGGTGCCTGTTTTCCTGTATCCTCGATGACGTTAGGTTTGATTTTAAAAAGTCATATTTTTGCCAACTAGGTGAAGAACAGCACCATGGTGATGTTTTAATATATATTCCTTTCCTAGTGAGTGTGAATGGTTTCCGTTTGCTTATTAGTTGAATGTCTTCTTTTGTGAAATGTCTGCTTGTGTCTACTTCCTCTATTTTTTAAATTATGAAAGTAATATATTACAAAAGATTTGAAAAACAGAGAAAATAAAAACCAGCCATAATGCCACTATTCCGACACAGCTATTATCATTTTTATTGCCTTCGAGGCCTATTTTCATATGCATGTTTTACTCTTTTGTAATTGTGGTGTACATATAATCTTATATCTTGCTTTTCTCACCTTACGGTGTATTAGAATATGGAAATGGGTTAATCCACAATGTACTAGAATAGCACATTCTTCAATAATTATGAATTCAGAACCAGGTGTCTGGTATTAGACAAATAAAAGCTTTTCCAAGGATATATTACCTGGCCATTATTGGGGTACGAAATAAGAGGATCCTTGGTTGTAGGGAAGTTAAAATTACATTTCTGTACCCTGGCCTATCTTTGGGCATCTGGCCCACAGGTGTCCAATACGTGTTGAATGAATTAATAGTCTAGTTATTAGACATAATTTTTATTCATTATTTTGCTGAGACAAGTCAGTTTTCAGAATTTTCTTTGTCCTGGGCGACATGCATGAAATACATTAAGGCTATCTTAATGCATATAAGTCATACATTTAAGAACCAGTATTTTACTAGACCAAACAGAAGTTGAAGCAGTATAAGATCTACCATTGAAAAAATATATTTTAGAAATCATAAGTTAAAAAAGGGTTTTACAAAGTACCTTTTTTTTTTTTTTAAGTAGGTTTCATGCTCAGTGTGGAGCCCAGCGTGGGGCTTGAACTCACAACCCTGAGATCAAGACCTGAACTGAGATCAAGAGTCAGACACTTAACCAACTGAGCCACCCAGGCGCCCCTACAAAGTATCTTTCAGAGTAAACTTATGTATATCAAAAAATATGGTTTCACAAAAACAAATCTGTTCTGTGGACTAAATCCGAACACAGAATCCCTTTTTTTTTCCTTTGTAAAGAAAAAAATTCACGTTAGAACCAAGAGATGTTACAACTTATCATTTGCCCATCGTCTGAAATAAGTTGAGCTAAAAGAACTATCTGATGGTGGCTGTTACGGTATGCATGGCTATTGGTAATCTACGCGAACAATCTATTTTTCTATTTTGCATGCTTCCTCTTATTTCTTTGGTAATATTTTGCCCATATCGTTATTCAGATTTCAGCCTTTCTAATTAAAATGTAAAGACTGGCCTCAAAATGAAACTCAAAGATTTCATACCTAAAAGAAAAAAAGTTGAGGCACCTGGGTGGCTCAGTTGGTTAAGTGTCTGACTTTGGCTCAGGTCATGATCTCACGGTTCATAGGTTTAAGCCTCACATCGGGCTCTCTGCTGTCAGCATGGAGCCTACTTTTGGGTCCTCTGTCCCCCCTCTATCCTTGACCCTCGCCCATTCTCTCTCTCTCAAAAATAAAAAATAAAAACATAAAAACCTGTTAAAAAGTTGTATAAAAGTAGCACTTCTCAAAATGTGTGGTGAAGCTCTTTTCTAAAAATTTCCAATTCATTAATAAAAATTAACCATTAGAAGAATACTTTTAAAAATCACCAAGGCATAGAGAGTAAAAATCCAAAAATTTAAAAGCTTCTGTAGACATGAAAACTAACTTGCCCAATTTCTATAACATTTTTTAAATTTTTATTTAAATTTTTTTAGAGAGAGAGAGAGGGCGAGAGTGGGGGGAGAGCAGCAGAGCAGGGAGGGAGAGGGGGGAGGGAGAAAGAGAATCTTAAATAGTCTCCAAACTTAGCACAGAGCCCAATATGGGGCTCAATACCACAACCCTGGGATCGTGATCTGACCTGAAATCAAGAGGTTTTGATTTTCAACCAACTGAGCCACCCAGGTGCCCCAAATTTCTATAAAAATCTTAAATCCTTAATCTTAATTCCTGAATTTATCTAGGCATGGTCTGGTAACAAATAGTTCACTGAATACACTTTGAGTAGCCCTGATATAAGATATAGACCCTGTCTTCAAGGAGCTAAGAATCTTGTTATGGTGAACACTGCAAGAATACATATCACTAAGCACAAACTTGTATTATAATCTATGTGCCCCAGACCACATCAGCCTGGAGTAACGTGAGACGTACTCACTGTGACATAATAGATAAAATATATATTGGTCTCTGTGCCCAGTTCCTGACACAGGGCTTCTAAAACCCTTGTAATTTCCTTAGTGATAAGAGCACCAGGAACATCTTTTGTTCTAATATTTGGTCTTTGACCCCCAGTTCCTGACACAGACTTCCTAAATCCCTTGGAATTTCCTGGGTGATAGAAGCGCCTTTTTGTTCAAATGAGGTGACTCTTGGATGGGAGCTGGTCACTAAGCCATGATTAGACGCTTGGAATTTTCAGCCCCACTACTCGTTCTCCAGAGAGGGGAGAGGGGCTGGGAATGGAGTTAATGGTCAATCATGCCTCACGAGGAAGCCTCCCTAAAATCTCAAAAGTACGAGGTTCAGAGAGCTTCCAGGATGACAAACACATCCACTGACCGGGAGAGTGACCCGCCCCAACTCCATAGGGACAGGAGCTACTGTGCTTGGGACCCTTCCAGACATTACCTTTTATATCTTTTAATCTGGCTGTTCATCAGTATCCTTTACCATATCCTTTTATAATAAACTGGTAAACAGTGAGTAAACTGTTTTCCTGAGTTCTGTGAACCACACTAGAAAATTAATTGAACCCGAGGGGGGGGGAGCGGGGGAATCTCTGATTTACAGTGGGTGGGTCAGAGACACAGGTGACAACCTGGACTTGCTGTTGGCATCTGAGCTGGGGTGGGAGCAGTCTTGTGGGACCGAGCCTTTAACCTGTGGGATGTGATGCTGTCTCCACGTAGACAGCGTCAGAACTGAATTAAGCAAAAGAGATACACAGGAGGAAGACTGAGCTTGCTCCTTCTCATCTTAAAGGTAAAGGTGGGTATAGCATGGACCAAGGAGCACATATCCGCCTTCTCAGAGACACAAAAATGTTAAAAGTTAAAAGAGGTAAAACTGTCAAAAACAGCAATATAAATTGTAAAACATAAGTCATGGTTAAGTCATGGTTCCTTTACTTGTATGACTGTAAAATTCACAGATTTCGTGGAGAAAAACACCATTATTATGTCTAAATAATCACAATGCGGTCAGAATAAGTCACCCACAGCATTTCGCTCGATTTGCTTCCATCAAGTCTTGTGGAATCTTCAGTTCTCCCCTATACCAACCCTCACCCCCTTATCTCTTGGAATCCCCAAGAACGTAATCCGATTCATACTCAGCTCTCAGATAGTCTTGTCTATACTCTTCCATTATCTGGTGATGTGATGCCAGGGCTTTTGATGCTGATGAAATTATCATTACTGGCAGGGTCTACCATAGATACTGCTGCCCTCAACTTTTTTTTTTTTTAATGTTTTATTTATTTCTACGAGAGAGAGAGAGAGAGTCAGCGTGAGCAGGGGAGGGTCAGAGAGAGAGGGAGTCACAGACTGAAACAGGCTCCAGGCTCTGAGCCGGCAGTCAGCACAGAGCCCGACGCGGGGCTTGAACCCACAAACCGCGAGATCATGACCCAAGCGAAAGTCGGACGCTTAACCGACTAAGCCACCCAGGCGCCCCTGCCCTCAACTTTTAAGTTGCAAGTATGGGAAACAAAAGTTTCATCAGTTATGTTTAATGGTCCACAGGAGGAGCCACTGACCTTTTTTAGCCCCTGGATCCCAGACCCATGCACTCTGACCATGAGAAACAGCATCAGCTATGTGCTGTCGGTTGTTTCGGGGTGATTTCACATCCCATAGCACACCGTCCCAACCATGCAAGGTGTTCATTTCCTGGGTGGTACCATGCTGAGTCTTCAGTAAACCTTTCCAACAATCTATGAGACCTATTGCTTCTGTGATGATGTACATAAAACCAGTCAATCTCATGGATTTTGACCCAACTTATCATTGGAAGCAACAAATTCAGAGCCTCTCATAAAGTACTGTCCTTTTTTTTTTTTTTTTAGTTTCAAGTTAGTTAACATATAGGATAGTATTGGTTTCAGGAACAGAATTTAGTGATTCTTCACTTACATATAACACCCAGTGCTCATTCCAGTAAGTGTCCTCTTTAATGCCCATCACACATTTAGTCCATCCCCCCACCCCCCACCTCCTCTCCAACAACCCAGTTTGTTCTCTATATTAAGAGCCTCTTCTGGTTTGCCTCCCTCTCTGTTTTTATCTTATCCTATTTTCCTTTCCTTCTCTTATGTTCATCTGTTTTGTTTCTTAAATTCCACATATGACTGAAATCATGTTATTTGTCTTTCTCTGACATATTTCACTTAGCATAATACACTCTAGTTCTATCCACGTTGTTGGAAATGGCAAGATTTCATTCTTTTTGGTTTTTGAGTAATATTCCATTGTATACATACACCACATCTTCTTCATTCATCACTCAATGGACATTTGGGCTCTTTCCATAATTTGGCTATTGTTGATAGCGCTGCTATAACATGTGCCCCTTTGAATCAGCACTCCTGTATCATCTGGATAAATACCTAATACCACAATTGCGGGATTATAGGGTAGATTTATTTTTAACTTTTTGAGGAACCTCCATACTGTTTTCCAGAGTGACTGCATCAGTCCGCATTCCCTCCAAGGGTGCAAAAGTGACCCCCTTTCTCCACATCCTTGCCAACATCTGTTGTTTCCTGAGTTCATTTTAGCCATTCTGACAGGTGTGAGGTGGTGTCTCATTGTGGTTTTGATTTGTATTTCCCTGATGATGAGTGATGTTGAGGATCTTTTCATGTCTGTTAGCCATCTGGATGTCATCTTTGAAAAAGTGTCTATTCAATGTCCTCTGTCCATTTCTTTTCTGCATTATTTGTTTTTTGGGTGTTGAGTTTGGTAAGTCCTTTATAGATTTTGGATACTAAGCCTTTATCCCCTATGTTGTTTGCAAATATCTTCCCCCATTCTGTTGGTTGCCTTTTAGTTTTGTTGATTGTTTCCTTTGCTATGCAGAAGCTTCTTATCTTGATGAGGTCCCAAGAGTTCATTTTCAATTTTGTTTCCTTGCTTTTGGAGACATGTCTAGTAAGAAGTTGCTGTGGCCGAGGTCAAAGAGGTTGCTGCCTGTTTTCTCCTCTAGGATTTTGATGGTTTCTTGTCTTGAATTTAGATCTTAGGCCATTTTATTTTAGTGTGTGGTGTAAGAAAGTGGTCCACTTTTATTCTTCCTCATGTTGCTGTTCTCCCAGCACCATTTGCTAAAGAGTCTTTTTTTCCCCACTGGATACTCTTTCCTGCTTTATCAAAGATTAGCTGGCCATACATTTGGGGGTCCATTTCTGGATTCTCTACTATACTTTTTAAAGTTTTATTTAAGTAATCTCTACAGCCAATGTGGGGCTTGAAATCATGACCCCGGGGTCAAAAGCCTCATGCTCTTCCAACTGAGCTGGCCAGGTGTCCCGTAAAGTACTGTACTTTGAAGTGACCAGTCATAACCTTATGGCAGGTTGATTGCACTAAACTCTTTCCATTATGGACGGGGTGGCAATTTCTCTCAGTAGAAAAGAAACTATTTCTGGATTTGCTTTCCCTGACCCTCCTGGTCCCATTCCTCTGCAATGGAGACTAGGGCCTTTGGGGGCTGCATGCTACTTGGGACATGTGAATTCTCAGTGTCTAGGCCCATTTTAAGTTCTTAACATGTTCATCTTTCAAAGGCTTTGGTAGGTCTGGTATTGTTTATGGACCCTTTCTCAGAATAGGATCTTTATTTTTTTTCATAATTTTAAGCTATTTTCTTATGAACCTTTAACATGGTTCATAACACACTTTAAACAGTTTTTTAATGTTTTATTCATTTCTGAGAGAGAGACAGACAGACAGACAACGTGAGCAAGGGAGGGTCAGAGAAAGAGGGAGATACAGAATCCAAAGCAGGTTGCAGGCTCTGAGCTAGCTGTCAGCACAGAGCCCGACGGGGGGCTGAAACCCATGAACCGTGAGATCATGACCTGAGCCGAAGTCGGATGCCCAACCGACTGAGCCACCCAGGTGCCCCTGGAATAGTATCTTTAAACGCAACATATAAAACACGTAAGATTACTAAAGAAACTGGCATTATATGATATTATATTGTTCTATCTTCAGGCCATTTAGGGTTCTGTGGGCCCCAAATTAAGAGGTTAAACTTGTTACCGATCCTCCACTTTCGATTCCATATCCATAACCGTCTGACCAAACCATTAACCTCTGCCAATTGGTATAGATGAGAAGCTGGAAAACTTGTTTGTTACCTGGTTTTGTGAATAAAGTTTTATTGGAAAACAAGCAGATCCATATATTTACATAATACGATTTATGGTTGTCTTTGCACTGCAAGGGTGGAGTTGAACAGTTGTGACAGAGATCGGATGTGGCCTACAAAGCTGAAAATACTTACTTTTTGGACCCTTAGAAAAAAAAAAGTTTTCCAATTCCCAGTCTAGATCCTGGCCTACAGGCCAAGCAAGCAAAGTAGACCAGAAGTACTCCTTGAAGTTCTGCCCACTGGGAGGATTTTCCTTTTTCTGTTGTCCCTCAGAAATACCCCTCAGGGCTATAATTGTGGAACAGTTCACTTCTGCCCATTGCAGGCATATTATGCAGAGCCAGTTGTAAACAAGCCTTGAACCTCCATGAGGTGTGAGTCACTGGAACTATAGCTGTAAGTTCCAAGCACACAGCTTCCACTGAAGATGAACTGCTTCAGGGCACACCTGAGTTTATAGCTAGGCAGACCTCGGCATGCAATTTATGACAGGCAGTTTGGGTTATGTGGTCCCTTGGAGATATATGTTAGAAATTCAGTCCCAATCAGAAACGAGAAGCAAGACAGGAAATGGCTTTAAAGGAGAAAAGTTACTTCCTTCAAAGAACATAGGTTTGTTCCCGAGCTCCAGGGATTTCTTGCTGTGATTCACTGGTAGGGACTCTCCACGTGTTGTCATAAAATCCCAATCTGCGAGAAATGTATTTGGCACCACTGGGATTATTGGATGACAAGGGCCAGGTGGTAGAACCACCCCCACTGCTGCATGGACCAGATGGAGCACCATCTCTTGCTCTGGGCCTTCTCAAAGATGGAGGGTTACAGCTTTGTAGGCCAGTGAATGGAATGAAGCAACCAATCAAATGTGATATATGTTACCTCGAACATCCACTGAAGCCCATTAAATGGCAGGGGGTCCAAGATGCAACAACTGTTCACTCACAATGGACAGGATATCCTGTGTGTCCCAGATCCGTGGACATACTGGCCTCCCTCCCCCAAATTTTACTGAGGTGTCAGTGGAACTTTGTATTTTCTGGAGAATTATGCATTTTCCAGGATCTGGGGGCACCTGTTAATTTTTGATCTCCAGATTCAGTCAACATGATGTCATCGATGGAAGACTAGCATAATGATGTCCCATGGGATGATGAGATGATCAATATTCCCTGACAATTAGTGGCGCACAGCTGAAGAGTTGACATACACTGTGGCAAGACATTGGTGGTCTGCTTCTGGTGTTCTCTGGCTGGTGTTAGTTCTGTCTCTATTTAAAATCTGGCGTTTTGTAGGTTATGGATTTTTTCCATTTTAGTTTTATAAAATATTACATTAAAATACTATTTTTCTTGGTTACTGAGTGTTTTGACATTCTCCACATTGACATCCCTAGCCCCATCCTGACTGACATATATAGAAAATGCTTTCATTAGATCAATGCTACTTGCCAAGTGTTTATAAGATCATTATCTGGAACAGTAGCCACAATTAGAGTTGACATACAATTAATGATGATCTAAGGTCACTTTCAGACCCACTTGCCTTTTAAAGTAGCCAAATATGAATTAAATCATCACTCCTACATCTCTCAGGTCATTGATGATAACACTTATCTCTGCCATTCTATCTACCAGGGAGGCAGCACTGCTTTTCCTGTTAGGGAATTGGAGCTCCAGGTGTTTCCACTTGGCCCTTTTTTTCTGTAATAGTCTTTTCTTTAAACATTATTTTTGACAGGGAGAGCATGAACACATGTGAGCAGGGGACGGGCAGAGAGAGAGGATCAGAAGCAGGCTCTGCTCTGTCAGCAGGGATCCCAATGTGGGGCTCAAACTCAAAAAGTGTGAGATCATGACCTGAGCCAAAGTTGGATGGCTAACTGACTGAGCCACCCAGGGGCCCCTCTTCTGTAATAGTATTAAAATTGCTGTCTCTGTGGCTCAAGGAGCCCAGGTAAGAATTCTGTCATTTACTTAGGACATGCATTGCATTTATATCTTCAGGAACTGAAGATGTTTCCGCTGGATTGGGTTTGGCAGTGTCACTGGGCCTATGGTGAGACCGACAAGGGTCAAAAGCTGCACTTATATCTTGTCGACACTGACCCAAAAAGTCAGCAACTGGTAACTATTGTGTCCTGGCTGTCCAGAAATCAGTGTTTAACTCAGAGCTAGGACTTCCTATTCTTCACATTTGTGGTATTTCCCTTTCACCAGGGAAAATGGCTGTAGGTTCACTGGGGGAAAGCTAGGAGAAAAATGCATACATAGTTGGGAGGGGTGGTTCTTCCTTAAGGGTACCTGGCCTCCCTTTCATTTACGGGGCCCTAAATTTGTAAATCAAGTTAGATCTGGTAATTGGGTGAAAGATTATGACTCACTGTTGTAGTAGATCAAGTCAGGTTTTCATTCACTAAACCAGGAGTTCTGTCTGTTATAGAAGGATCTATTTGTGTCCTAAGGCTCCTGCTCAATTACACAATGACAAGATCCTTGCAAATGATAATTTCTGATTACTACACAGGTCCTGCTATGGATTCCGGTAGTCACCCCCATCATGTCTATGTTGGGTCGGTGCCTTCATCTTGTCTTTGCTAACCCAGGCCCCTAATTATCCCCACTGAGATCAGCAAGCTCATTTTGACTGCAATATGTCACACCAGCATCCCCATCCAGAGCAAACAGCTAATAAAGCTGTTTTAAAAGATAAGAAAGCCTGAGTATAAAATGGGGAGGAAGCGCTGGAGTTGGAAAAATCATCGTTTTTCAACCATCACAGAAAAGATTGGTTTAGGCAGGAAATCATCAACTGATGCTAAAACAAAGGGGAAATTTTGATGAGAATCAGAATATTTGCATCATTCTTAAAACATCTTTCCATGGACTGCTAATTAGTTGCTAGAAAAAAATATAGTAATTGTAAAGTGGGAAACTCAGAAAACAACTCGGTTGGCTGATCAACATTTACATCACCCATGGAGGGCAGAGAGACATCGCGTGCCTCCCAATATCATGCTCTAAGAAGGACATAGCATCAATTATGTAGTTGTCTAGCAGGAATGCATACTGTGAATCTAAACATGAGGAAATAGTAGACAATCTCCAAACGAGGAGCATTAAAACAAAAGGAAAGAGGACTGTATTCTTCAAAAATCTCAGTGTCATAGAAGAAAGACTGTGCAAGTGTTTCAGACTAGAGGAGATGAATGAAACATGACAACTAAGTACAATATGTGATCCTAGCCTGGATCCTGTGCTCAAGGGTAAAGGTGCGCTATAAAGGGTGTTACTAGTCAATTAGTAAAACTGAACTATGGAAGTTAGATTGGATCAAAGCTCTGTTCATTTTTTTTTTTTTTGTTCGGTGTGGCTTTATCTTCTGATTGTACAATTGTGTCCCACAACTGGCCCAAGCTCTGAACAGTCAGCAGTCCTGACAACTCGTCCTGGGGAGAAAAGGGAAAGGATGAGCCAATGTTGGTCCCTGCATCCAGCACCTCAGAGGTGATCCACCTGGCTGGGCACTCAGTAAACAGTCTCTGGGGGAGACAGGCCCCCCAGCGGGGCAGAGAAGGGGGATGGACAAAAGAGAAACTGGGGCCGGCATGTCTGCCCCGCCCTGGGCCTGGCTGGGCCAATGTCCGGGGCCTGGGAGGCTGAGACGGCAGCCCCGCTGGGGGTGGGGGGTGGTCTGGCTTGGCAAAGGCAGAAGGCCCAAGATGGGGGCAGAGACGCAGTTCCCCAGGAGCCTGTCCGTTCCAGCGAGTGGAGAGCTGGTTTCTGGACAGGGAGTGGCCGGGAGGCGGCAGACAGGAGGGAGCCTGTCCTTCGGCCCCTTCGGGCCTTCCCCATCAGAGGACAGCAAGGCCTCCCTGGTGGCAAAGGAGGCAGCCGCCTGAGTGCCTTGTCCCTCTTCCCGACCTGCCTCCCAGCACAAAACACCTAAATGATTATATTGCTAACGAAGCGGGACACCTGGAAGAAGCACCTGGGTCTCCCTGAGTCCAGTCTGAGGGGCTCGAGAACTTCTCCCCATGCCCCTCCCTTACAAGGCACCTGATCTGTGCGCTGCAGGCCCTGACCTTGCTCTCCAGGTCTCAGGTCCTGGGAAGAGCAGCCCCGCCAGCCCCGTGGTCGGTTGCATCTCCTCCAGAAAATGCTCTTGCTCCACCGCCAGTCTGGGTGTTCCTCTTCTTTTAAAGATAGGAAACTGGAGGGGCGCCTGGGTGGCTTAGTCGGTTAAGCGGCCAACTTTCGCCTAGGTCATGATCTCGCGGTTCGTGGGTTCGAGCCCCGCGTCGGGCTCTGTGCTGACAGCCGCTCAGAGCCTGGAGCCTGTTTCAGTCTGTGACTCCCTCTCTCTCTGACCCTCCCCTGCTCACGCTGTCTCTCTCTCCTAGAAATAAATAAAAACATTAAAAAAAAAAAAAGATAGGAAACTGGGGTGCCTGGGTGGCTCAGTCAGTTAAGCGTCCGACTTCGGCTCAGGTCACGATCTCATGGTTCGTGGGTTTGAGCCCCACGTCGGGTTCTGTGCTGACGGCTAGCCCAGAGCCTGGAGCCTGTTTCGGAATCTGTATCTCCCTCTCTCTCTCTGACCCTCCCCTGCTCATATGCTGTCTCTCTCTCTCTCAAAAATAAATAAAATATTAAAAAAAGATAGGAAACTGAGGCCCAGAGAGCCCAAGGTAAGAGGCAGAGGAGCCAGGGGCCTCCTCTAGGGCTCCCTCCTGTCCCAAGGACTCTGAAGGCACCTAGGTCCCCAGGGGGACAGGCCCCATCTCCCTGGGGTGTGGCGGGAGGGCAGAGGCAGTGAGGATCATGGGAGAGGGCACGTGGTGCCCGGAGCCTGACAAGGAGGCGGCTGGGTGCTCAGGGCGGACGCAGCCAAGGCCGCACCCTGAGCTGGCTCCCCTCAGCCCTGGCTGGGAGGCCGGGGATGGACACAGAGCTTCCGAGGGAGAGGCCAGAACTGGGGACCCAGAGGCTGGTGCTGCCCTCCTTCAGGCAAGAGAAGAGAGTATCCTGGCCACCAGAGGGCGACTGGGGCAGGTGGAGGACAGACACAGAGCCGCGAGGGGTGGACGCCACCCTCAGCCTGCAGTCCCCGTTCAGCCTTGCGTGCAGCAGGAGGGACACGGAGGCTGCGCCCGGCCCATTTCCTCTGTCATCTCGGCTCACAAGCCCTGAGGGCCACGGGGTCGCCTCCAGGAGTGGGGGCTCATTAGTAGGCTTGTTCCCAAGTCCATGGCCTGCCTCTGGACTTCCACCAAATGCTCCTCCAAGGGAATGCAAAGGACAAAAAAAGAGAAAGAATCCCCCAAGTCCTCAAGAGCAGTACAGAAAAGCTCTGAATTCAGGGCTGGGGCTTCTCAGCAAGGGGTGAAGCCCTGTCCTCCTGCCGGCGGGGTGGGGGGGGGTGGTGGGTGGGGGGGGGGGAAGGGGGCAGGTGGAAAGCTCATCGTGCTGGTGGATGGCCATGTCACTGCGTCTCGGCCTTCAGGAGCAGTCCCTGAAGTGTTTTGTACAGGACGCTGTAGTGCTGGGGACAGTGCAGCAGGGTTCAAGTGAGGTCAGGGGCAAACCGTGTATCGAGGAAGGTCTGAGAACCACCTGTGGAGTTACCTTCTAGGCAGGATGCGGGGGGGGGGGCGGGGAGCAAGGACTCACCTGACCAAGGTGACCCCCGCGCAGGCCATCCTGAGGTGGGCACCAATGCAGATGGCCAGGAACGTGGAGAAACTGGCTGGCTTGATCTTGTAGGCTTTCCCTGCCTGCTTCAGTTGAACACAGAAGACAAACTTGGGGTCCCATTTGTCAGCCTTGATGTGGCGCTGCTTCGCCTCCTCCAGGTAGCAACTCAGGTAGTGTTCCAGCGTGCTGAGGAACGTGCGCTAGTTCCTACCAGCGGTGAGCCCGCCCATCCCCCAATCCAGCTGCTCCTGCTGGATCATCTGCTCTGGGAAGACTGGCCTGTCCCGGGGGTTTCCTTCCCAATCAGGCCTGTAGATGACGTGGGTCAGGGCCTCCGTGATGAGCCTCAACTTGTGGGTCACCGTTTACAGCTTGGGACCTCAGGTCGACGAGGTGGCTCTCCAGGTTGGACAGGGTGAAGGCAGACACCCAGAGAATGGCAAAGTGCTCCTGCTCTCAGGCCAGGGTGTGCCCAGGTGGCCTGTCTAGTGCCCTACGGAGAACGGCACCTCTGGGAACTGGCGGCCCAGAACTGGTGGCCACCAGCTCCAGCTCTAGGAGGAAGGCATGCTGTAGTGTCCCCTTGCAAGGCGGTTCGGACGTGTGCAGGTACAGGCTGTCCCCTTGGGCCATGGCGTTAGAGAACAAAGGCAGAGGACAAAGGCCACGTTGTACCGGAGCAGGCTGGAATCTCTGTGGTCCAGATCGCCTTCCAATCTGGTTGGTTCCCTGGTAATTGAACTTGCTCCCCCGGAAGTAAAGAACAGAAGGTGGGTTCTTTACCCACCCTGTGTGGGTGCGCTTGTTGGTGCAGAGCGTGGAGAAGGGGCGGGTGAGCTCCAGCAGTAGGAAGATGCCGCTCTCATTGGAGTCCAAGCCGTGTGACGGGCAAGGGGCCACTCTGAAGGTATCGTAGTGGGCCACGATGACGATGGTGGTAAGGTCCTCTCTGCTCAGCCCCATCAGCCACCAGTCACTTGTGGCCTTGCTGTGGACTCGTGACCATCTGGAAGCTGTTGGCAGTGGCGCGGCGGAGAAGTACTTTGGCAGCAAAGGCAGAGCCCTGGGAAGCGGGCCTGGCCTGCGTCTGCTTGCAGACGGAGAGCAGGGCCTCATCGTGCACAGCAAAGGACAAGGGGACGATGGTTTGCATGGCCAGCACCTTGGGCTCCATCTCCGTGAATTGCTCGATGACTTCCTGGGACATGGAGGCCACAGGCCTGAGCAGGACGGTGACCACGGCGCCCGGCCGCAGGGCCTCCCGGAACCGCCGGCAGCCGCTCAGCTGCCGCGGGGGCACGCAGCGACGCCTCGGCACGAGCCGCACGTCGGGCACGACGGGCACGTCGGGCACGTCCGCAGAGATGCGCGCGCGCCTGCGTGTGAGGCGCCGGGTGCTCAGTGCCTCGGCAGCTGCGGGGACGCGGTGGGTGGGCGCCGGAGCCCTGGAGGGAAGCGGGGGTCCTCACGGACGGAACCAGCGCGGGTCTGAGTGCTGCACGCAGTAGATGTGCCGCGTCATGGGGTGACGGCGCGGAGCGGCAGGCGCCCGCCTTCAGCCTGTTCTCCAGCACCTGCCCGCGTCTCCAGCGTCGTGGCGGGGCCGCGCAGGGCCGCCCCTGAACTCAGCTCCGCGTGGGCGGCCGCCGGGGCCCCTGTGAGTTCGTATCCGTGCTGTGGTACCTAGGAGAATATTCCTGTTCTAAGAAAATACACAATGAAGGGGCGCCTGGGTCGCTCGGTTGGTTACCCGTCCGACTCGGCTCAGGTCATGATCTCCCGGTTCGGTTTGTGGGTTCAGGCCCCCATGGGGCTCCTTGCTGACAGCTCAGAGACTGGAGCCTGCTTCGGGTTCTGTGTCTCCCTCTCTCTCTGCCCCCACCCTCCCCCCATGCTATGTCTCTGTCTCTCTCTAAGATAAAAAAAAAAAAAAAAAAAAAAAAGAAAATACACAATGAAGTATTTAGCGGTAAAGGGGCAATGTGTATGCGACTTATTTTAAACAATTTCAGAAAAAAATATGTGTATGTACACACACACACACAGCCCACACACAGAGCCCACACACAAATGTAAAGCAATAAAGGTCAAATGTTAAAAATAGATGTATTTGGTTAAAGGGTATTTGAGTATTTTTGGCGTTATTATTATTCTAACTCTTGCAGAAGTTTTACATTATTTTCAACAACAACAAAAAGATACTTGAGCTTACCTCAGTGATTTGTCTCAAGTTTTTAGGGAAGAGATAGTCGTCCGGCCTTTCAGAGCGTGTAATTAGGGAGTGAGCAGGCAAGTTGCATGTGATAAATTTACACTCGTATATTTCTCTCGCTAACTCCTTCCATTGCATCATGTTGGGGGGGGGCGGGGACGGATAGATAGGGTTTCAGCATCTGTGTGTTAGTCAAATCAGTAAAATAATAGAGGTATATCCTGACGCTCTGGCTAGCAAACATGTGGGCGAACTCCATCACCCTCAATACAGTGTCCCCAGTGCTCAAGTTTCTGGTACATATAAATTCACAAATTCCTGCAAGTCTTTTGGGATTTTCTTTAGTGACTTTGTATTTCCAGTCGGAGGGGCTGCTTCTTCCGGCCAGAGATGAAGATTCTTTTAGCAGAGTCAATAAACCCTTGAATTTCAGTCTGTAGTTGAGGTGAGAAATTAGGGACATTGTTACACTTTGGTGTTAATGCAATGTTTGTTTGATGCAGTGTTATAAAATGCAACGTCTCCACCCCCTAGGTGCTGTCATTTCTTAATGTTCCAGAAAACCTCAGCAGTTCCCTGATCCCCGCCCTCAGTGAGCACTTTGTTCCAGGTGAGCACTGGTCATAACTTACATCGATCGTTTCCTTGTAATTATTGGGGGCTGCTCTATTCCTGTCAGGATTCAAACTGGAGCTTTATTGCGTCCTGCCTCATCCCTGCTAGATTACTGGTGTGTACGAATTGCAAGAAATAGATTTGGAATATATCTTGCACTTAGGCGTTTCAAAGAAGTTTAACACAAATTGTCCTGTGTTCTCTTTCATCGTCACACAACCCTATGAGATAAGGAGGGAAGCTCTTCCTTGCATTTTGTAGTGAGGAAACTGAGGCACAAAATGGTTAAGAACCCATGCAACACAGTGATGGAACTGGTATTAGAATTTAGGCTTTGTCTTCCTCTTTTTTTGTGTTTTTTGTTTGTTTAAGTAGACTCCACACCCAGTGTGGAGCTCAGTGCAGGGCTTGAACTCATGGCCCTGAGATCCTGACCTGAGCAGAGATCAAGAGTTGGATGCCCAACCAGCTGAGCCACCCGAGGTGCCGCTTTGTTCTTTGTTTTAGTGAAGCATCCCGGGTCTAATGAAAATATTGCTAAGTCCCCGAAGATATTTTGGAAATACTAAATATATACAAAGAGTTTTGCAGAAGTACCTTTTAGCCAGTGTGAAATAATCAGGATACTAAATTATCGAAAATAATGTCTCACCTCAAACTCAAAACTTCTCTCTTTCTTACCAACTTTCTTATTGTCTCCATTTCTGCCAGCGATACCATTATTCTTGGCTTTCTGTTCTGCCCCTCAGCTTCCCACTGTGTCTGGCTGCAGACCCCACCTAGACTCTGAGGGTTGGGATCACCTTGCCCTAGCATGCATACCTCTTCAGCAGGGGCCTGTGAAGGAAATTCAAGCTGGAGTATCTTCCTTGGGAACCTTTCTGTCCCGTGGTAAACACGCTGCGCTGTTACCCCACCAAATACTTGAAGTTCAGATTGCACCCGCTGCAACCCACTCTCCTTGCTCGGCAGTCATAGGTAACTCCAACCAGTCTTTAAATTTATTATTTTAGGCAAACCTCAGTCACACTCCCCGGGCCTTCTGTACTTCAGAGGACACATATCAAGTGTTGTTTAAACTCTAGGGAATACAGTAGTTCTCCTGAAGCCTCTTTAATTTGGTTTGAAGATCAGGAGAGTGCAGAGAGAAATGCACAGCATTATGACAATCTGCAAAGTAATCCGCACTTGTCAGTTACCCTTTCTGATCACTCTCTTCTTCTCTTGTATAGACCAGAGGCTGGTAGTGGGCTGTTTTACAGTACACTAAGCATATCCTTCAGTGAACAAATTAATATTTCTTTTTCTTTTTTAATTTTTAAACTTTCGTCTGAGAGAGAGAGAGAGAGTGGGAGATACAGAGACAGTGGGAGACAGAGAAAGAGCATGCACGCGAGCAGGGGAGGGGCAGAGAGAGAGAGAAAGAGAGAATCCTAACCAGGCTCCTAACTATCAGAGCAGAGCCCAATGTGGGGCTCAGGCTCATGAACCATGAGATCATGACCTGAGCTGAAATTAAGAGTTGGAAGCTCAACTGACTGGGCCAGCAGGAGCCTCTAAAATTTCCTTTTAGAATTGTCTTAGTTGGCTATGACAAATTACCATAGACATGGTAACTTAAACAGCAGACATTTCTTCTGGAGGTTGGAAGTTAGAAATCATGATGCCAGGAGGGTCAGCTTCTGATGAGAGCCCTCTTCTTCGTTGTAGACGGTTGATTTCTTGCCATGTCCTCACTTGGTAGAAAGAGAGCTAGCTAGCTCTCTGGTTTATTCTTATAGGAATGCTAATCCCATTCATCAGGACCCCCTCTATATCTCCAAGTACCATCACATTGGGATTAGGGTTTCAACATGTACATTTTAGGGCAACACAAACATTTAGTCCATAACAGGAATGATAGATATTTGTCACATACATTTTCCAGGAGCAATTTGGAGACAAATATTCTGATTTAACACTGTGCTTCATGGATAAGAGATACATTAAAACATATGAAGACAAGGATCCTGGCTCACACAGCCTGCTGTTTGGAAATCCCAACAGTTTTATGCTGGCTTATAGTGGACATGATAATTTGTGATATTGTTATCTACTTAATTCCTAGGAGACAGCACAAGTTGGTCTAACAACATTTACAGTACAAGCTGGTCTAACAGCATTTGGTGCCGAGGAGGAGAAAGTAGTGAAGGCTAAAATCTCAGATCTATATGATGTCAAGAATAGTGGAGTAAGGAACTCTGAGAAACCTCTTCCATAAAAGCAATGAGAACACTAGTGGAAAAAAAAATGTCAAAGGCAACTTTTCCAGAATTCTAGAAATTAACTGAAAGCTTGCAAAAATTGAGAGAGTATTTCCTCAAGAAAAATAGTTAAATCTTTGTAAGAATAGAAAGTTCTGTGTCATTAGAACTTCCCGTATTCCCATACTCTCTCCCCAGCTCTGTAGTACCCTTGAAAATCAACAGCTCACAATCACAGTGAAAATCAGCAACTTAGCAGCCATGGGAGGGATCAGAATGACAGAGAATATAAACTTTATACTTTTCGATTTCAAAAATTACTGTTAAATCACATTAATCAAGACAGTGCAATGCTGGCCTATATAGATCAATGGAGTCGGATAGAAAGTCCATAAAAAAACCCTCACATCTGTGTTCAACTGATTTCCAACAAGAGCACCATGACCATTCAAGGGGAAAGAACAGTCTTTTCAACAGAAGGTGCTGGGACAACTGGATATCTGCATGTAAAAGAATGAAGCTAAACTCTTACACCATATACAAAAAGTTAATTCAAAATGATAGATACTTCAAAATGGGTCAAAGACCAAAAAGAGTAAAACTCTTAGAAGGAAAATAGGTATAAATCTTCACGACCTAGATTAGGCAATTTAGGCACTTCTTAGATATAATACCTGAAGCATGAATAACCAAAGAAAAAATAGATAATTTAGATTTCATTAAAATTAAAAAATTGATACTTCAAAGGGTATCATCAAGAAAATGATAAGACAACCCATAAATTAGAAGAAAATATTTGCAAATCACCTCTTTGATAAGGGTCTTACACACAGAATATATAAAAAAAAACCTCTTACAACTCAACAATTAAAGAGTACCTTGATTAGAAAATGGGCAGTGGAGGGGTGCCTGGCGCCTGGGTGGCTCAGTCGGTTGAGCATCCAACTTTTTATTTCAGCCCAGGTCATGACCTCATGGTTTGTGAAGTCAGGCCCCATGTCAGTCACCATGGAGCCTGCTTGGGATTCTCTCTCTCCCCGTCTCTCTGCCCTTCCCTGGCATGTGCTCTCTCTCTCTCTTTCTCTGCAAAATAAATAAACTAAAAAAAAAAAAAAGAAAAGGAAATGGGTAATGGAGAGGCATTGGATGGCTCAGGTGGTAGAGCATACAACTCTTGATCTCAAGGTCATGAGTTTAAACCCCATGTTGGGTGTGGAGCCTACTTAATTTTAAAAATGAATGAATGAATGAATAAATGAATGAAAGAAAATGGAAAATGGATTTGAATGTATGCTTCCCAAAAGATGATACATGAATGGCTAATAAACACATGAAAAGATGTTCAACATCATTAATCATTAGGGAAATGCAAATCCAAATACAGTAAGATACCACTTCACACCTACTAGGCTGGATATAATGGCTAGAATATATATATTAGATAAATAGACAGATAGACAATAGCAAGTGTTGATGAAATAGAGACACTTTACCCATGTTGGTGGTAATATGATGTATATATACTTATTATATAACAAATAAATGTTATAAACATATAAAGAGATTTATTATAAGAAATTGGTTCATATGAGTATTGAGGCTGGCAAATCCCAAGATCTGCAGGGTGAGTTGGCAAGCTGAAGACCTGGGAGAGCCAATGGGATAGTCCACTCTGAAGATTGGCTTGAGATCCAGGAAGAGCTAATGTTTCCCTTTAAGACTAAAAGCATGAAAAAGTTGATGTCTCAGCTCAAAGGCAGCAGCAGACAGGAGGAATTCTCTCTTATTTGGGGGAGGGTTAGCCTTTTTATTCTTTTCAGGTTTTCAACTGATCAGATGAGGTCCACTCACATTTTGAAGAGCAATCTCCTTTACTCAGTAAAACACCCAGCCAAAAACACCCTCATAGAAACATCTAGAATAATGTTTGACTAAATAGATGACCATCCCGTGACTCAGCCAAATTGATACATAAAATTAACCAGCATGAGTGGTAAAAAGGAAATGAGCCCTAAACATTTTATTCTCTTAATTCCTCATGTTATTCTCCTTACTGTACCATTTTTGCTAGTCTGCACATCTAGAATTCTGCCTTGGTTTCCTGGAATTTCTGTCCTGCTCCTTTCACCATCTCCTTCCCATGTTCTCTGTATTCTGAGTGGCTAATGACAGTTCTACTCTAAACTAGATGAACAACTCCAAACCACACTGCTGACTCACTTCAATAGCAGATTTATTTACTCCTGTTTGGAGACTCTTACTGACGTAACTTCATTCTGCAGACTGACTCCCTTAAATGCTGGCGCTAGTATAAATCAAGACTCAGTCTATCTTGACTTTTTGGCCAGTGATTTAAATTGTTGGCTATCACCTACAGGAAAGAATCCAACAGTTGATTTTGTTTCCCTAACCTGAATCCCCACTGTTCACCACTTCCTTTCTTTCCCTGTGGTCTCTCTGCTGAGTTACTACTTCACATACATATGTTCACTTGAAGTATAAACATAGCAAGGTTGTGTCCCTCATCTCTTGCTTTAGTTTTGGTCCAATTTCACAATTGAAGAATTAGACCTTAGAGGAAAAGGAGGTAAATTGGACTACATAAAAAATTTTAAACTTTTGTGCTATTGACCGTATCATCAAGAAAATGAAAAGTCAAACTACAGAATGGGAAAATGTTTGCAAATATATCTGATAAGGGCACAGTACCCAGAGTATGTAAAGAACAATGACAACTCAACAGTAAAAAGGCAAATGACCCAATGAAATAATGGGCAAGGATTTGAATAGAAATTTCTTCAAAAAAGACGTACAAATGGCCATTAAGCACATGAAAACATGCTCAACATCATTAGTGGGGAAATGCAAATCAAAATCACAATGAGAGAATTACACAACCAAAGTGGGGGGGGAGTTAAAATGGCAGAGAAGTAGGGGGACTGGGATTTCCCTCATCCCTCAAACATAGCTGCGTTGAGGTCAGATCACTTGGAACACCCAGGAGATCAATCAGTGGAGTGACTTAAGGATTTCCACAGCTAGAGGAAGACAGCTTGGCAGGATCGAGGCTCATAGTTTCTGATTTGTTGGTTTTGGTCAAATTATATATATATATATATATATATATATATATATATATATATATAATATATAGACTTCCTCCCACACTTTACTTTTTTGGCAGGGTTACTTCAACAAACAAATCAAAGCACATGTGGTGGAAGGTCTGAACACTCATACTTCACCACTAAAGCCAGGAGGACCTCTGCAGAGGACTGACCAGTGGGACAGAGCAGCCAAAGTGCAACAACAGAGAGCGTGAAACATACTGCAAAAACACTTCCTGAACTGCCAGGGCCTGGACAGGGTGTGACCCCTTTTTAATATAGTAGTACTCACAGGTGCAGGAAACATAACAAGCTTTTTAAAAAAGACATAAAAAACAGAAGCATAGCCAAAATGATGAAATAGAAGAGTTCTCCTCAAAAGAAAATTCAGGAAGAAATGATAGCCCAAAAATTACTGAAAACAGATATAAACAGTATATCTGAATAAGAATTTAGAGTAACAGTCATGAGACTAATAGTTGGGCTTGAAGAAATCATAGAAGATAGCAGAGAATCTATTGCTGCAGAGACCAAAGACCTAAGAAATAGTCATGGTAAATTAAGAAATGCTATAAATGAGGTGAAAATAAACTAGAGACAGTGACAGTGAGGATGGAAGCAGCAGAGGAGAGAATGGGTGAAATAGAAGATAAAATTATGGAAAATTATGAAGCTAAAAAAAGAGGAAAAGGAAATTATTAGATCATTGGGGGAGAATTAGAGTGCTAACTAATTCCATCAAATGAAACAATATCCATATCATAGGAGTTCTAGAGGAAGAAGAGCAAGAGAAAGGGGAAGAAGGTTTGTTTGAACAAATTATAGCTGAGAACTTCCCTAATCTGGGGAACGAAACAGGCATCCAAGTCCAAGAGGCACAGAGAACTCCCTTCCAAATCAACAAAAACAGGTCAGCACCATGACATATCATAGTGAAACTGTCAAAATACAAAGATAAAGAGAGAATTCTGAAAGCGGCTAAAAATAAATGGTCCTTAATCTAGAAGGGTAGACACGGTAGTAGCAGACCTGCCCAGTGAAATTTTCAGGCCAGAAGGGAGTGGCAGGAAATATTCAATGTGCTGAATAGGAAAAAATATGCAGCCAAGAATCCTTTATCCAGCAAGGCTGTCGTTCAGAATAGAAGGGGAGATAAAGACTTTCCTAGACAAACAGAAACTAAAGGAGTTTATGACCACTAAACCAGCCCTGCAGGAGATCCTAAGGGGGATCCACTTTGTGAATGGAAAGCAGCAAAGACTACAAAGGACCAGAGACATCACTGCAAGCATGAAACCTACAGGTAACACAGTGACACTAAATCCATATCTTTCAGTAATCACTCTGAATGTAAATGAACTAACTGCTCCAATCAAAAGACATAGGGTATCAGAATGGATAAAAAAACAAGATCCATTTATATGCGGCCTATAAGAGATTCAGTTTAGACCTGAGGATACCTGCAGATTGAAGATGTGGGGATGGAGAACCATCTATCATGCTAATGGACATGACAAGATTGCTGGAGTGGTCATACTTCTATCGGACAAAGTAGATTTTAAAACAAAGACTGTAAAAAGAGATGAAGAAGAGCATTATACCATAATTGAGGGGTATATCTATCAAGAGGAGCTAACAACTGTAAATGTTTATGCCCCCAGTGTGGAACAACCCAAATATATAAATTAATCAACAAATGTATAGATAATGATACCGTAATTGTAGGGGACTTTAATATTCTACTTAGAGCAATGGACAGATCATCTAGGCAGAAAATCAATAAGGAAACAATGGCTCTGAATGACACATTGGACCAGATGGACTTAACATATATTCAGAACTTTTCATCTAAAAGTAGGAAAATACACATTCTTTTTGAGTTCACATGGAATATTCTCCAAAATAGATCACATACTGGGTCACAAAACAGCCCTCAACAAGTGTAAAAAGATTGAGATCATAGCATGCATATTTTCAGTTCACAATGCTATGAAACTTGAAATCAACCACAGGAAAAAAATTGGAAAGCACCAAGTATATGGAGTTTAGAGAACATCCTACTAAAGAATTAATGGGTTGACCAGGAAATTAAAGAAGAAATTAAAAAATATATGGAAACAAGTGAAAATGAAAACATGACAGTTGAAACCCTTTTGGATGTAGGAAAGGCAGTCCTAAGAGGAAAATACATTGCAATCCAGGCCTATCCCAAGAAGCTAGAAAGGTCCTAAATACCCAACCTCACCTTACACCTAAAGGAACTAGAAAGGCAGCAGCAAAGAAAGCCCAAAGCCAGCTGCAGAAGAAAAATAATAAAGATTAGAGCAGAAATAAATGATATAGAATCCCCCCCCAAAAAAAAAACCTCAGTAGAACAGATCATTGAATCTAAGAGCTGGTTTTTTGAAAGAATAAACAAAATTGATAACCCCCCAGCCAGACTTCTAAAAAAGAAAAGAGAGAGAACCCAAATAGATAAAATCAGGAATGAAAGAGACGAGATCACAACCAATACCACAGAAATACAAACAATTATTAGAGAATACTATGAAAAATTATATGCCAACAAACTAGACAATCTGGAAGAAATGAACAAATTCCTAGACATTCACACACTGCCAAAACTCAAACGGGAAGAAATAGAAAATTTGAACAGACACATAACCAGCAAAGAAATTGAATCAGTTATCAAAAATTTCCCAACAAATAAGAGTCCTGGGTTAGGTGACTGCCCAGGGGAATTCTACCAGACATTTAAAGCAGAGTTAATACCTATTTTTTTCAAGCTGTTCCAAAAAATAGAAATGGAAGGAAAGCTTTTAGACTCATTGGATGAAGCCAGCATTATGTTGATTCCCAAACCAGACAAAGACCCCACTAAAAAGGAAAATTATAGGCCAATATCCCTGATGAATATAGATGCAAAAATTCTCAACAAGATACTAGCAAATTGAATTCCACAGGACATTAAAAGAATTATTCAACATGATCAAGTGGGAGTCATTCCTGGGCTGCAGGGCTGGTTCAATGTTTGCAAATCAATCAGTGTGATACATCACATTAATAGAAGAGAGAATAAGAACCATGTGATCCTATTAATAGATGCAGAAAAAGCACTTGACAAAATATAGCATCCTTTATTAAATAAAAACCCTCAAGAAAGTTGGGATAGAAGGAACATACCTTAAAAACATCATAAAAGCCATATATGAAGGGCCCACAGCTAATATCATGCTCAGTGGGCAAAACCTGAGAGCTTTCCCCCTGAGATCAGGAACATGACAAGGATGTCCACTCTCACCACTGTTGTTTAACATAGTGTTGGAAGTCCTAACCTCAGCAATCAGACAAAACAAAATAAAAGCCAAAGAAGTCAAACTTTCACTCTTGGCAGATTACATGATACTCTAAAAAAGACTCCACCAAAAAACTGCTAGAGCTGATACAGGAATTCAGCAAAGTTGCAGGATATAAAATCAATGTACAGAAATCTGTCACATTTCTATACACTGATAATGAAGCAACAGAAGGAGCTATCAGGGAATTGATCCCCTTTACAATTGCATTGAAAACTATAAAATACCTTGGAATAAGCCTAACCAGAGAAGTAAAAGATCTGTACATTGAAAACAATAGAAAGCTTATGAAAGAAATTGAAGAAGACACAAAGAAATGGAAAAACATTCCATGCTCATGGATTGAAAGAACAAGTATTATTAAAATGTTGATACTACCCAAAGCAATCTACACATTCATTACAATCCCAATCAAAATAGCACCAGCATTCTTCACAGAGCTAGAACAAACAATTCTAAAATTTGTATGGAACAAGTAAAGACCCTGAATAGCCCAAGTAATGTTGAAAAAGAAAACCAAAGCTGGAGCATCACAATCCCAGACTTTAACCTGTATTGCAAGGCTGTAATCATCAAGACAGTATGGTATTGGCACAAAAACAGACACGTTGACCAATGGTATAGAATATAGAACCCAGAAATGGATCCACAAATATATGGCCAACTAATCTTCGACAAAGCAGGTAAGAGTATCCAATGGAAAAAGGACAGTCTTGTTAGCAAATTGTGCTGGGAGAACTGGACAGCAACATGCAGAAGAATGAACCTGCACCACTTGTTTACACCATACACAAAAATAAATTCAAAATGGATGAAAGATATAAATGTGAGACAGGAAACCATCAAAATCCTACAGGAGAAAACAAGCAACAACTTCTTTGACCTCGACCACAGCAACTTCTTACTTGACATGTATCCCGAGACAAGGGGAATAAAAGCAAAAATGAACCATTGGGACCTCATCAAGACAAAAAGCCTCTGCACAGCAAAGGAACCAATCAACAAAACTAAAAGGCAACTGACAGAATGAGAGACGATATTTGCAAATGACATATTTTTATCTAATATAAAATCTATAAAGAATTTCTGAAACTCAACCCCCAAAAAACAAATAATCCAGTGAAGCAATGGGCGGAAGACATGAATAGACGCTTTTCAAAAGAAGACATACTGATGGGCAAACAGACATGTGAAAAGATGCTCAGCATCACTCATCATCAGGGAAATACAAATCAAAACCACAATGAGACACCATCTCACACAGGTCAAAGTGGCTAAATGAACAATTCAGGAACAACAGATGTTGGAGAGAATGTTGAGAAAGGGGAATCCTCTTGCACTGTTGGTGGAAATTCAACTGGTGCAGTCACTCTAGAAAACAGTGTGGAGGTTCCTCAAAAAATTAAAAATAGAATTACCCTATGACTCCACAATTGCACTACTAAGAATTTATCCAAAGGATACAGGAGTGCTGATTCAAAAGGGCACATGCACCCAAATATTTATAGCAGTGCCATCAACAATAGCTAAATTATGGAAAGAACCCAAATGTTCATCAACTGATGAATGGATAAAGAAGATGTGGTATTTATATATAATGGAATACTACTTGGCGATGAAAAAGAATGAAATCTTGCCATTTGCAACAATATAGATTGAACTGGAGGGTATTATGCTAAGTGAAATAAGTCAGAGAGACAGATATCACATTGATTTCACTCATATATGGAATTTGAGAAACTTAACAGATGATCATAGGGAAAAGGAAGGAAAAATAAGATAAAAACCAAGAGGGAGACAAACCATAAGGGATTCTTTCTTTTTTCTTTCATAGTTTATTGTCAAGTTGGTTTCCATGTAACACCCAGTGCTCATCCCAACAAATTCCCTCCTCCATGCCCATCAACCCCCCCTTCCCCTCTTCCCCACCCTCATCAGCCCTCAGTTTGTTCTCAGTATTTAAGAGTCTCTTATGGTTTGCCTCCCTGCCTCTCCCCAACTATTTCCCTACTTCTCCTCCCCCATGGTCCTCTGTTAAGTTTCTCCTGTCCTACTTATAAGTGAAAACATATGGTATCTCATAAGGGATTCTTAAATACAGAGAACAAACTGAGGGTTGATAGGGGTGGGGAAAATGGGTGATGGGCATTAAGGAACACACTTGTTGGGATGAGCACTGGATGTTATATATATGTGATGAATAACTGGATTCTACTCCTGAAGCCAAGACTACACTGTATGTTAGCTAACTTGAGAATAAAAAAAAATCACAGTGAGATACCACTTCAGTCCACTGGTATAGTTGTAATAAAAAAAGATATGGGCACCTGGGTGGCTCAGTCAGTTAAGCATCTGACTCGACTTTGGGTCAGGTCATGATCTCACAGTTCGTAAGTTTGAGCCTTGCATCGGGCTCCGTACCAATGGTATAGAGCCTGCTTGGGATTCTGTCTCCCTCTCTCTCTTCCCCTCCCCTGCTTGCTCTCTATCTCTCTAAAAAAATAAACTTAAAAAAAAATAAAAGACAATGACAAGTGTTGTCAAGGACATGAAGAAATTGAAATCCTCATACATTGCTAGTTGGAGTATAAAAAGTTTAACTTCATTGGAAACTGTTTGGAAGTTCCTCAAGAAGTTAAGCATAAGTGACCATATGACTCAGCAATACCACTCTTAGATATATTAAAAATACCCAATGAATCAAAAACATATGTCCACACAAAACTTCACATACACATGTTCATAGCAGCATTATTCATAAAAGCCAAAAAGTGGAAACAGCCGAAACATCCATCAGCTGATGAATGGATAAACAAAATGTTGTATATGGATACAATGGAATATTACTCAGCCATAAAAATGAATGAAGTTCTTACACATACTGCAGCATGGAGGAGCCCTGAAAACATTATGCTAAGTGAAAGAAGACAGACACAAAAAGGACAAATATTGTGTGGTTGCATTTATATGAAATGTCCAGAATAGGCAAATCTATGGAGACAGAAAATAGAATAGTTGTTGTCAGAGGCTGGAGGAGGGAGTAAGGAATGGAGAGTGACTGCATGGATATGGGGTTTCTTTTGGGGTAGTAAAAATGTTCTGGAATTAGGAAGTAGTGATGGTTGCACAACCTTGTAAATATACTTAAAAGCATTGAATTGAAAGCATACATCCAAACAAAAACCTGTACATGGATTTTCATACCAGTATTATTTGGATATTGCAATAGCCAAAAAGCAAAACCAACTCAAATATCCACCAACATGATGGGTGAATAAACAAAATGTATATTCATACAATACAGTATTATTCATTAATAAAACTATAAAACACAGATGAAAGAAATTAAAGCAGACACAATTAAATGGAAAGATATCCTACATCCATGGATCAGAAGTATTAGATGGTAAAATGTACATAGTACCCAAAGTGATCTACAGATTTAACGCATCCAACTCCATCATCATTTTTTACAAAAATTGAGAAACAATCCTAAAATTCATATGGAACCACAAAAAACTCCAAGTAGACAAAGTAATCCTCATTAAGAAGGAAAAGGCTGGAGACATTATACTTTCTGATTTCAAAATATATTATGAAGTGATAGTAATAAAAACAGTATGGTATTAGCATAAAAACAAACATGTAGAACAATGGAAGAGAATATAGGGTCTAGAAACCCATGTATATATAGTCAACTAATCTTCAACAAGGCTGCCAAGACCATTCAATGGGGAAAGTCTCTTCAGAAAACAGCGCTGGGAAAACTGGATATCCACATGTAAAAGAATGAAATTGGACCCTTGTCTTACACAACACACAAACTTAACTAAAAATAGATCAAAGATTTAAAGAAGATCTGAAACTCTAGAGCTCCTAGAAGAAAAAATAGGGGAAAAGCTTCTTGACATTGATTTTGGCTATGATTTCTTGGATATGACACCAAACTTACAGCCAGCAAAAGGAAATAGACAAGTGGGATTATGTAAAACTAAAGAGTTCTGTAGAACAAATGAAGCAACCAACAAAGTAAAGGACATCCTATGGATTGGGAGAAGAATCTTTGCAGGCTATACATCTGATAAAGGATTAATATCCAAAATGTATAAGGAACACCTATAACTCAATAACAAAAAACCTGAAATAACCTGGTGAAAAAATGAGGAAAGGATCTGAAGAGACATTTTCCCAAAGAAAACATACAAATGGCCAACAGGTATATGAAAGGGTGCTCAACATCACTACTCATCAGTTAAATACAAATCAAAACCCCAATGAGATAACACCTCATACCTATTAGGATGGCTATTATATATATATATATATATATATATATATGGAGAAATTGGAACCTTTGTGTGCTGTTGGTAGGAACACAAAACAGTGCAGCTACTACTGAAAACGATGGTGTTTTTCCTCAAAAAATTAAAAATAGCATTACTTTATGATCCTGCAATCCCACGTCTGAGTATAGACTCAGAAGAACTGAAAGGAGGAGCTCACTCTCATGGAAATATTTACACATTCAATGGTCATAGCATCATTATTCACAATAGCCAAGAGGCTGAAGCAATACAAGTGTCCATCGATGGATAAATCAATAAACAAAATATGGTCTATATATACAGTGGATTATTCAGCCTTAAAAAGGAAGGAAATGCTTGAATGACTATGTTGTACACATGAAAATAAAATGACACTGTATGTTAACTCTGCTGGAATTAAAATAAAACATTTAATTTAAAAAAGGAAGGAAATCCTATCACATGCTACAACATGAGTGAATTTTGAGGTCATTATGCTAAGTGAAAATAAACAAGTCACAAGAAGACAAACATATACAGTATGATTCTGTCTGTATGAGATATCTGAAATAGTCAAATACACAGAAACAAAGTAAAAGGGTGTTTGCCAGGGGTTGAGGGGAGCGGAAAATGGATAAAATTTTAGTTTTGCAAGATGGACAAGTTCCGAACATTGGTTGCACAACAGTGGGAATATAGTTAATGCCTCTGAACAGTGCACTTAGAAAAGGTTAATATGGTATATTTTGTGTCATGAGGTTTTTTTAAAATCACAATTAAAAAGTTTAAAACGGAAATGATGGAAATGCTACTTCACATAACAGGCAGCAAACTCAAGGGTTAATTAGCCACTCAGGAGCTGGTACAGGTTTCTGTTGTAAATAAGTTTAAGAAAGCTTTAAGCAAAATTATAAGTGATAACATGAAAATAAACTTCTTTTAAAGTTTATTTATTTATTTAGAGAGAGAACACGAGCAGAAGAGGGACAGAGAAAGGGAAAGAGAGAGAATCCCAAGCAGGCACCGCAATGCCAGCATGGAGCCCAATGTGGGGCTTGGACCCATGAACCATGAGATCATGACCTGAGCTGAAACCAAGAGTTGGACACTTAGCCGACTGAGCCACTCAGGCACCCCTTAAAATGAATTTTTAATAGAATTTGGGATGTTTTGGTGACACTCCAGATCTTTAAAAAGATCATTAAATAGAGGATAATAGGCTGTCAAACAACCTGGGTTTTTTCTTTGTTTTGTTTTTTGTTTTTTTAGTGTTCATTCTTGGGACAGAAAGAGACAAAAAGAGAGGGAGACACAGAATCCAAAGCAAATTCCAGGCTCTGAGCTGACAGCACAGAGCCTGATGCGGGGCTCGAATTCACAAACCGTGAGATCATGACTTGAGCCAAAGTTGGACACTTAACCTACTGAGCCACCCAGGCGCCCCAAACAGCTTAGCTTCTGGTGCATGGAAAAAAGAGACTTCTGACCTGGATGAGCACAGCTCTGATTGAGTTAGACTATTACTATGTTCCCAAAAAATCAAAAGTCTACAGTGTGCTTCTCTAATCATTTGCGTAAATGATATTACTTTAATGTGAGTCTTTTGAAGCAAAGTGGTACCACACAGAAGTTTGTGAAACAGCCAAACCCAAGCACGTGCTATAGACTTCAAATACTGAAAGGACCCCTTTTCATTATTTTATGGTTCTATATTTTCATGGCAGATGTTGACATTTTACCATTGTTCCAGAATCAAATGTCAAGTTATTCCTGTTCAGAATTTTCCATTTACATTTTCAAAGAATTCCACGTGCAGCTGTATTTCTAAGTGAACTCTCTGCTTGCAAAAGCCTGGCGTTTCTAAGCAGGTTTGTAAATAGGTTTGAAGGAGGACATGCAAGCACTGGAGACCTGCCTGGGTTAATTAATTCTCTTTTCAGGCATTAGAACCTACACAAGTAGGCCAGCTGGAGGTGAATGTTCCCTTTGAAAGAGATAATTATATGCTTTACCAATTGTTTGCTTTTCAACATCTCTCCCAGTCAGATTCCCCAGAATTCATAAACTAAGTATCAGGAGAGATTTTTTTTTTTTTTTTACCTCCTGGGAAACTGAACGTGTAGATGAGCTGAGATAATAATTGTGGATAATACAGATAGTTTGACGGTCTGGATGGTGCATACAAATAATTATAAAGAGGGGGCTGTGGGCTTCTGCTAAGCCTCGCAGCTAGAAACTGCTATGGCTTTGTGAATTGGTAATTATGCTTCCATTCACATTTTCTTTCTTTTGTTAGTTATAAGGTGCTCTTCCTCCAGATTGCACACTATCCACTTTCTTCCCAGCAGAATGCTGTGGGAAATAGCTCTCTGTACCACTCGGGTGTGTAAAAGCAAAGGGACCCGGCCCCTTCCCATCCCCAGCGGAGAGCAAATGCCACCCCTCCCCCCTGCCACCCCGGCAGCTGGGGGAGGTTAGGAAGGGCTTGGATGGGCTGGCAGCCCGCTGCTCTCCTGCCCTTCACTCCTCCAAAGCCCACTTCACCCCGAAGGTGGCTTCCCAGTGCACTTTGTGAGGCAAACCCAAGTGTTCACTCTTCTTTTCTGGTGAGGATTCAAGTTGACCCGGCCCGCTCCTTGCAGTGGCATGCGGCTAGAGAGGCAGTTCTGTGTTCCAGGCCACTTATGAGGACAGCGGCATGGACTGCCGTGCCAATTTGAGTCTTGCTGCTACTGGTCTTGTCTTTACAGCTGTTTACAAAATGACCCGTAAAGGCTAGCATTCTCACGTGCGTCTCTCCTGCCGTGCCTAAAATCTTGTTTGTTCGATGCTGCTGGGGTAATGGAGTTTTATAAAGAGAAAGGACTACAGTTCCTTAATGGTTTTCCTCTTCCAGCATTATCTGCGCCCAGGGAAGGAGTGTTTGAGGAACAGGTCAAGAAGGACCTTTGCTTCCCTTGCAGGAATGGAAGAGGACCAGAGGGGGTTGTCTGGTAGCACCTAATTGAGACACAAGTTAGCAGCTTTCTCCACAGTAAAAGCAGCAGGGACAAAGGAACAGGTGACTCTGCTGACCTGCTCACAGCAGTTTCAGCTTCACAGATGGGTGCCGCTCTGTGCCCCAGGCTCCTGTAGATTTCCTTCCTCGTTTCACCAGCACTGCCGTGCTAGTGCCCCTACACAGGCAAGGAGCTTGCGGCGACTAATGTCTCCTCCCCATCTTGCTGTTCAGGAGGAGGGTGTGGCGTGGCTCAAAAAAAAAAAAAAATCCACAAAGGCTCCAGACTCGCTCATTGGGATGGGAGTTAGTCCAGAGGGAGACAAAGTGGGAGGCCCTGGCGGGGGCCTCTGGCATTGGTCCACAACGGGGCAGATGAGGGGTGAAAGCTGGGCTGCCCTGTTCACACTGGTTCCTTCATGGGCTCCTCCCCCTGTGGGTCCCATCCTACTGCTTGATGGTAGGACTGGAGGCCTGGAGTTCCTGATGGGCCCCCTTTCTCTTGCTGTTCTCTGGCCACACGCAAGGAGTGTCTATGGAAAGGGGGATTGGGCATGACTGAATCCTGCCTTAATTAGAAGACTGAAAGGTCTTCTAAAGATTCAAAGAAGATTTGGGGGGATAGGAGCCCAAAGAGTGATGCTGTCTATGTTGATTTGGAGCAAGAGAGAAGCTAGTCTGTATAGTTTTCCCTGTTAACACCAGCATCTCCTTCATAGGCCCTGGGCCTATAAGTCTTAGCCATCTTGTTTCCTCTCCTTGCGCGAGACTGAAAACGAGTGGCTGCATTAGTGCTTTTACAGAGCTTGGGGACTGGAAACACCATCAGATTTTCCAGTTTCCTACAGCAGAATCTATTTATTTTTTACAAGTTTCTTTCTTTTGGGAGAGAGCAAGCAGGGGAGGGGCAGAGAGAGAGGGGGACAGAGGATGAAAAGTGGGCTCCACGCTGATAGCAGACAGCCCGACAAGGGGCTGGAACTCCTGAACTGTGAGCTCATGACCTGAGCCGGCGAGACACTTAACCGGCTGAGTCACCCAGGTGCCCCCAACATGATCTACTTCTGATAGAAACAAGCATGCAGTGGCTGCAAGGGTGCCGGAAGGCGGCCCAAAAGGAGAGCTGGGGGTGGGGGTGGGGGGCTCTGGTATGCGTCTATAGAGAGGAAGTAGTGGCAGAGGAAAAGCTGCTGCCCTGGGAATTCTAGAACCTCTGCTGCCCTGTGCCTGCACCTGTGGGCTTGGGATATCTCTCCTTTCTCTATTTTTGTGGAAATAAACCTTTAATTTGAGAAGAATTTCAGATGCACAGAGAAGTTGGAGAAGGAAGTACAGGGAACTCCTTTGTAGGCCACACCCAGTTTCTACTGTTGTAAACATCTTACATTGGGATGGTCATAATGAATCAAAATTGATACAGTGTTCTTAACAGAACTCTACACTTTATTCGGATTTCATTGATTTTTGCCTAATATCCTCTGTCTGTTTCAGGACCCCATCAAGGCTACCGCTTGTATGAGCTTGGTTGGGCTGCCATAACAAAATGCCACAGATGGGGCATGTGTGTGTGTGTGTGTGTGTGTGTGTGTGTGTGTGTGTGCGTGTATAAAAACCAGAAATGTGTTTTCTCACAGGACTGCAAGCTGGAAGTCCAAGATCAAAATGGCAGCCAGTTTGGTTTCTCCAGAGGCCTCTCTCCTTGGCTTACAGATGGACCATCTTCTCTCTGTGTCCTCACATGGCCTTTAGTTGGTGCACATGTCACTCCTGGTGTCTCTTCCTCTTCTTATAAGGACACCAGTCCTTATGGTGGGCCCCACCCTCATGACTTCATTTAACCCGAATTACTTCTTAAAGGCCTTACATCCAAATACAGTCACATTGAGGTTACTAACTCAGCATATGAATTTGGGGTGGGGAACACAATTCAGTTCACAGCACCACTTTTCTCTTTTTCATAGGTTGAGATGGAGCAGCTGTGTTTCTGCCTTCACAGAGGTTTGGGAGGAGCTACTATCAGCTTTTCCATTTTTTCCAGAAGTTTTTTCTGTGTTAAGAAGGAAAAAAAGCAGGGTGGTCACTTTAAAGTAAATGGATCATGATAGCTCCTTCCCTTTTTGGTAGTGGAAGGCTGCTTAGATATAAATTTAGATGACAGACTCAGGCAGGTACCACTGCTTATCAGTCTGTAGTCTTTAAAAATTTTTTTAAGTTTATTTATTTTGAGAGAGAGAGAGAGAGAGAGAGCATAAGCAGGGGAGGGATGGAGAGAGAGGGAGAGAGAGAATTCCATGCAGGCTCTGCACTGTCATTGCAGAGCCTGATGCAAGGCTTGAACCCATGAACCGTGAGATCATGACCGGAACTAAAATCAAGAGTTGGATGCTTAACTGACTGAGCCACCCAGGTGCCCCCAGTCTGCAGTATTTGAGAAACATTGGTGAAAAAGGACCTGCCATGTTCACACTAGATCTTTCTTCCCTGGTCTTGCTGCTCTCTGCCTCTGGTCCTACGCTTCAGATGGATGCGTGACACTGCAGTTTTGAGAACATTGCTGGTAGCCCCTTTATAGAACTAAAGGTCTCAAGGTTACAATGGCCATGATGTTTTCTCTCACCCAGTTTATGTCCCAAGAAAAGAATGTGTGGAGAAAAGGTCTAAAAGTGTTCCTCAAGGGAGTAATACCAGTAAAATGGCAGAGTGAGGACCTCTGAAATATCTCTTCTGCATCAAATAATAAGAAAACTATAGGGGCATCTGGGGGGCTTAGTTGGCTGAGTGTCTGACTCTTGATTTGGGCTCAGGTCATGATCTCATGGTTGTGAGATCAAGCCCTGCGTTGGGCTCCGTGCTGGGTGCGGAGCCTGCTTAAGCTTCTCTCGCACCCTCTGCCCCTCCACTCACAGTCTCTAAATAAAAAAGAAAAGAAAACTGTAAAAAAATGTCAGACGTGGTACACAGACACACACACACACACAGAGGAATATGGTTCATCTGTAAAAAGAATAAAATCTTGCCATTTGCAACGATGTGGGTAGAGCTAGAGAGTATACTGCTAAGCAAAATAAGTCAGTCAGAGAAAACCAAATACCATATGACCCCACTCATATGTGGAACTTAAGAAACAAAACAAATGAGGAAAGGAAAAAAGAGAGAGACAAACAAACAGACAATTAACTATAGAGAACAAACTGAAGTTACCAGAGGGAAGGTGGGTGGGGGAATAGGGAAAAGGGGGATTATTAAGAAAATTTTAAAAATCTGTGTAGGAAAAAAATCCCACAAAGGAATATAGGAGACAGTGGTACACATAATAAAATGAAAGAAAATGCTGGAAAAAAGTCAGAATTAACTTTTTCAGACCTTTGGACCTTAACCAAATATTTGCAGCAATCAAGGAGTGTTTATACAAGAAAAAATGTCTAACTAGGTAAGAACAGTGAGCTCTGTGGTCTTTTAACTTGCTTTAGTCCCATCCCCTACTCTGCAGCTCTCTGGTAGCCTTGAAAAACAACAGCTCAACCTCTCATCTTGGCCGCCAACAGAGGGAGCAAACCCAGTATGGAGCTCTTTCAAAGATTCATTCCCAAAGAATGATCTGTCTGGTGGCTCGCTGGAAGACCCCACTCACAAGGGTGTCTGTATTTGACCAGACTCAGAGCTTACTTAGTGTTAAAAACTCTTCCCCATGAGGCATTTGTCAAAAGCAATTTGTGAGGTAATTATTTAATTTCCTGGCTGTCTGGGAAGGTGATAACAGTTTTGGAAAACAACAAGCTAACCAAAAAACCTTTAAAATAAAGCTAGGAAATGAGATGTCCATAGAGGTTTTGCAAAGCTCTCTGATACATTCCTGGGAATCTAGGAGGCCATGTGCATGCTCAGGGTTGTTCATATACTCAGGAAGGACCCGAGAAGGCCCTAAGCTCTCACCTCTGGCTGACTCGAGGCTCTGCTAAAGCAGAAAGTGAAGGCTAAAGGAGAGTTTTAAATTGCTTGCCGGAGCATTGAATGTGGGCTCCAACACACACACAGAGCCCCTCAGCAAAGATTCATAGGCTTATTGGTTTCAGTAGTTTAAAGAAATTCCTTTCCAGTGGATAACTGATCATGAAGCCAGCTGAGCAGAAGTTTTTAATGGTCACATATGACAAAGAATACAGACTTCACAGAATTACTTCAGGAAAACACCTAAACAAGCAGCAACAGTTACAACAGACAGCAACAACAACTTCATCTGGGAAGGGGAGAAAATTTGATTTCCAAAGTTTTTACATTATATTACTTAAAATGCCCAGTTTTCAGCAAAATATTATAAGATAAGCAAAGAAATGAGAAACTATGGTCCATACACAGGATAAAAAGCAATAAACAGAAACTAACTGAGGAAGCCCAGACATTAGACTTACTAGGCAAAGATTTTAACTCAGTCACTTACAATATGTTCAAAGAACTAAAGTAAACTATGTCAGAAGAACTAAAAGAAAGTACACAAATGCCATTTCATTAAATAAAGCACATTAAGAGAAATTATAAAAATGGAAAAAGAGAATGAAATCTTGCCATTGTGACAACATGGATGGACCTAGAGGGTATTATGCTAAGTGAAATAAGTCAGACAGAGAAAGACAAATACCAAATGATTTCATTTATATGCATCCAAAAACCCCAAACAAATAGCAGAAACAAATCCATAAATACAAAAAACAACTAATTGTTGCCATATGGAGGGAAGTAGGGGGATGGGCAGCATGGTTGAGGGGGAGTGGGAGATAGAGGCTTCTATTTACAGAATGAATAAGTCACGGGGATGAAAGGTACAGCACAGGGAATATACTCTATGGTGTTTTGATAGCATTGTATGGTGACAGATGGTAGCTATACTTGTGAGCACAGTGGAACATATAGAGTTGTTGAATCACTGTGATGCACACCTGAAAGTAATGTAACATTGCACATCAACTCTACTTTGATTTATTAAAAAAATAATTAAATGGGGGTGCCTGGCTGGCTCAGTCAGTAGAGCATGTGACTTGATCTTGATTTGATTGGGCATAGAGATTACTTTAAAAAAATAAATAAATAGGAGCTCAGTTATTAAGAATCTGACTTTGGTCATGCTCTCACAGTTAGTTTGTGAATTTGAGCCCCACTTTGTGTAAGCATGAGCCCTGCTTCGGGTAAAACACGAGTCCTGGGTGAGCCTCACTTCTTTCTTTCTCTCTCTCTCTCTCTCTCTCTCTGCCCCTCATGAGGTTCTCTCTCTTTCTCTCTCTCTCTCTCTCCGTGTCTCTCTCTATGCCCCTCACTCACTTGTGCCCTTTCTCTCTCTCTAAAAAACATAAATAAAAATAAATAAATTAATTCAAAGAAGAACCAAATGAAAATTCTGGAGTTGAGAAAGACAGTAACTGAAATGAAAAATTCCCTAGAGGGCCTTAAAGTATATTTGATCAGAGAACTTGGAGATAGGTCAATTAAAATTATCCAGTCTGAGGGACAAGAAGAAAACTGAATGAAAAATAAGCACAGCCTCAGAGACCTATGGACACCACCAAATGTACCACCATTTGCATAATGAGAGTCCCAGAAGAAAAGGAAAGAGCAAAAGGCAGAAAGACTATTGGAAGAAATAATGGCCAAAAACCTTGGAAAAATCTGATGAAAAATATTAATTTGCACACCCAACAAGCTCAACAAACTCTAATTTGATTAAACTCAAAGAGATCCTCACCCAGGCACATCAGAGTCAAACTACTGAAAGATAAACCTAATGAGATTTTTACAAACAGCAAGAAAAAGGTGATCTAAAACATAGCAAGGGACCCCCGATAAGATTAACAGTGACTTAGCATAAGAAACCACGGAGGCCATATTACCTGTGTGAAGGTGGTAGCACAGCATATTCAATGTGCTGGAAGAAATAGTCCATCGACCAAGAATTTCAAATACATCAAAACTATACTCTGTAAAAGAAGCAGCAATTAGGACATTCCCAAGTGAATAAAAACAAAGAATTCTTCACTAGCAGCCCTGCCTTCCAAGAAATACTAAAGGGCGTTCTTCAGGTTGACATGAAAGGACACTAGACAGTAACTTGAATCCACATGAAGAAATAAAGAGCCTCAGTCGAGTTAGCTCCATAGATAAACATACAGGACAGTATCTGTGTATCTTTCCTGTAACTTGTTTTTCTCCTCTCTGATTTAAAAGACAGCTGCATAAAGCAGTAATTATAAATCTGTGTTCATGGGTTTGTAATGTATAAAGACATAAAGCAAAAAGGGAGAGCGAATGGAGTTTCATGAGAGCAAAGTTTCTGTAGACTATTACAATTAAGTTGATATTAATATGAACTAGATTGTTATAAATTAAGATGTTCATTGTAATCACCAGAGCAACCACTGAGAAAATAATTTAGCATCATTATGCCAACCAGACAATGCTAGGTGACTTTCTTTATATCTGCCTGGAGCCTGGTTTGCCTTCCCCTTTCGTTTCCTGTGTTTTTCTGCCAGTGCTGCTAAGTTTGAACCTTTATAGAGCTGGGGGTATGGAGCGAGGAAGACATTGTTCATTCTGCTGTACGCATATCTGACGTAAAGGGGCTCATTATGCCCAATTTTGTATTAGTCACTGCCTAATTTCATCTGAAGAAAATTGAAGTGAAAATAATTCTTTTGTGGAATTTTCTTTGATTGGTGAGGCAGTCCTGTCTGGAGGGGTTGCCCTTCTGGGCCCTCCACCTCAGTCAGGGTGGCCACGTGCAGGCCACGTGCCGGCCACATGCAAACTGTGTGCCTAGAGTATATCTAAACTCTATGCATGTCTGTGAATGTTGGCATTCATTTGAAGGAGGCTGGAGACAAAAGAAGGATTTTCAGAGACAGTATCTCTATAAGGTGCCCACTGAGTCTCAGTACAGCTTCGAAGGATACAATGAGTTGAAAAATAGAGGAGTCTGAGCCTTTCTGTGTAGCTACTTCTTCATGGGCTTCAGCTGCTTTGTGCTGACAACCTTTGTTGATCTCTTCCCATTTTATGTCCTGTTTTGCATTTGAGTTGCCTCTTTCCCCTCCCTCAGATGCTAGGGTAGACTTTGGTGTTTTGTTCCCTCTAAAAAATGCACTTTTTACACCAAGCCTGAAATACTCACATACTGCCCTACATTTTAAGAGAAAGGAGAAATTTTGGTTGTGTTCTTTCCTTTTCTTCTCTCTCTGCTTTCCCCCCTTCTCTTTAGGCTCAGGAGGACGTCTCAGTCCCTAGAACAGGCTGGGGCCCAGATTTAGGCCGTCAGGCACTTTGTCAGGGTTGTGAGGCTCTGAACAGAGGGATGGGGGAATCACACTGGGATTAGATAGGGCCAGAGACAACCAGGAAGCAGGTAACGTTTGCAAGTATTTGATGTAAGCCTTTTTCTTCTTTTTGTTTTTCTTTCTGTTGCAAAGGCCAGACCAGCAGGCAAAGTAGCCAATCAGCTTTGGGCAAAGGAGTGATCAGTATCTCTGCCCAAAGCTGTGGGAGGCACCACGGGACAGCTGGGTTACTGTCGCAGCGAGGAATATGGTTAGATAACACGAGAAGTCAAGGCAGGCTGACTACCACCCTTGGAAAGTAGAAAACTGTTAACAGGTACTCAAGTCTGGAGGTGACTAAGATTTCAGTCCCTAGAAGGGGAACCAGTATGGCTGGTTTTGTGGGATCAGGGTACTAGGTAGGATGCCAGAGTGAGGGCTTAGGCTCAGGGAGGAGACATAGTTCCAGTGACTGAACGAGGGTGCAAGGAGGGCCTAGACCTCAGGACAGCGTGTGTGCCGCACAGTAAAAGCACAGCTTTGCAGCTGTTCTTTCATCATGAGTTTCCACCACGTGCCAGATGCAGGCCCTGTGCGAGGTGCTGGGTATGTAATGACGAATAGGACAGGGCCATCCCAGATTTGGAAAGTTGGGGAATCAAAATGGCCTCAGCTCTACCACTAGCTGTGGGACCTTGGGCAAGTCACAAAACTACCCCATGATGCCATTTTCTCAGCTGTGAAATGTTTTGAGAAATGTGAATTCTCAGTTTGGTTGGAAGGAGCAGAGGTTTGGTAGGCTAGGGACTGGTTTGGAAGAGGCTTTCACACAACAGGCAGAGTTTGTTTTTCTCCATTTTATTATGAAAACTTTCAAACATGTAAGACAGTTAAAAGAAGGGTAAACACCAGATGGCCGGCACCTAGATCCTATAGTGGTTAACATTCTGCTATGTTTGCTTTATCTGCCCATCCTTCCACCCAACAATTAAAGTCAGTTGCGGACATCAGTACACTTCATCCGTAACTGCTTCAGCATGCATATCATTAACTGGAATTCACTGTTTATTTATGGTATTTTTTCGTTCTGAGGTAAGCCTTATATACAGAAACACCCACAAATCTCGAGTATACTGAGTTGTTGCAAATGAATACGTGTAACCCAAACCAGAATATAGAACATTTCCTTCACTCCAGAGAGTTCCCTAATGCTTCTTTCTAGCCAATCCCTGCTCCACCCACCCTGTATTAGTTTCCTAGGGCTAAGGAAACAAATTATTATAAACTGGATTGCTTAATACAACAGAAACTTATTCTCTCACAGTTCTGGAGTCTACAAATCCAAAATCAAGGTGTTTGCAGGGCCATGCTCACTCTGAAATCTCTAGGGAAGAATCTACTCCATTTCTTTCTTTCAGCCTCAGGTGTTACTGGAAATCTTTGGTGTTCCTTGACTTAGAGACACATCACTTGAATCTCTATTTCTCTCACCACATGGTACTCTCCTTGTATGCATCCGTTTCCATCTCTCTTATAAAGGACGATTGGATTAGGGCCCATTGTAACGACATATTTTATTTATTTTTATTTTTAGAGAGAGAGAGTGTATGAGCAGGGGAGAGAGGGAGAGAATGTTAAGTGGGCTCCACGCGAACATGGGGCTCAATCCCACCACCCTGGCATCATGACCTGAGCCAAAATCAAGAGTCAGACACCCAACTGACTGAGCCACTCAGGCGCCCCTAATGACATTATGTAAACTTGATTTTATTTGCAAAGACTCTATTTCCAGATAAGGTCACATTCACTGGTATTGATTAGAACTTCATCATATCTTTTGGAGAGACATAATTCAACCCATAACATACCCCCAGTTAGAACTCCTGTTCTGATTTTTTCCACCACTGATTTTGCCTATTCTAGAATTTCATATAAATGGAATCATGTAATATATATATATATATATATATATATATATATATATATATATATATAGTTTTGTGTCTTGCTTCTCTCACTCAGCGTGTTTTTATAATTCATCTATGCTGATGTGTGTATCAGCTCTTAATTCCTTTTTATTGTTGAGTAGTATTCCACTATGTGGTTGTACCACAGTTTATCAGTTCTTCTGTTGATGGATGCTTGGGGGCCGTTTCCAGGTTTTAAATTTCTTTAACATTTTATATTATTTTTTGAGAGACAGAGAGAGACAGAGCACAAGCAGAGGAGGGGCAGAGAGAGAGGGAGACACAGAATCTGACGCAGGCTCCAGGCTCTGAACTGTCAGCACGGAGCCCAACGCGGGGCTTGAACCCACAGACGTGAGATCACGACCTGCGCCAAAGTTGGATGCTCAACGAACTGAGCCACCCAGGTGCCCCTGTTTCTAGTATTTTAGTTATCAAAAATAAAGTTGCAGGGGTGCCTGACTGGCTTGGTCTGTAGAGCACAGGACTCTTGATCACAATGTCATGAGTTTGAGTCCCACATGGGGTGTAGAGTTTACTTAAAAAATAAAAAAATAATAAAAAAGTATAAATCTTACAAAAAAATAAAAATAAAGTTGCTATGAACACTGATAATCACCTCTTTTTGTAGACATGTGATTTCATTTCTCTTGAGTATAAGCCTAGGAGTGGAATTTCTGGATGGTGGAGAAGAAGGAAGGAGGGGAGGGAGGGAGGAAGAAAAGGAAGAAGGGAAAGAGTGGGGAAGGAATTCCACTTTATTTTTTTAATTTATTTTTATATTTTTTAAGTTTACCTCTCTCTCCTCACCTCCCATGCTTGTGCTCTCTCTCTCAAAAATAAACATTTAATAAATAAATAAAAATAAATAAATAATTGGGCCACAAGTGCAGGACTTGCAGCAAGTTGATGTTGAGTCTTACGATGTTGGGGTTAAGCTTCCTGAAACGCTGCCGACAAAGTTGTGTCTGGGGCCAGCACTGAGCCTGGAGCTGGGATCAAACTGATGTCCCAGCTGTGGGTAGAGGAGGCCTATCGAGACTGGAATCGGGCCCTTGGAGATGACCTTAGTGCGTTGCCCCGGAATGAAGATTCATTTGTCTTCAGCTGTGCCTGTTCCATCAGCGCCCTCCTAATTTTTATGGTTACTGCCTGCAGTGACTGCCATGTGTTTCAGGTTTGTTTTTTGAAACATCATTTGCTATTTCTGGGTCGAAGCCATATTTTTAAACCAAAGGTCCTGGAGGCTTACACTAAATCATATTGCGGTTTCCAAATGTCTTATTAGTGGCCGTGTTCTTAGAGAAGAAAGCAGCAGATGAAATTGAGTAGAAGTGAAGAGTCCAGTTCCCTAGGAAATATTTCTTGGTGCTACCTGGCCACACTGGAGGAAAGCGATTGGGATGGCTAGCCTCAGCCGCTGGCTGGGATCCAGTTGCTTGACTGCAGCCAGCCCTTGCTGCAGACCGTGTTTGGTTCCTGTGTCTCCCAGTGGCATTCCTCTGACTCTCTTCCTGGATGTATTACAAGTGGGTATCTCTCTTGCTCTTAATGAGTTTCAGGGAAGAAGATTCCACAGCCTCCATTGACAGCTTATATTACAGTGCTTTATAATATTGTCAAGCAATGCCTTTCTATTTCCACTACACCTCATTTCCTCTTTTTCTGAATTAGTGACAATAGAGCTGAGGCTGCCATAGCCTTCTCCCATGGCAGCACTTATGTCCTATGATCTCACGAAGGTAGTTTAGTGCGTTAGCCTTCAAACTTCTTTCTAGGAAAAGTAGAGAGTGTATGTTAGTACCCTCCCGATGTGAGGTACTGCTGAGTGTGAGTGAATCCACTACCTTGAGAGCTGAAGTGATCCTTGGGTACTGGTCCCATCTGGACTGTTGCCATACAAAGACTTTTTTCTTCTCCTGGTTTGCATCCAGTTAACCCTATTGCACAAGCCCGAGGAAGGCAGTTTGTTTTCCTGATAACGGGGCAAAGCTCGTTGCTGTGACATTAGCCTGTCTAGTCCTGCTTAATATCCAGCTCTTTGGACTCATGTCTGATCCTTGATTCTGGAACCCTGTCTGCTGTGTATAGTATGGTCATCTCAGTGTTTGTGGCTTATACTGACAAGGGCTTTTACTTTACCTCTTTTGTGTGTGAAAGGATCTTTTAGATTATGAGGGGAGAAGGACCACGATCAGCCTCCGGGGCTAGACTGTGACAAGAACTGATATATCGTTGTCCTTGGAAATAGCACATATTTGATTTAGAGTATATCTAGGTTTGTTTTCAGGTTGGAAAGACAGTGTGACATGATGGTTAAGAGCATAAACTCTAGGGGCACCTGAGTGATTCAGTCAGTGAGTGTCTGACTCTTGATTTCAGCTCAGGTCATGATCTCACAATCCATGAGATCGAGCCCCACATCAGGCTCTGTACTGATAGTGCAACCTGCTTGGGATTCTCTCCCCCCCTCTTTTTGCCCCTCCCTCCCTCAAAATAAATAAGTAAACTTTTTTTAAAAAGAGCATAAACTCTGGTATTGGACAGACCTAGGATTGAATACCAGCTCTATTACTTACTTGCCTGTGATTTAGGACAATCACAGTTAACTTCTCTCCATACTTCACTGTGCCTTATTTATTAAGTGGGCACGAATATAATATTACCTGTCTCAATGGATAAACAAGTTGTGGTAGATCCATACAATAGAATTCTGTTTGGCAATATTAAAAAATGTACTAAAATGGCAAATTTTATGTTATATATATTATGCCACAATTTAGAAATTAATAAAGTAAACCAAAATACTTGAGTTTGTTCACTTAAACTTGTACACTTGAAATGGGTGAATTGTATGGCATGTGAATTATATCTCAATGAAGCTGTTTAAAAAAATAGAATGGACTGTTGATACATGCAAGCACTTAGATAAATCCCAAAATCATTATGCTGAGTGAAAGAAGCCAGACAAAACAGAGTATATGCCATGTAATTGTATGTATATAGAAGTCTAGAAAATGCATACTAATCTATAATGACAGAAAGCAGATCAGTGGTTGTTTGGCAGGGCGGATGGAAAGGGTCAGGAGGAGGGATTACAAAGCAGAGCAAGGAAACTTTTAGAGATGATGGATATGTTAATTATCTTGATTATGGTGATGGTTTCATGGCATGTATACATATGTCTAAGCTCATCAGATTTACACTTTAAATATGTGCAGTTTATCATATGTCAATTACACCTTTAAAGAGCTGTTTTTAAAAATGGCACTTTTTTCATATGGCTGGTAAGAGGTTGAAATGAGATGGTGATTGACAGTGGCCTGGCACGTGGTAAATACCTCAGAAATTGTAACTTAAAAAAATAATCAGATATACACATGGTCAATAAGCACATGAAAAGATGCTCAACATCATTAACTATCTGGGAAAAGCAAATCAAAACCATAATGAGACACTGTTTCACATCTACTAGGATGGTTATAATAATAATAAAAAAAAAGACAGATAATAACAAGTGTTGTCCAGGATGTGGAGACATTAGAACCTTTGTATACTGCTGATGGAAATGTAAAATGGTGCAGGCACTCTGGAAAACAGATTAGGTCTCCTCAAACGTTTAAACATAGAGTTAACATGTGACCCACTCGTAGGTATATATATACCCATGAGGACTGAAAACATACACCAGCCCAAAAACTTATGCACAAATGTTCACGATAGGATTATTCATAAGAGCCAAACAATGGAAACAACTCAAATGTCCATCAACTGATGAATGGATAAACAAAATGTATGGATATGCATACAATGGAATATGATCAGCATGAAAAGGAATGAAGCACTAATACACGCTCTAGCACCGACAAACCCTGAAAGCATTATGCTAAATGAAAGAAGCCAGTCACAAAGGATCATGTATCCAGACTAGGCAAATCCACAGAGACAGAAAGTAGATTGGTAGTTGTCTAGCGCTGGAGGGGTTAGGGTGAGATGGAGAGTGATTGGTAATGGGTACCGGATTTCTTTTCGGAGGAGTGATTATGTTCTAAAATTAGAGTGAGGTGATGGCTGCACAACTCTGTGAATATACTGAAGACCACGGGGTTATATACTACAAAAGGGCAATTTTATGGTATGTGAATTATGTCTCAATAAAGCTGTTCTTTAAAAAAGTCAATCAGCCAACAAGTATTTATTATTTTCTCCGTGTTTGATAGGAGGTCAGTGTCCCTAATGCCAACCTCTTCTATGCAGCAATGTGAATAGAAAGCATTTTTAGTTGTGTGTTTTTTTTTTTTTAAGTTCATTTATTTTTTTGAGAGACAGAGAGATAGAGAGAGGATCCCAAACAGTCTTTGCTCCATCAGGGCTCGAATTCACGAACCGCGAGACTATGACCTGAGCCAAAGTCAACACTTAACCCGCTGAGCCACCCCGGTGCCCCGAAAGCATTTTTATCCAGAGGAAATATTTTCAGTTTTTGCTGAATGTGTTGGAAGTGTGAATGAAAGAAGTGGGAAGTAAGAACCTATTTGTCATAAAGTTTCCTGCAGAATATAAAGGTTTTTTTTGTAGCCTAAAGCCTTGCTGCTCAAATTGTGGTCGGTCACATGAGCACCACCTGGGAACTTGTTAGAAATGCAGAATCACGGGTCGCATGGAGACTTTCCGAATCAGAATCTGCATTTTAACAAGATCCGCAGGTGTTTGGCATGCACATTCCAGTGTGAGAAGCAATAGCTTGAAGGCTAGCAGGATGACTTCATGACACTTTAATTTGCCTTGTAATCAGTCTGTAAGTGAGATGGTGACAGCATATTTAATATTGTATTATGTTGAATAGTCTCTATATAGATTAATCATAGATGTAATCATAATCCTAAGAATTGAAGGTGAGCCCATTTTAGTATAATTTCTGTCCTTACTTTTAATCTTTTACTTTTGATAGCCCTTTGTAAAATCCTGTAATACATTTCTTTTCAGTGATAATATTTTGCTGGTAATTTGTCATGGCAATGATTAATATTTCCATATTTCAAGACACACCTGCTTAGTACACTATAGAAAAAGTTCTTGGAATTTTAAATGAAAAGTATGGGTACAAAGGTAATTTCTAGCTTTAAAGTTAAACTCAGTAGTGAGAAAAACTATTTGGCATGTACTGTATTATTTGCTTAGTATGAAAAGTAGGTAAGTTATATTACTCAGTTAAGAGCTGTTCATTTTCAAAGGATTGTTGTGTCCTTGTTAAATTGCTAAATTACATTTTCAATATTATGGGGCTGCTCTTTCATCTATGTAGAAATTAAGATAAAATGACAGACTGGTTTCATAAAATAAAACTGTTAGGTACATTAATTTGAGCAATATCTGATAACTATATATTGCATATATTTTGGAGAAGGGACCATATAATCAACTTTGAAAGCATTTCTGATGTATCAATCATATATGTGCATTTTATAAAATTCAAATACTTCTCTTCTTGCCTTCCTATAGTAATATTATGCCTTTTGAATATCCATCTAGATGATAAAGTTGTTTTCTTGATCTTTCTACATTGCTGGAGATTTTATTTTGCAATTCAACTGCCGGATCTCTCGAGTATGAGCATCTGGACATTAATAATCACCGGGTAGGCCAGAATCTGTGTTTATTTTTTCCCTAAGTTGTTGTGGCATAAATAGAATGTAGTTTATTTGTGGTTTGTTTCAGGCATCCATTAATACGGTTTGATAATATATATGGCCCCATTTTTTCTTCTTGCCTTTGCTCTCATTTGGCCAATCTCTTTTCAGAAGAAAAGGGACAACTTACTCTTTAAGAATTACTGTGTTGGAGGGGAACCTGGGTGGTTCAGTCAGTTAAGCAACTGACTCCTAACTTTGGCTCAGGTCATGATTTCATGGTTTGTGAGTTCAAGACTCCTGTCAGGCTCTGCACTGAGAATGTGGAGCCTGCTTGGGACTCTCCCTCTCCCTCTCTCTCTGCCCCTTCGCCTGCTCACTTTCTCTGTCTCTCAAAATAAACACACTTAAAAAAAAGAATTACTCTGTTGGAGTAATCCATGGAGATTGTGAAGGAAGGGTTCAAGGGTGGAAAAGAATGGTCATCCCAGCAGAAGTGACATCAGAGTTGTCCACCAGTATTTTATTGGTGAAAGCATTTGTCAGTAAGAGCTGCACTGTGAAGGCCCAAGGTTTTAACGTGGTTTGCACATCCCTGAATCATCACCCCTTCCTCACTCACTGTGAAGAAGCTTTAGGAAAATTGTTAACTATTTTATTTTGCTTTGTGTATGTCTAAAGTCCAAAAGAGCTCCCTTCAGTAATTATGGGATAAAAATTTCAAATGAAAAGAAACTAGAGTCATTGTTTGATTGGCAGTATTTATCTTTTCTTAGTGTTCCATAAAGTAACAATGGAAAAATCTTAAAAAAAAAAAAGAGGGGCACCTGGGTGGCTCAGTCGGTTGAGTGTCTGACTTCGGCTCAGGTCATGATCTCGCCGTTAGTGAGTTTGAGCCCCACATCGGGCTCTGTGCTGACAGCTCAGAGCCTGAAGCCTGCTTAGATTCTGTGTCTCCCTCTCTCTGATCCTCCCCTGCTCATGCTGCCTCTCTCTCTCTCTCTCAGAAATAAATAAAACATCAAAAAAAAGGATAAGAAAAATGGGGCTCTTGGCCAGCTCAGTCAGTAGGACAAGTGACTCTTGATCTCAGGGTTATAAGTTCGAGCCCCACACTGAATGTAGATTACTTAAAAATAAAATCTTGGGGTTCCTGGGTGGCTCAGTCAGTTGAGTGTGAGTCATGACCTCATGGTTCCTGGGACTGAGCCCTACATTGGGCTCTGTGCTGGTAGCATGGAGTCTGCTTGGGATTCTCTCTCTCCCTCTCTCTCTGCCCGTCCCTTGTGCATGCTCTCTCTCTCTCTCTCAAAATAAATAAACCTAAAAAATTAAAATAAATAAATAAATAAAAATCTTTGGGGCACCTGGGTGGCTCAGTCAGTTAAACATCCAACTTCAGCTCAGGTTATGATCTCGTGGTCAGCACTGAGCCCACTTGGAATCCTCTGTCCCCACCTCTCTGCCCCTCCCTCTCTTTCTCTCTCTCAAAAATAAATAAACATTAAAAATAAATAAATAAAAATTTAAAAATCTCACAAAAAAAAAAAAGCAAGGTATCTTAAGATCACTGGTGGCTTCGATTCACTGAAAGTAAGTACTTGCTGTTTTTATGTGCACCTCAGTGCATTTTTCCATACAGTTATCTCTGCCTGGAATCACTTCCCCTTTCTTTTTTTGTAAGTTAACTAATTAATTTTTTTCTAATTTTTTTGACATTTATTCATTTTTGAGAGGCAGATAGAGAGTGTGAGGGAGGGGCAGAGAGAGACAGAGACACAGAATCTGAAGCAGGCTCCAGGCTCTGAGCTGTCAGCATAGAGCCCAACGTGGGGCTGGAGCCCACGGATTGGGGGATCATGACCTGAGCTGAGGTAGGATGCCCAACCAACTGAGTCACCCAAGTGTCCCAATTTATTTATTTTTAATTGAAGTATAGTTGACATAGACTATCATATTAATTTCAGGTATACAACATAGTGATTAAACATTTATATCGATTATGAAATGCTTACCACATTAAGTGTAGTTACCATTTGTCACGGTACAAACTTATTACAATATTATTGACTATATTCCCTATGCTGTCCTTCACATCCCTGTGACTTATTTATTTTGTAATGGGATGTTTGTACCTCTTAATCTCCTTCACCTATTTTGCTCACTTGCATGACCCCAACGAGAAGTCACCAGTTCGTTCTCTGTAGCTATGAGTTTGTTTGTTTTTTATTTGTTTTCTTTTTTAGATTCCATATATAAGTGAAATCATATGGTATTTGTCTTTCTCTGTCTGACTTATTTCCTTTAGCATAATACTCTCTAGGTCCATCCATGTTGTTGTAAATGATAGGATTTCATTCTTTTTATGGCTGAGTAATATTCCATTGTGTATATATACCACATCTTCTTTATCCATTCATCTTATCAATGGACACAGGTTGCTTCCATATCTTAGCTTTTGTAAATAATGCTGCAGTAAACAAAGGGGTGCAGAAATCTTTTCGAATTAATATTTTTGTTTTCTTTGGGTAAGTACCCTGAAGTGAAAAAGTAGAATTACTGTATCATATGGTAATTTCTATTTTTAATCTTTTGAGCAACCTCCATACTGCTTTCCAAAATGGCTGCACTAGTTTAACCCAGCAGTGGATGAAGGTTCTTTTTTCTCCACATCTTCACTAACACTTGTTATTTCTTATCTTTTTAATACTAGCCATTCTGATAGGTGTGAGGTGATATCCATTGCAGTGGTTTCTTTCTTTCTTTTTTTCAGAGAGAGAGAGCGCACACACATGAGCATGGGAGAGGGGAGGAGGGAGAGAGAGAGAATCATTTTTTAATGTTTATTTATTTTTGAGAGAGAGAACAAGTGGAGGAGGGTTAGAGAGAGCAGAGGACACAGAATCTGAAGGAAGCTCTAGGCTCCAAGCTGTCAGCACAGAGCTCAGTGCGGGGCTTAAACTCATGAACTATGAGATCAAGACCAAAGTTGGATGCTTAACTGACTGAGCAACCCAGGAGCTCCTCATTGGAATTTTTTGATTTGATTTTCTCTGATAATTAGTCACGTTGAGCATCTTTTAGCATGTCCGTTGGCCATCTGTATGTCTTCTTTGGAAAAATATCTATTCAGATCTGCCCATTTTCTAATCAGATTGTGTTCTTGGTGTTGAGATGTATGAGTTCTTTGTATATTTTGAATAGTAATAACCCCTTATTGAGCGTATCATTTGCAATATCTTTTCCTTTTCAGTAGGTTACCTTTTGGTTTCATTGGTTTCCTTCACTGTGCAAAAGGTTTTTAGTTTGCTGTAATCCCAATAGTTTATTTTTGCTTTTTTTACTCTTGTCTTCTTCCCCTTTCTATGCATACTAAAAACTTTCTATCTTTCAAGCCCTAGAAACTCCATCACCTCCTCTATGAAACCTCTCCTAATGTCACCAGCTAGAAATAATCTTCTGCAGGGGTGCCTGGGTGGCTCAGTTGGTTAAGCATCCAACTTCAGCTCAGGTCATGATCTGACAGTTCGTGGGTTCCAGCCCCACATCCGGCTCTGTGCTGACAGCTCAGAGCCTGGAGCCTGCTTCTCATTCTGTGTCTCCTTCTCTCTCTGCCCCTCCCCCATTCATGCTCTGTCTCTCAAAAATAAATAAATGTTAAAAAATATTTAAAAAAAAGGAAATAGGGGCGCCTGGGTGGCTTAGTCGGTTAAGCGTCCGACTTTCGCTTAGGTCTTGATCTCGCGGTCCGTGGGTTCGAGCCGCGTCGGGCTCTGTGCTGACTGCCAGCTCAGAGCCTGGAGCCTGTTTCAGTCTGTGACTCCCTCTCTCTCTGACCCTCCCCTGCTCACGCTGTCTCTCTCTCTCTCTCTCCTAGAAATAAATAAAACATTAAAAAAAAATTAAAAAAAAATAAAAATAAAAAAAGGAAATAATCTTCTGCTTTTGAATTCCTGTATCATTTAATCCCATTTATGGTTTATTTTCATCATTTTATTATGGTTATTTGTATATAAGCCTTATCTCTTTTTCTAGTCTGTGATTTTTATTCAAATACATCTCTCTCACTACATCTTTAGTAATTAAATATTTGGAAAATAACAATAGTAATATATAGATAATAAATCAATATTCAAATAATAAACACATGACAGGTACTAGACGGCCCCTTCTTTTCCATCTCCAAAATAGACTCTTCTTGGGGTACCTGGGTGGCTCAGTTAGTTAAGTGTCCGACTTCGGCCCAGGTTATGATCTCGCAGTCTGTGGGTTCGAGCCCCGCCTCGGGCTCTGTGCTGACAGCTCAGAGCCTGGAGCCTGTTTCAGATTCTGTGTCTCCCTGTCTCTCTGCCCCTTCCCAGCTCGTACTATGTCTCTCTTTGTCTCAAAAATAAATAAACGTTGGGGCGCCTGGGTGGCTTAGTCGGTTAAGCGTCCAACTTTCGCTTAGGTCATGATCTCGCGGTTCGTAGGTTCGAGCCCCGCGTCGGGCTCTGTGCTGACTGCCGGCTCAGAGCCTGGAGCCTGTTTCAATCTGTGACTCCCTCTCTCTCTGACCCTCCCCTGCTCACGCTGTCTCTCTCTCTCCTAGAGAGATTTATTTATTTCTCTCCTAGAAATAAATAAAACATTAAAAAAAAAATAAACGTTAATTTTTTTTTTTAAATGCACTATTCTTTTCCACTTCAAAATGGAACTGGACCTAATCATCCGTTTTCAGTTATGTATTTCTTTGGGTTAAGCATTGCCACCCCCACTCTGTAAGCCCTCCCACCAGGGAACCTCAGTGTAAATGAGTTTCTAAGATCTTTTTGATAATGACTATAGATTCTAGGAAACATAATGATCAGCGGATCAGTGGAGAAAGGGATGCAAAAGTGGGAAAAGGAAACCAAAAAAGAAGGGGTGCTTCTGATGAGGAGGAGAGCCCAGCATGTTGAACACCAGCTTTGCCCAGGGTTTGATGGAGCCATTGGCTTAACCTAGAATCTGGTTTTATCATTAGAGCTCACATACTTCTTAGGAATTTCTCAGGTGTCATTGGATTGCCTCTCTTTAATTTTACAATTTATTGGAAATACAAAATGAAATGTAATTTTAGAAGGGAAAAAATCATCCTTAATTCTCCTAGGCAAATATGACTGTTTTCTTCTTTTCATGTTCTATTCCAATATTAGTATACACAGAACTTTGTATTGAGTTTTTCATGTTATATGTGTATATCATGTAAGAATATTTATATATATCTCCTTGTGTCATTACATAATCTTCATAATTTTTACTCTTAATAGTTACATTATATTTTATTGAACCTTGATTTATATAACATACTTTCTTTAAACATTTTTCAGTAGTTGCACATGGATCTTACAGTGTTTGCTTCTAAAGGTTACTCATTAATTTATTATTCACTATTTGTAAAATGCAGAGATAAAGTAAATACTAATGAACAAAGCTTTTTATTTGAATTTGGAATATCAATACCAGGTTAAAGGTTCTCAATAGGTATATTTAAATTGCTTTCTGCAGTGGACATTGTAGTTCTCTTCCTAGCTACCATCTGATGTGTGTGGAATTGACTGCAACACCACCTCCAAGTGGGAGCCCTCATTAGTCTTAGCCAATCTGAATGATACATCCCCCTTGCCACAAAATTTCATTGGAGGTAACCCCAGCCTACACTATTCAGCATATAGTATTCCCCTGGTCACAGAAATTGGTTCATCAATGGCCCAGTCATTATGATGGTCGGGGATTCTTTCCATGCTTGTAAAAAGTAGCAGGCTCTCTTTGCTAATATATTCAAGAAGAAGCATATAGCCTCATTGCTTTGGCAGCCATTTTGCATCAATGAGGAGCAGCTGTCTAAGAATGAAGCCAATACAAAGAGGTAAGCAGAGGTGAAAAAATTACAGTGAAATAGAGCCTGAATGCCTGGACATTCCAAACAGAGGAAGATAGCAAGTGCCAAGGTCCAGAAGAACCATTGTACATGGTATGTTCAAGGAGGCCAGCAGAGTGAACAGAGAAGATGAAGCCAGGGAGGAACCAGCAATCCAGATTATATAGATCTTTATAGGTTAGAAGAAGGATATTCAATTTTATTATATGGAAGTTTACTTGCTTAAACAGTGCAGTCATAAAAGTTTATCATTTCCCTTTAAATTTGTTTTCCTGAAATATATCTTTACATGTTCTCTTCTAATTGCTGCTTATTTCTAATTAAGTCAGTTTTCAACACTTAATTTTTCTTATTTTTTTCTTTTAGTAATCTCTGTGTCCAACATGGGGCTTGAACTCATGACCCCAGGATCAAGAGTCACATGCTCTACCAACTGAGCCAGCCAGTCACCCCTAGTCTGATATTTTTGAATGGCTCTTTTTACCAGCTTAGGGATTGACGGGGCGTTGCAAACAAAGGACGAAACTCAAAGGCAATATTAAATGCCTTTACGGAAGGGACTTGAAGAGCAGATGGCCTGAGTATGTAGTGGTGGCTGGCACAGGGACACGGGAAGGCTGGGAGAAGATGGCAAGGAGGGACAAAGTAAGGTAAATTAAGATTTGCACACATGCACAGGTTGCTGATGAACGTAGACTTAACCTAGAAATTAATTAGGGCGTACTCAGTGACCCCAAAGAATTTCTTTTGGCTTGGGTCTAATCTGAGGGGGTTGTAGTTCTCAAAAACACCAGTTGTGGTAGAACAGCTGTTATCTTACAGCCGAAAATCTCCACAGGACAAAACCTATGCCCTGGATTTGGCTATTTTTTTATTAATAGAGCTGGAGCTTCTGCAAGAGAAAGCCATCTTGGGTCTTGGGATTGGAAAGAGTACTGAGCCTTGACACTCTGGTGCCTTAACAGCAGCTTGCGAAAGGGCAGTTTGCAGGGAGGGGATGTTTGCAGAGACATTGAGAAAAGTCAAAGAAGAAGAAAAGAGAGGAGGGAATAGGCAGTAAAACTGCCTGTGACAAAAGGGTAAGCAATTGAATCAGTGCAGGAAAACATGGAAGAAGTAACTGGAGTTCTGGCCGAGGAGGCTGAGTTTATTAACATAAAATAATCACAACAGTGTAGCAGCCACCTCACACCCATTTAATCCTGACAGCAATTCTATGAGTTAGTTACCATTATGGCCCCATTTTACAAATAAGAAAACCAAGGTACAGGGAGGTGAGGTAGCTTATCCAAATTACCCAGGTAGTAAGTGGCAGGGACCGGATTCTAGTCTAGATGGACTGGGGTTGAGTCCACGCTCTTAGCCGGCACTGCATGGTCTTTGTCAGGCTGTGTGAAAAGAGACAGAGCAGGATTTTGACATTATCCCAAGGCTATTTTTTTTTGTTGTTGTAGTTACTATTTTTCAGTGTTGAGTGTGTGAGGATTTATTTTGTGATACGTGATGCTTTGGGTCCCTTGGGTTTCCTTCTTGAGTGAGGTCTACTTTTGCTTTTTTTTTCAGATTGCCCCATGGGGAATGGTTGGACCTCTACATTCCTGGGCCAATTTTAGGATTAAATCCACGATCACTGGGCTGGCCCGTGCTTTCAATGCTCTGTGTGTTTTATCTGTGAACCCCTCCTATCCTTGCAGGAGCCCAGAGTTTGCAGGGGGAATGACCATCTCGGGCTGATTTAATGAGCTTTTATGACATCCATCAGTATAAAAGCAACAGGCTTATGAAGCAAAAAAAAAAAAAAGCAATGGGAATGTTAGAAGTGACTAGAAAAAGGGAGAAATGAGGGGCACCTGGATGGCTCAGTCAGAGCATCTGGCTTTGGCTCATGTCATGATCTCACAGTTTGTGGGTTTGAGCCCCGCGTCTGGCTCTGTACTGACAGCTCAGGGCCTGGAGCCTGTCTTCGGATTCTGTGTCTCCCTCTCTGTCTGACCCTCCCCTGCTCACACTGTCTCTCTCTCTCTCTCAAAAATAAATATTTTATTTTTGAAATATTTTATATTTATATTTGAAATATTTTATTTCTTTCTGAGAGAGACACAGACTGAGCAGGGGAGGGACAGAGAGAGAGGGAGACACAGAATCTGAAACAGGCTTCAGGCTCCGAGCTAGCTGTCAGCACATAGCCTGACGCGGGGCTCGAGCCCATGAACCGTGAGATCATGACCTGAGCCAAAGTCGGATGCTTAACCGACTGAGCCATCCATGCGGCCCAAATATTAAAAAAATTTAAAAAAGAAAAAAGAAAAAAGGAGAATGAGTATTGAGAAAAGAAAGTCTTGAGGAAAGGTGGTGAAAACAGAATTAAAACATACAAGAGCTTTTGGAGTACATTCCTCGCTGTTGGAGAAAAGGGAACTGGGTGTGGGTGAGGGCATTAGCAGAGCCAAGGACCAGGGCCTTCCTGTGTTCTGATGAGCTCCGGTATGAAGCCACCAGGGGAGAAACTAGGACTATGGAGCTCTTTATGTTTTGGACAGTGTACTTTGAGATATTTCTCTAAAGGATGTCAAGTAAAACCTACTGATAAGAAATACCCCCAAATTTTCCTCTCATAAGCAGCTCTGGAGTCACGAGAATATGGTGCTAAAAAAATAACACATTGATTCAAGGAAAATCTATATTCTTACAATCTTGCCCATCTATGAACATGGCATGTATTCTATATATTGAATTCACCTTTTATATCTTCTTAAAAAGTCTACTTTTGTTAGTTAAGCTTAGAACACTTAACTCTTGTCTTTGACAGTTGTCTTTTGTTAGGGATCTTCTGGGGCAGGCAGTAGCTGAGAGCACAGAGCTGGATGTCGGACAGAGCTGTGTTTCTGCTCTACCTCAGCCAATGTCCTTTGCTGCATAATTTTGGATACATCACTACACTTCTCTGAGCTTCAGTGTTCTCACCTGTAAATGGGGTTAATAAAAGTGCCTACTTCATCAGTTTGTCGAGAGAGTTGAATGAGCTAATGTATGTAAAGCAGTACCTAGCTCAAGCATTCAATTATTCATAATTACTGGCAACCTCACTTCTATCTGCTTATGAAAAAAGAGGTCCTGCTCTTCCATCAGCACTTTGGCCTAAATGTAGACACATTCACCTTTCCTGAGTACCTTCTAGCATAGTTGAGGTAAGGCTGGAATATTGAACGAGATTGTCTAAAGACTAGGGAACAACAGCAGATAAATAAATTCAGAAAATAGTATGAAACCAGATCATTGTACTTTATAATATAAGGTTTGCTTTTCAGAGCCCCATCTTATCCTTGGTTCTTGTTTATTTCCACATGATGGGTACCATCTTAGCAAGCCGCCACCCTGGAGCATAAGACGAGAACTTCTCATTTTTTTTAATGTTTGTTTATTTTTGAGAGAGGAGACGGAGAGCATGAGTGAGGGAGGTTCAGAGAGAGAGGGGGACACGGAATCCTAAGCAGGCCCCAGGCTCTGAGCTGTCAGCACAGAGCCTGACCCAGGGTTTGAACTCACAAGCTGTGAGATAATGACCTGAGCCGAAGTCAGATGGTTAACTGACTGAGCCACCCAAGTGCCCCGGGATGAGAACTTCTGAATCCTCTGACGTCTGAACCCAAGAGCACTAAGATTGGAGAAAGGCAAGCAGTTCAGTTTTGGGCATACCAAAGACCTGCCTTCTAAGGTTCACATTCTTTTCTTTTTGTGCAGATGATCAAGAATCTGGAATAACCACGGTTTTTCAGGGGGAGTCCATCCATGCTTTGCCCACAGGAGTATGGCCTTCCTCTACAGCCATAACTTGACAGTAATAGACTATAACACAATAGTGTCAGCATTCATACGAAAAATGTATATGGTTGATGATGGGGGCTTTTTATTATATCTTCCTCTAGTATTGTAGTTTTCTTTTTTTTTTTATATATATATTTTTTTTTTATTTATTTCTAGGAGGGAGAGAGAGAGAGAGAGAGAGAGAGAGAGAGAGAGACAGCGTGAGCAGGGGAGGGTCAGAGAGAGAGGGAGTCACAGACTGAAATAGGCTCCAGGCTCTGAGCGGGCAGTCAGCACAGAGCCCGACGCGGGGCTCGAACCCACGAACCGCGAGATCATGACCCAAGCGAAAGTCGGACGCTTAACCGACTAAGCCACCCAGGCGCCCCATAGTATTGTAGTTTTCTTTACATTGGTAACATAACTTATGTTTATTCTTTTTTTAACATTTATTTATTTATTTTGAGACGGAGAGAGAGAGTGAGCTGGAGGAGGGACAGAGTGAGAGGGAGAGAGAGAACCCCAAGCAGGCTATTTCCTGTCAGCATGGACTCCCATGTGGGGCTGGATCCTACAAACAGCAAGATCATGACCTGGGCTGAAATCAAGAGTCACACATTTAACCAACTGAGCCACTCAGGCATCCCAACTTATGTTTATTCTTAAGCTTTTTATATTTTGCATTTTCTATCATTATTTATCTACTATTTATACCTTATTTATATTTTATCTAATTGATCAGAAGTTCTAAAACGATATTAGAAATGATAGAAGATAGCTTTGTTTTGCTTGTTTTTTTTTTTTAGAAATGATGGGGTACCTGGCTGGCTCAGTTGGTGGAGCATGTGACTCTTGATCTTGGGGTTATGAGTTCAAGCCCTACATTGGGTATAGAGCCTACTTAAACAACAAACAAACAAACAAATGCTGTTAACATTATTCAGTAAGTATTATTTTTCCTCATGTTTATTTATTTTGGGGGGGCAGAGAGCTAGAAAGCATGAGCAGGGGAGGGGCAGAGAGAGAAGAAGGGGGAGAATTCCAAGCAGGCTCCATGCTGTCAGCCCAGAGCCACCTTGAGACTTGATCTCATGAACTGCAAGATCATGACCTGAGCTAAAATCAAGAGTTGGATACTTAACCAACTGAGCCACTCAGTTGCCTCTAGTTTCACTCATGTTTAAAAGAGATGTTCTTTGTTATGTTTTCCTTTTCATTTTCATGTATATCATTTATCCTTATAGTCCTAATTTGATATAATATGTATTAAATGTTACGATTTGCTCTTTTGGCTATCTCTTTGAAACGATTCTTGATCCATCTGGCAACCATTTATTAAGCCTCTACTGTATGTCAGATACTTTGCAGGGATGCTGGGAAGACAAAGATGGATAGCTCCAGAGACTAGTCAGAAGAAGGATGAGATAATCAATGGCGTTGTACTAGTGTTGCATGGTGACAGATGGCAGCTACACTTGTGGCGAGCCCAGCATAACGCATACACTTGTCCAATCACTATGTTGTACAGTTGAAACTAATGTAAGGCTGTGGGTCAACTATACTTGCTTCCCAGGTGTTGCATCTGACGATTTGGTCTGGCTCACAGCCTGGACTGATATTCAGCTGATACACACCAAGACAGTGAGACCATATAAACTATGAAAATACTTCCATAGTAAGTCACTAGTGCCCTGAGCACCCTGAGCGCTCCTTCTCTGACCCAGCTATTCCCTGGGGCCTCCCCATCAGACCTCCCGAGAATGCCCCGACTAAAGGAATGATACCTGTACAGCATGCTGGCAGCAGGACCCTGATCTGATGCTGCCGCCTAGCATTGATGGCACATTCTGATGGGCCAATTCCTGTGCCCTAGCACTTGACAGATATTGTGAATAGCACCCTTGGTGACAGCCACCCCAACATATCCATCCCTTCAGTTCTCAGGGTAGCCAGTGGACTTGGGACAGCCTGAACCGCCTTCTCCTCTCCTCATTTGCATAGTCCAGTGGCCCTTGCAAATATCTTCATTTTCTATGTCTGCCGTGAATGGCTGGGAAGGGCTGATTTAACCTATAGATAGTATTACACTAACAGACTGCCTTAGGCTTGAACTGTTGTTGCTTTCCTGGGATCAATCCTTTGTGATTGTGTTTTGCTCCTCTCGAGGTTTGCTAAATTACGTTTGCTAGTGTCTTACCTAAAGTTTCACACTCTGTATTTGGAGTTTATACTGGTCTCTGATTAATGAGTTTTATTTTATCTTTATCAGGTTTGGGGATCAGGACCATATTCGTCTCATGGGATGAATTAAATATATCCTAACTTTTTCTATATTCTTCCTTAAAGATTTGAAACTACTTATTGTTAGGTTTAGGGGCCTTGTGTGACAGTCTCTCAGTGTATTCTGAAGTTATTAATTTATTCAGATTTTCTACTTGTACGAATTTTAATATTTTATATTTTTGTCAGACAAAAGCATCCCTTACATTGTATTTTTGAAGTTTATTAGCATACAATTTATGCATAGAATTTACTTATAATTAAAAAACTATTGTTTATACTGGTTGTTATACCCCCTTTCTCGTTTCTAATTTTATGTGTGTGTTTTTCTTACATAGGTTTGCCAGAGGTTTATCTACTTTATTAGCCCTTTCAAGCTACCAGCTCTTGAATTTAGTTATTAATGCCACTGTTTTTACATCCCCTAATTTATCTATTTTTGCTTTTATCTTTATTGTTTCCTTCCTCCTATTTTCCTGTGCAATTCTTTGCTCTTTTGCAAAAATGTTAAGCTCAATGTTTATTTAGTTCAGTTTATTGGCCTTAAATTTTAACGGTGAGAGGTAAAGACGATGCTGTGGCACATCTGTCAAAGGCTCCTTTCTCTGAGCTAGAGACAGGGAGGAAATGGAAATCGGGGACGGCCAGGACCCCGAAGCCAGAGAGCAGAGTACAACCGTGAATGTTTTTCTCTTGCGCTTCAACACGGTTTCCGGAGCGTTTCTCCACAGCGGGGCGGTAGGGAGTAAGGAGTATTGGGCCTGGCTTTCCGGAGAGAAGTTTCGCTGTGCGGGGGGGGGGGAGGGGGGGGCGTGCGGATTTCCCGGCGAGCCCTCCACCAGCGCGTGTGCCGTTGGCGTGGGCTGGTGCTTGTGATTCCGGGTCCCCCGTGTTTGCCCTCTCTGGGTCTTGCCCTCCTTGCTGCTCGCCACAGCGGTCGGGAAGTTCAGCTCTCGGGACCGCGCTTTTACCCTGGGGAAAGCTGCCCGACTCCCTCCAGGGCTCAGGAGGAAGAAGGCTTTGAGCTTTGACCTCAAGCTGGGACTTGTCTGCTGCCACTGTCACCGTCGCTCTGTCCTCGTATCTGACTCAAAGATCTTCACATGAGAGGCTCAGGGCGCTGACCGGCCGTCTCACGGTCCCTCGAGGAGGTGAAGGAGATGGCTTGCATGCCAAGGTGGTTTCAGAGATGTGTGCGTTGAGAGGAGGAGGAGGAGGGAGGGCACAAAATGGGAGTAGGTGACAAAGAGAGGTATCTGCAAGGAAAAGAGCAAGCAAGTGTGAGGAAGGCCCATACTTTCCTTCCCCAGCCAGGAGATCCTGCTTCTGAACCCCTTTAAAAGAACTTATTTCTTCCACCCTGGCTCCTGTTAGGAATCAGTAGGGGGCAGCAGTCCCAACCCGAAGTGCAGGGACAGTAGGCGGTGCCGGGATGCCCACGATCCCTGTGAAATCTGCCATCCACCACCCAACACTCTGCTCCTTGGGCTTCTCCCACACCAGCGCCCTTTCCATCTTCACACGTGCCGAGCTCTTCCCCGCCTCCTGGCCTTTGTCCGGCTCAGCCCTCTGCCGGGAGCTCGCTTCTTCGGGCTCTTCTTCCGGCTGGCTCTCGGCCGTTAGGTCTCAGCTCCAACGAACCGTCACCTGCTCAGAGAGGCCTTCCCTGACCAGCTTAGCCTCACAAAACACTGCCCACGCCTGCCTCCAAGCTACCCGTAATCACATTTTCTTGCTTTATTGTCTTTATTTAAAATCTAGAAAATCTTACTTGTTTACTCCTCTGGCTCCTTCACCCTTGTGGAAGCTCCACCAGGCCAGGGACCTTGCTCACTGCTGTATGGCCAATGCCTATCACCGTGTTCAGCTTACAGTACAGCCTGATAGATACGCTCTGAAGGAATGAATGAACCAATGTGCCAAGCATTATGCTAGCTGCTAGCGGTACAAGCCCCAGGGGAACTCCTAGCACAGTGGGAAAGAAAGATATGTAAACGAATAGTCATTAAATAGTGGGAGGGAGGCATATGTCCATAGGCCACGCCTCTGTGGCCAGAAACGCCTGGTGTTTTTTTGTTTTGTTTGGTTTTGTTTTGTTTTTATATAGAAAGGCCTGGTTTTAAATGCTGGCTCTGGGGCACTTGGGTGGCTCAGTCCATTAAGCGTCCGACTTCGACTCAGGTCATGATCTCATGGTTAGTTGGTTCCAGCCCCGCGTTGGGCTCTGTGCTGACAGCTCACAGCCTGGAGCCTGCTTCAGATTCTGTGTCTCCCTCTCTCTCTGCCCCTCCCCTGCTCATACTCTGTCTCTCTCTGTCTCAAAAATAAAAACATTAAAAAAACACCCAAAAAACAAAACAAGAACAACGCTGGCTCTACCATTTACTAGATACATGACTTTGGATGGTTGCTCAGCCTGTCTGGCTCACTTTCCCCATTTGTAAATTGAGGACAATAATAATAACAAAACAATAACACTTATCCCATAGGATTGTTGTGGACATGATGGGAGATGACATATATAAAGCGTCAATACAGTGTTTGATAAATGCGAGTTATTATGATTGAGTATGATATACACTTGGAACATTGTCCATGCAGATTCTAAATCTTTTTTGTTGTTGCTTTTGCTCACCTTTGGCTCCAGTTGTTCTAATGGAGAACAGTCCGGCCCTGCAAGGAGCCACAGTGGTGTTCACGCACAGCAGGCCCACTCACAATAGCTTGGGCTGGGCTGATGGAACTGGAAAGCACTTCTCTGAGCACGAGGGGTGCCTCCTACTTTCCATTGCATCTTATAAAGCCAGGCCAATGTTAGGAAATTAATTCAGGTCTTTAGATGCTGATAAATGCAGAGGCACTTACTGCTAATATTTCAATCAAGTGTCAAGATACAACTGATTAAAAGAGGATTCAGAAGCTTCTAGTTGATGGAGGCTGTATCCTTTAACCATTCTAATGTAAGACATCATTTTAACTTTTTGTTTATTTGACCTCAGTAAATGTTATATTGCTAATGCAATAAGAGAAAAAAAGTACTATTTGTACAGTGTCATTTTGCATTAATTTGAGAGAAATGTATTTTTAATGCATTTGGCATCCGTCTGGCTCTCCTTAATAATTATAGGACTAATTAAACATATACTTGTAAGCAATCAGTGTCAGAGCTAAAAGGGATTGTAGGGATTATTCAGGCGAGCCCTTCACTTTGTAGAACTGAGGCCCAGTGTCTTGCTTGAGGACATCTGGCTTGCAGAGAGCAGCATTAGGAAGTTGAGTCTGGCAGCACATTAACAAACCTCCCCTCGCTCCGCTACCTTTCTGTTCTGGGCTGACCCCTCGTGTTCCCATTTCATGAATTCAACAAAGTAATCGAGTGCCTACTGTGCACCACATACTGGTAGGGACGGATCATGAGCAGTATACACGCATCGCCCTTGCTGCTGTTGAGCTGGCAGTCTGGGAGGAAGACAGACGAAAAGATATGCAACAGGGGAAGTCTGTAGGAGGCTTACTTAACCCAGACTGGAGGGGGAGGGTAGATGGGAGGAGGTGGTCATCAAAGGCCTCCAGGAGGTGGTCTTGTTCTTCCCTCTAAACTAGAGAGCTGGAGTTTGTGTGGGAGTTACCCGTGCGAGTCCGGGTGGACAGAAGCCATGTGTTACTGACAGAGGGATACTGTGTACAAAGGCCAGGCAGTAAGAGAACATGGTGTGGCCGGAACAAGGAAAGAGCACTGACATGTGCTACCACGTGGAGGAACCTTGAAGACATGATGTTCAGTGAAGCAAGCCCATCACAAAAGAGCAAATATTGTGTGATTCCTCGTATATGAGAAGTGCAGACTAGGAAATCCATGGAGACAGAAAGGAGATTTATTAGTGGTTGCCTAGAGCTGGGGCAGATGGGGAGGGGGTGTGGGGTTTCTCTTCGAAGTAATGAAAATGTTCTAAAATTGAGTGTGGTCATTAATGCACAATTCTGTGAATATGTGAGAAGCCACTGAAATATACATTTAAAAAAGATAACAGAATGTGTCATGCTGAAAGAAACTAAAAGACATGGTTAGAGAATAGAGGGAGGGGAAGGAGTGGCAAGAGAGAAGATTAAGAGACCATGTTACTACTAAAAACTAACATTTAGAGCGCACTATTTGAATATGGTGCACCTATCTGCAAAATATTCAAAACAACCCTAGAAGGGAGGTACTGTGACTACCCCACTTTACTCATGTGAAAATGAAGATGCAGAGAGGTTCACTTGCTCAGTTACATAGCTACCCAAAGTGGTAAAGTTGGGATTTGAACCCAGTCAGTCTTACTCCTCAGTCTATCCATTACACTTACTGTGAAAGCAAGATCTGATCACAAAGGGCCTTGGACACCATGTGAAAGAGGTTTTTTATTATTAAAAAAATGTTAAATGTTTTCTTTATTGTTGACAAAGAGAGACAGAGAGAAAGAGGGAGGGAGAAAAAGAGAGAGAGAGAGAGAGAACATGAGTGGAGCAGGAGAAGAGAGAGGGAGACACAGAATTTGAAGCAAGCTCCAGGCTCTGAGCTGTCAGCACAAAGACCGATGTGGGGCTTGAACCCATGAACTGTGAGATCATGAGCTGAGCTGAGGTCAGACACTTAACTGACTAAGCTACCCAGGCACCCCACGTGAAAGAGTTTTAATTTTTGATTCAGGTCCTTCTGAAGTGTTTTAAACAGAGGCGATAAGAGAAGACCGTGATTGCATTCTTGTTGCTATGTAACCAAAAGGATTAGCGGGGAGTGATGAGATCAGAGGCAGTGAGTTCTGTATGGAGTTGGTCCGAACTTGGGGGCCTGAAGTGAGAATGACAGTAGCAGTGTGGATGAAGAGAAGTGGATGGATTTCCGAAATGTTTAGGGGAACTCACTGACAGGACTTGCTGGCTGACTGAATGTGGGGAAGGAGAGAGAAGGAGTAGAAGCTGACTCTCACGATCTCACTTAGGCAGCTGGGTGATGCTTTTTGCAAGATCCTGGCAAGAGGGCGGATTCAGATTTGGGTGTGTTGAGTGTAAGTTCAAGTTTAAACATTGAGGCGGAAGCTGGATATTAGGGTCCAAAAACCAAGAGTACAAATCATGCTAGAAATACATATTGGGTGGGGGTGCCTGGGAGGCTCAGTCAGTTAAGCATCCAACTCTTGATTTCGGCTTGGTTCATGACCTCACGGATTCATGAGATCGAGCCTGGCGTCGGGCTCCATGCTGGCAGCACAGAGCCTCCTTGGTATTCTCTCTCTGTCTCTGTCTCTCTCTTTCTCTCTTTCAAAATAAAAAAATGAACTTTAAAGAAGGAACTACATGTTGGAAGGCACCTGGCTGGCTCAGGCAGTGGAGCATGCAGCTTTTGATCTCAGTGTCTTGAGTTCAAGCCCCTCATTGGGCAAAGAGCTTACTTAAAAAAATAAAACACACATTTGGGGACTGATGAGCCTGTACATGATATTTGAAGCCGGGGAGGGACATGAGAGCGCTCGGGCTGACGTGCCCAGCGAGAAGAGAAGCAGTCCTAGGACTCAGCCTCATCTCCCACTATTTGAGGACTGACCGACGTGATGAGCCTGAGCTGGAGGGTGCGACACCGAAGCCAAATGAACAGAATGTTGCAAGAACAAGGGAGGGTTGACTGTGTCACATACATCCGAGAGCTAATGACAAGAAAGTGCCCATTGAGCTTTGCAGTAAGGAGTCCATCGGTAAGTGCAATTTCGGTTGGAGTGTGGGAAGAGAAAGACTGATTATGGTCATTGACAGGGTGATTCATAAAAAGCTTTCTTTTTCCTTTTTTCCACAGATCTCACTAGCTGACTTGTCTCCTTGAGTTTCTCTCTGCCTAAGCCGTCCCTCCAGCCCTTCTCCCTGCCCTAATTTTGGAAGCTCTGGTAGGACATTCAGGTTCCTTTCCCTTTAAGGCTCCATTTCAGGGGTACGTGGCTGGCTCAGTCAGTAGAACACGTGACTCTTGACCTCGGGGTCAAGCCCTGTGTTGGGTGTAGAGGTTACTTTAAAAAAAGAAAAAGAACACTCCATTTTGCTTTAAGGATTTTACCGGTGATAAGTCGATGGAAGCAGGCAGAAGACAAAAAACAAATCTGGAAAAGTGATTTAAGGCTTCTAGAAATCTGATAACTTTTTTTTTTTTATTTTAGAGAGAAAGTGAGTGAGTGTGGAAGAGGGGCAGAGAGAGAGGAAATCTTAAGCAGGCTCCATACTCAGTGCAGAGCCCATTGAGAGGCCCGATCTCATGACTCTGGGATTATGAACCTGAGCTGAAATCTAGATTTGGAAGCTCAGCCAACTGAGCCACCCAGGGCACCCTACAATCTGGTAACTTTCCATGATCATTTCCTAAAATATTTTCTGCAGGTATTATATAATAAGAGAGTTCTGTAATTAAGCATGTTTCTTTAATATCAGACATTCAGGAGCGTTTAATATGCTAATACACACTGGGAATGTGTCAGTGCCCTAAGTAGAATGAATCATCCAGTGTTTCTCATACTTTCTTGATCGTGGAACCTTTTTGTTGAGAAGCATTTGTGGGATTAGTTTTCCACAGAAGACATTTTGGGAAAGTCTTGCCTGTGTTTGTAATTCCAAAGACACTTTTCAGAGAGTTCTAAGGAGGTTTAAAAGCCCCCTCAGTATGCCTCTTCCACTCCTGAGGGTGAGGCTCATGCTCCTTTACCATCTCTTCCAAGTGACATCAGCTTCCTCCCCACCCCCACTCAGGTAAAGTGGGATGGGAGGGTGCATGCAGGATTGGAGAGCTTGTGGGGGGGGGGGGTTGGTTGGAGGCCCAGCTGGGAAGCCGTTGCTGATGCCCAGTGCTCCGTTATTCATTTGTCTGTCCATTCATTCAGAGGTTTATTGACTGTGTGCTATGTGCCAGACGTCATGCACATATCAGTGGGGATATATCAATGAATTTAATAGCAAAGCAAAACAAAACACTGTTCTCATGGAGCTTGCTTTTATAGTGGGGATGAATTCCTAAGCCAAGTAAGGTAGAGGAAGTGAGATTAGGTGAGCGAAGCCTTGCGAGTAGGTTTAGGAAACAGGGAGAGAAAGTTCGGTTTCACAAAGATGAACCCACTCCAGAGCTTGGTATCACCAGTCTGATTTTCTCCCTCAGAGAAGCTTTTGGGCCGCTGTTTCTCTGCCTATTCAGAAGACCTTGGATTTCTACATATCTATTACCTGGGTGAAGAGGTCTGGAAATGCACCGAACATTCTGAAGGGCATCAGAGAGATAGTTTTGGACCCCTAACTTGACCCAAGTTGAATAATAATAACTTGTCCTGTACTTTGTATTTTTCAGAGTGCTTTTTCATTCAAGTTCAGATTTATTGGAAAGTGGGGCTCAGAGACTTTCCATCTATCATACAGCTGTTCAATGCTGGGCCTGGGGTTTGACTCAAGTCTTTAGCTGTCAGAACATTTGCACACTGGTAAATGTTTTTCAATTTGCTGGTTTTTCAATTCTCATGCTCATGGACATGTCTGGATTATTCCTCTGTGTGTGTGCGTGTGTGTGCTTGTGTGTGCGTGCATGCGTACGTGCGTGAGAGAGAGAGCTCCCGTGGGCGTACACACGGGGGAGGGTAGAGTAGACAGGAGGAGGTTGGGGTAATGATTAACTCTCCTTAGGGGGAAAATGGTCCCTGTTAATGTTTTTGGATTGAATGAAAGAGTTTTCAGGGCAAGGGCCAAGTAGCGATTAGATCTTTTTCCCTGCAAGTAATCCCCATTCAGGGCTGCGTAAATTGGAATCCTGAGCAGAGGGACTGTGAGGCAGCAAACCCTTTGGTCTCCCCCAACTAGTCAGACCCTTTGAATGAGGAATTTTGATGGTGTTTGTGTGACGGGTTGGGCTTTTAGCTTGAAGGCAGATGTAGTGAACTTGAAGAAGGCTCAGAGGAGATGATGAAAGGCTTGGAGAATATAACTTGAATTAAAAAGGTTGAAGGGATTGGAATTGTTCTGTTGGGACCTGCTTCCCTCTCACGTCCTCCCTGGTCACTTCCTGCTTCACACTTTGTGTTGCAGCAATACCGAAATGCCTACAACATTTCCCATGGCTCCCCCCCCCACCCCTTTCTATGGCATTTGTTGCCATCATGCCGGCCGGTGTACTCAGAACGCCCCTCTACTAAGAGGCAGTGCTTACTGAACTCTTCTGTGGTACGCAGCACAGTGCTAAAAATTTTAGAGGAAGTAGTTCATTTAGTCCCCATGGAAACCTTCGAAGGTGAATACTGTTACCCCCATTTTACGTACAAGGGGGTGAGGCTCAGAGAAGTATGGTGACTTGCTCAAGGCCACCCGGCTAGTAAGAGGAGCCAGAATTTGAGCCCAGACATTTCTGATTTCAGCTTGTCATGTGAGTCCAGGTACCCCGAGAAGCAGAAGCCCCGATGGGGTTAAACAGGCAAGGATTTCACTGGCCGTGACGTCAGTATGAGAGAAACCGGGGAGGTTGCTGGAGAAGGCTGAGAGAGCCAGCAGGCTGAGACGCAAGAACAGAGGAAGAAAGGTTGGGTAGGAACACCCTAGATGGCCATGCGGCCAAAGAAAAGTTCAGGAAGGGAGCGGAAGTGTGCTCTCAGTGGAGCCCCACATCTCCCCATGGCAAGCTTGCCTTAGTGCCCCTGCCGAGCGCAGTCCCTTGGCTAGAAGCAGCCTGCGGGGAGTGCAGCCTCGTGCACACTCCGCCATGAACACCGCTCCTTGGGCCCTTGACCAAGTTACGCTCTGTGGAGTTCAGGGCTTCTCCACTGGCTGATTTTGTCCCAGCAGGGGGCATTTGGCAACATCTGGAGATATTTTTGATTGTTGCAAGTCAGAGGAGGTTGCTCCTGATAAGTGGCGAGTTGAGTAGAGGCTGGGGATGCTGTTCAATGTCCTACACTCCCAACAAAGAACCTTGCAGCCTGTAATGCAGGCGATGCTGAGGCTGAGAAACAGTGACGTCGCCGGAGGCTGGCAAGGGGTATTCTCATGGCCCCTGTAGTTCTTCGTCTCTCAGTCCTGTTGCCTCCACCGCGCACGTTCTCTGCCTTTCCCCTTCACTCGCTCCATTAGATGCCCCTCCTCCCTGACCCTCACAGCGCTCTGCATCCATCCATCCCCGCACTTATCGAACCGCATTACCGTCGCGTGTTGCCTCATCTGTCTCCCTCTATGGACTGTGAGAACATGCTACGCGGGAGCTCTGTCTTACTTTGCTTTGTATTTCTTGCACCCAGTCTAGGGTCTGGCACCTAGTAAATGTTCATTAAATGAATGAAGGTAGGAGCGGGTGCTCTGTAGGCTGTCACATAGCTCCTTTTCAGGGGCCATCTACCCGAGTGGATCCTGCATAATACCCACCAGTATAACGAGTTCCCTTCTGAACTTGTTTTCCTACTTGAACGCTTGAATGTCCCATAGTAGCTCAACGTCAGCCTTCCAGTCGTAAAATGTATGGTCCTCCCCAAACCTGATTTTCTTCCTAGGTCCTATTCGTCTGTGAATGGGCCCTACAATTTATCCTATTATGGAAACTAGAAACTTGCATGTCGCATCTTCTCCCTTATCCCCCCGATATCCCTAAATCATTAAATACAAAGAATTTGACTCTTAATATCTCTCAGGTCTTCCTTCTTCCCTCCATTCTCACGGCCATTGCTATAACACCAGTTCCAGTCACTTCTGTTCTGGATGATTGCACATCTCCTAACTCGTCACCCTGTTTCTAGTCTCGCCACACATCCCCTTCAAATTCACACTCGGCGCCGCTGCCAGAGTGATAGTCTTAACACACATTTGAGCATATTATCCTCTCGCCTGAAATCTTTCAAGGTCTTCTTGTGATCTTCAGGATAAAGTCCAAACTTCTTATCACAGTGCGCATGACTTTCATGACCTGGACCCCTGCCTGGCTTTCCAACCTCATCTTCTATCAATTCCTCACACATACCTTTGGCACTGTTTCTCAACTGGGGGGGGGGGGTGACTTTGCACCCCAGAGAACATCTGGCAATGTCTGGAGACATTTTTGGTTATCACAGCCCAGGGGAGTGAGCTGCTACTGGCACTGAGTGCGTAGAATCCAGAGATACTATGTGCTACACAATCTGCAATTCACAGGACAGCCCCTCACAACAAAGAATTATCCAGAGCAGAATGTCAATAGTAACTGTATCAGCTGCCTATAGCTCCTGGGAGCCTCATGCCAGTTCCACTGGTCTGTGCCTAAAACGTGCCCGGAATGCTTTTCTCTCCCTTTTTCATCTAGCTAACTCCCACATCCTCTACACAACTTGATTTAATCCTTGCCTCTTCTGGGAAGCCTTTCCTGACCTCCCTACATCAGATGTCCCTCCTTTGTGCACCCACGGCCCTCAGTGTCTCCCCTCTCATGGTACTTATTAGATAACACTGCAATTATTTTATTATCTGTTCCCTGAAGAGACCGCACTCCTTGACAGCAGGGAGCACAGTTTATTCACATTTGCATCCCTTGTACTTGGCACATGGTACATGTTTCAATAAATATTTCAATACATGAATGGATGACCGCACGATCTAAATAAATGGCTGCTCAGATCCAAAAAAGAATAGAAGTTGTTGCCTGTGATCAGCCTCACCACTGGTCTTTCTTTAGGGCAATGCCGAAAATATTTACTGCGTTGTTGGGCCAGTCAATTGATTAGAAGTTGAAGTAGAAACGATTCCTTCATCTATCAGTATTTTATTGGTTACCTACCATGTGCCTGACACTGAGCTAGACACTGAGGACTTGGCACTGAATAAGCCAGGCATTTGTAAGTTGCCTCAAGGAACTTACAAATCTAGCAGGTTACACACGTTTGACTGAAATCTAGTTAGTCTAAGTAGACCACCTTGGGGATCTCAGTTAAGGGTCTGGAAATAAAATGTATTAGAATGTTAGAGTGCTTCCCAGTCTGATTTGATTTTCTTGTAGCAAATTGACCACCTTGCAAATCCTTGGTGTAACAGGCATGTCCTTCCCCTGAGCAATACACAGAGAGCATAAATGCAGCCCAACTATTGCTGGCCCTGACTCTCCAGCTGCAGGAAAGACTATCTGGAAGGAAGAAAGAAGGTTACTGATCTGAATGAGCTACAAAACAAGTGGAGACCACCCACTTCCTTAATTGACTTTGTATAAAGAAAATGAAAGCTCATTACCCATCTTGTCAGTTGCCCCACATCTCTGGCGCTGGGGCAGCAACCGCATAATGAAAAGCCCACTAGTGCAGAAACAGTTAACATTAACTTTGGCACTGTGTGTCAAGCGACACACAGTTTTCTCTTTCCTAAGAGTCTCTCAGGCTCAACTACAACACTCAGATATCCAAATGCAAAGAAATAAATCTCTACATTTTTAAGGGAGTCTAACCATACTCAGTTGGCTTATTTGAGTAGCTTTGGGCTGAAGGAATACGAGAAAAAGACTTATTTTGACCACAATTGGAAAAATGCTATGGGGAAGGTAAAGTGTTATATTCCAGTAGATGAGAGAGTAGGAAGGATAGTATCTTCCAGAGGCCCAAAGAAATTTCCAACTGATATAATCTCAGGAGTTATTTTTTAAAATGTCTATTCGTTTATTTTGAGAGACAGAGAGAGCATGGTGGAGGGGCAGAGAGACAGGAGAGCGAGAATCCCAAGCAGGCTCCCCACTGTCAGTGCAGAGCTCGATGTGGGGCTTAAACTCAGGAACCATGAGATCATGACCTGAGTTGAAATCAAGAGTAGGATGCTCAACTGACTGAGCCCCCCAGGCACCCCAATCTCCAGGGTCATTAAGGAGTCTTTAGGCAGCAGAGGAAACCTCCCCCCATTTCATTCAGTTATTCATTTAACATGTGTTTATTGAGCACCTACTGTGTATCAGGTGCCATGCAGGGCACTAGAGAGACTACGGTGGGTGAGTGGGGTGCAGACGAATATCCCTGACCTGGTGTAGATTACATACCATTGGGTAAATATTTGGCCAACAAAGCAAACTGCTGTGTGTGTGTGTGTGTGTGTGTGTGTGTGTGTGTGTGTGTGTGTGTGTGTATGGCTGCTGGGCTTGTGTTCAACCTCTCTTCACCCTATACCCTTCCCCCTCCAGGTCTGGCAAGCAGAGATGTTGGCTTCCTTTATAGATTCTGTAACTTTGGGGGGAAGTGTACTGGATGGATGTGTTAAATCATTGATGAAACTGCCTTGACCCTTAGGTGCAGTTTGAGTTTTCCCCTAAACACTTACATTGCCTTTCAGGACTTAAGGCTGTAAACGGAATCATTCTGGTTCTCAGGATCCATAATTAAGCTCCTCTGTTTGCATGTTCAAATTTTGAGGGTGCCCCTTGGGCATTTGGAGAGCATTTAGCACACTCAGCAGCCTCTGCAACAGAAGCCAAAGTGGCAGCGGGAGTGCATTCCATAAAAGCAGCTCTCTTCCCAGAGCCCATAATTAGAATGTGTTAACTACATCCTCTTTGCATCTGGTACACAGCAACTCAAGGGTGACACAGGCAGAATGGAAATGGGACCCATAAAAATGTTCTGCTATCTGTGAAGGTAAGAAGTTGGTCTTTATTCTCACCTGTCCAGTGGAAGTCTGGCTTTTTTCCTGCCCAAGATGGGGCACACTATTTTCAGAGTGAGGCATTCTATGGAAAGTACATGGTTCCTTGCACATCATAAGAGTTTTAAAAAATGACAGCTATCATTATTGTCATCATGATGTTAGCACTTCACCGTCTTATGGAGAATGAGGTAGAAAGAAACAGGGTTTCAGGTCTGTGATCTGGTTTTGTCATTACATAGGGAGCCTTTGGAAAACTCAGTGTACAGACTGGGGTGGCTCACGCGGCCCGACAAGAAATGGAATCTTAGGCAGATGGAATAAAGAGGAGGGGGAAAGTGGATGGAGCCATAAAGCGGAGCAGATCAGCGCTAGGGAGCAAATAATCCAGTCGCACAGTGTTACTGGCTGTCTGGATCCGCTCTTCCCCCCGACTCCGTGCGACGGGCTGACCCACACTGAGTGGATTCATGGACTCCCTCGCCTCCTGACCTCTGGTTGTGTTTGGCACCAGTTGGAGACTGGAGGGTGGGAGGAGAGCGAAGCTGGAGCATTTATCCCCCAGGCTCTCTCCTGATGGGCCAAGGACTCGCAGTGGCTGCCTCTCTCTACTGAAGGCCGCAGCTTCTATATCTGCACACTGTTCCCTCTCCTTGGCCCTTTAGGCCTAGGTGGGTAGCAGCTCCCTGCTGATACTGTCTTCCAGGCACGACTCCATCTCTTGTGAGGTTCCCACTCTCCTCCCTCACCTTTGTCAATGGCCCCTGTGTAGACCTTGGCTGATAATCCTGGGTAGCGTCAGATGTCCCTCAAGCCCCTCGCACGCTGCTTGCCGCATGGGAGGCACCCAGCAAAGACTAGTTAAATGAATAAATTAATGAACTTTGGTGAGGACAGCTGAGGGCTCCAAAGGAAATAGGTAATTCTGGGATAAATGTGGTCATCAAGAGTTCCAGGAGGGACAATCTGGTAAGCAGAGCAGCCCTAGGGCAGAGGGTAAGTTTTAGAAAGAACAGGTTACAGCTTTCAGAAAGCTGGAAGAAATTAAGCAAGGATTGTATCTAAGACCCTGGTCATCGACCGAGGTTCAAGGCAGGGCCCAAATATGGCTATTTAAGGACAGAAAACGCAGCAAGGCAGAGTTAGACGTAATCACTGAGGTTTTGGCAGGAGAGAGCATCCTGACTGGTCACTTAAAGTCTGGGATCTATTGAGCAGGGGTGAAGGAGTCTAATTCACTAGGCTGGCATAGCCGAGGACTCTTAACTATTCTTTCATGTGGGATAGTTATTGAGCCCCTTGTTCTGATTTTGACACTTAGCAAACAATCTTCAGGACTTAACTCAGTTTCCATCATTTTCCTTTTTAGGGAGAGAATGCACACAGTGGCCAACAGTTCACTGTTTCGCTGTAAAATAATGAAAGACTATGTGTGTCGGGGGTTGAGAACATGGGCATTACAATCAAACGGACTTTTGTAAGAATCTTCACTTGACCAGCTTGGGCAAGTTAGAACCTTTCTGAGTCTCTGTTTATTTACTGTAAAAATGAAGGTGGTGGGGTGCCTGGGTGGCTCAGTCGGTTGGGCGTCCTACTCTTGATTTCAGCTCAGGTCATTCATGAGTTCAAGCCCCGGGTGGGGCTACACACTGACCACGGGGAGCCTGCTTGGAATTTTTTCTCTCTGCCCTTCCCCTGCTTTCTCTACCTCTCTCTCAAAATAAATAAAGAAATGTTTAAAAATGAAGAATAGTTTTTATTTTTTTAATCTTTATTTACTTTTGAGAGAGAGAGAGAGAGCGAGCAGAGGAGGGGCAGAGAGAGAGAGGGAGACATGGAATCCACAGCAGGCTCCAGGCCCTGATGTGGGGCTCGAACTCAACCATCAGATCCTGACCTGAGCCGAAGTCTGACACTTAACCAACTGAGCCATGCAGGCGCCACCAAAAATGAAGAATATTTTTAAAAAGTTAAAAAATACCAATAAATGAAAATGGTGGTGATAGTGCTGTCTCACAGTGTTGCTATCGGTGGTAATGGATATAATTCACGTCAAGCACTTACAACATTTCTTGGCATATAGTCAATACATGGTGAATCAAACTGAGCTGATATCTATATTGGGATTTATCTTTCTGGAGTATCATGAGTCAATCTTTTGGAGTCCGATTGGCCCTAGAGCACGCAGCACATAAAATTAAGCTTCAGAACGTGCAAAACTGAGGAGACCCACGACCTGTGGCCGCATCTTCACGATGCTACTGCAGCCCTTCCCTATCATATTTCCGGGCCAATCACTAGCAATGGCCAGGGGAGAACCGTCATCTCACCTCTGGACTTTTGCTCTGTGCTTCTGCCATGGTACTTCGCACTTTTTGCACAGTTGTTTCCCCGACCTGGCAGTGCGTTATGTGAGGGCAAGGCCAGGCACAAGAGTGGGGGGCTCGGAAATACTTGTTGAAATGTTTTTCAAAGAAAATTTCATTTGCACACATCCTCCTAGGACCTTAGCCTCTTCTGAAGAGTAAAGTGGACACTTCATTCAGGACATTAGGGCACCTGCTTCTTTCTTCTTGCTCCAATCCCTAGTCCTTCCGTTCCCAGACACCTGCCTTCTGCTCTGAACAAGTGTTGGAAGGCAAATATGGCAGAAATAACTACCATTCAAGCAGTGCCTCCACTGCGGGGAGCCCGTAAAAGGAGAAGGCCCCTCTAAACTGGAGATCTGTTTATTTTGCAATTAACAAAAGGTCAGGAGGCCTGGCATAGAATCCAAGTGTTACTCTGCTGCGTTAGCAAGAAATGTGGGCTCGGGAAGTTATTGCTGGGGATTTGGAATTTTTATTATGAATCCCAGGAAGCCAAAGGCTTCTGGGTAATATGTGAATCGCAGCAAACTATTCTGCCATCCTTTGACCCCAAGTTAGCTCCTTTTTGGTGATATAACAAGGTCAGTAGTTCATGGGAGCTCTGTTGGGTTACCTTAAAATGACCCCTTTTGAGGATGTAACAGATTATTAATCAGGAGCCATATCAAGGAGCTATGGCTAGGGAGGAGCAAGCTTTCAACCTTTGATTTAGGAGCTGGGAATTTACAGTTCTCTTTCTTCTGCAGGGCCCTAAATTGGCTTGACATAAGTCTAACAGGAACATGGGTTTAGCTGGTGCCCTCTTCACCACAGGGCATTATGGGATATCCTCCATGAAAAGAAACCATATTGAGCACCTACTACGTGCCAGGTACTGAGCTAGGGTGATGGACACATACAAAAAAACATGACATTGTCCTTAAATTACTTGAAGGCTAGTGAGGACCCAGACACAGAAACAGAGATGCAGTAAGTTGTTATGGGTGACATGATGTGAGCACGAACCAGGGCAGAGTGATGCCCCAAGCAACGGGGGGCCCGTATCGTAGCCAGGGAATGAACCAGGGACAGGAAGGACTTCACAGAGGAGGTGGTTGATTTCAATTGCATGAATAAAAGGAATCCTTTAAATAAGAACAGTGTGTCCCTCAGATTCTGCCGCTTTGGCCACAGCGTCATTGATCCTGCATTTCCTTTAGGCCTCCTCTATTGGCTTGTATCTACTTGTACTTTGAAAATTGGTTTTGAAGTCTTAATTGTAAGATTGTGCATCTCAAATTCATTGACTTTGCCTTTGAAGCTAAAATGCTTATGCTTTTCTATCCCTTGGTTAATGCATATATTTGGTTGCTTAACAATGGAGCATTTCTGTACTACATGTGTCATCTCAGACCGGAAATGTCTTGGAAAGGGAATCCCTTTGTTGTTATAAGCTGCCTGCCTCGTAAGGTTTTAAAGCTTATTCCACGAGGTGCATGCTGGGAGGTGGGGGATGCTACAGTATCTGGGCTACAAAGCCCAGTTCAGAATACCTTCCCCCTCAGCACCAAACTGCCTCAGACTGTCAGTCACACTTCTTCCCTGATGCCGGCCGGGGGAGCTCACGTCACCAGAGCCTTGACCCTCCCTTTCTATTGCTGGGAATCAGAACCAGAGTTGGGAATCAGAACCAGAGTAGCACGTCTGTTCCTCTTTTATTCCCGTGCCTCCCAAAATGCCAAATGTCCCTATATGTCAAATAGGTCTGGTTAAGTAGCTCTTTGGTTCATATACATATATATGAAAACCTATTTGAAGCTCCTGAGCCCAGTTCTGTGTCTTCCTGGGAAACTCCAGCTACTGCATACAGTCTGGGACTTTGGTGTGATGCACTCCCATGGGCCTTAGAGCTGAAGTGCCCCTTAGCTGATTAAAAAAAAAAACCCAAATATACATTGAAATGTGTGTGTGTGTGTGTGTGTGTGTGTGTATGATTTATTTTGAGATAGCGATAGAGAGAGAGCATGAGAAGGGGAGGGGCAGGGAGAATTCCAAGTAGGTTCCACACTGTCAGTGCTGAGCCCGATGTGGGGCTCACACTCACAAACCATAAGATCATGACCTGAGCCAAAGTCAGATGCCTAACCAACTGAGAGTTAAATTGTTTTCCCACAAGTCCCTAAAGTAGGTTAGGGCTACCATTTTTGTTTTGTTTTTTTTTTTGATCCTGTGGCTTATAGCTTGATGATCATGGAAAACACCATTCAAAACTAGCACATCACAGGTATTGTCATCCAAAGGGATGTTTTGAAGAGAGTGATTGGCCAAAGCCTCTTCTACAATACTTCTAAGTTATCCCATTGGTCAGCGTGTGTCCTGTACGTTTGCAAATGAATGACAGGTAGTTTAACTTGGCATTAGCTTAATAATGACTTTCATGGAACTAAAAGAGAGTCAGCCTATGAAAAGCAAAGCTGTTTGGCACTAGGCAGGAAAGTCAGGGCCCATTCTTGCTATAATGCAACTTGCTAATGGAAGGAACCAAGGTAACTAACAAGTTGGGGAGAAATGATCACCTATGATCCTAATAATGAGATGTCAAACAATGTGTCTCAAATTAAGAGAAGGAGAGGGAGAGAGAGAGAGAGAGAGAGAGATCCCCTTTTTGTTCTCTACCATTTGCAAATGACTTGAAAAATCTGCCTCAGCAAAATCTCATCTATTTGGACTAATGGGGGTGGGGGCAGGCAGACCAATCTGAATTAGTGACAGGTTGGAATTCTGGAATGTTTTAAAACGTACCCTTTTATTAGCTGAAGTCTATGTGTACAATAACTCAAACTAACTGCTCATAGTGGTTCCCAAGAGAGATCCTCAGAGACTTGCTTTCGTGAATAGATAAGACCCATTTGTTATTAGCCGTTTTCCATTGACTCATAAACAATGTGCTGAAGTCCTTAACAACAATTTGTTCCTTTAAGGAGATGAAAATGCATTTGTGATGTGGTTTAAAGGACCCTGCCCAGCGGACTCTTTCTTCATGGAAAGTGCAGAGATCTCTCTCTAGAATCTCCCACACACTGTTAGTGGTGCCCGAGAGACCCAGGCGTGGCTGTCTTGGTGGGGCAAAGGAGGTTCATCCAGCTGTCTCTGTTAAGAGATACACAGAATATGGAGTTGGAGAAGTACCCCCATCCCCACCCCAGCCTCCGCCGGAGTAGGGAGTAGTTCTGGCATCAGGAATGGAGATCACTACCTCTGGAGGCTGGTCAGTGCCAACGTTTGGAAATGGTTTTCCTTTGCTCTTGATTACTTGAGGGGAGGACAGCCCCTGTAAACCTGTCTGCGTGTGGCCTTGCCACATCAAGAGCTTTTGCGTCCTCAGTCTCCTCCCCTTGGGTGTGAAAATGGGACGTTGACTTTGGTTGCCCACCCATCTCCTTGCCTTCCCCCACTTCTTCCCCTGTCCTCCTGTAATATAAAACAGGAAGCAAACTGCTAGCGCAAAACCTTTCTTGTCCCTTCCTGGGATATTTGCCTACTTATAAGGAATCGTGGAGGATCCTAAAGCTTTAAGATTCGAAAGAAAGAAAGAACTAGAGGTTTGCAATGTATGACAGGCAATAGCGATATATTTTTGAGAAATGAATCAGGAGCAGCATCCAGGCGAATCATGCTGTGGGGACAGGCTGCCTTCCTTCCATCCCCAAATGCATTCACCTTTGCTCTGTTCGGTAATGTAAATATCCAGCTGCCTCTCCATATCTGGGTTGAATGTTTGCGTTCTCTTCTCCGTTTGGCCTTGACACGCCTGGCCACATCATGAAGGGTCTGTGTTACAATGTAAACTCCAGCAAAGGGTTTGTGTTTGTTAATCTTTGTACAGTTCTCACAGAAGAGGGTTTAATAAGTGTTGAGGACAATTTTTTAATTGGGATAAAATACACATATCATGAAATTTACCATCAGAACCATTTTTAAGTGGATAGGCCACTAGTGTTAAGTATATTTACATTGCTGTGCAACAGATCTCTAGAACTTTTTCATCTCCCACAACTGAAACTCTATACCCATTATATAGTAACTCCATTTCTCCCTCCTCCCAGCCCCCGGCAACCGACCGTTTTCCTTTCTATCTGTATGAATTTCACTACCCTAGACAGCTCGTTCAAGTGGAATCCCACTGTATTTGTCTCCTTGTGGCCAGCTTATTTCACCTAGCATAAGGTCTTCAAGCTTTCTCCATGTTGTGGCATCTGTCAGAATTCCTGTCCTTTTAAAGACTGAATCATATTCCACTTGTATGCAAAGACCACCTTTTGTTCGCCCATTCGTCCATCCATGGACACTTGGGTTGTTTCCAACTTGCGGCTACTGTGAAAAATGCTGTTGTGAACATTGGCGTACAAATATCTGTTCGGGTTACTGCCTTCAGTTCCCCCGGGCATATACTTAGGAATGGAATGGCTGGATCATATGGTAATTCTTTTTTTTTTTTTAATAGTTTATTGTCAAGTTGGTTTCCATATAACACCAAGTGCTCATGCCCACAAGTGCCCTCCTTAAATATGGTAATTCTATTTTTAGCTTTTTGAGGATAATAAACATTTTTTTTTTGGCTGAGACTGGGGAGGAGGAGAAACATAAAGTAGATGCATTATTATATTAGAGTCTCTTTTTTCACCACACATCCATTGAGGAGTTCACATGTACTCAGTGCTGTGTCTGATAGAACTTAGAGCTTCGTGGTTCCTTCTTTTCTGTCACTATAATGTAATCTCCGTAAAAGTGGGGATTTCTGTCTATTGTCTTCTTGACTGGTAAATGCCCAGAACCTAGGATAGTAAGTGGTATTCATTCATTCATTCACCTGTTCAGCAAATACTATTGACTCTCTAGTATGTGGCAGGTATAAAATGCTCATGACAGTCATCATAAGCAGTGAAGATCATAAGAAAGTGAAGAAAGCAGTGTTTCCTGTCTGCTTGGCTAAAGGGATATCTATCTTCTAGATAGATGTATCTCCTACTTACAAAAGAGGACACGGGGCGAAGCTAGGACTCAGAGAGAGCAGATCAGCTAGAAATGAAGATCAGCAGAGACGGAAGCCTTTTCCAAGTAGTCCTGGACAGCCAGCCATCCATTTATAATACTGAAGCCATATTGAATTAGGAGGAGAAAAGATCAAATCTTATCTTAGCAGGACACAATCAACTCTTGGTTGAAAAGAATTTTGTTGTTGTCTTTTCACTTTTGCCTCAAATAGGAGGGGGGAGATCGAGAACCACTATTGCCCAGGCAGTGCCTTCAAATTAGGACACACAAGAAATCAACCTGTATGTTACCTGGTAGTCAATCCTAGTTAGTTCAACTGGGTTGACTCTTGAACATGGGTTTGGAAAGCGTGGGTCTACTTATGTATGAATTTTTTTTTTTCAATAAATACAGCACAGGGGGCACCCCGGTGGCTCAGTCAGGTAAGCGTCAACCTTTTGATTTCGGCTCAGGCCATGAGCTCATGGTTTGTGGGTTCAAGCCCTGCATCAGCCTTTGTGCTGTAAGTGCAGAGTCTGCTTGGGATTCTCTCTCTTTCCCTGTCTCTCTCTGCCCCCTCCCCACTTGTTCTCTTTCTCAAAATCAATAAATAAACCTCAAAAGAGATTTAAAAAATAAATACAGCACAGTACTGTAAACCTTGTTTCTCTTCCATATGATTAAAAAAAATTTTTTTTATGTTTTATTTATTTCTGAGAGAGAGAGAGAGAAAAACAGCATGAGCAGGGGAGGGCCAGAGAGAGAGAGGGAGATACAGAATCTGAAACAGGCTCCAGGCTCTGAGCTGGCTGTCAGCAGAGAGGGAGGGAGAGAAAGAGGGAGCTGGGAAGGGGCAGAGAGAGGGAGAGTGAGAATCTCAAACAGACTCCTCACTGTCAGCAGAGAGCCCAACGTGGGGCTTGATCTCACAAACCGTGAGATCATGACCTGAGCCAAAATCAAGAGTCGGATGTTAAGCCAAATGAGCCACCCAGGTGCCCCTCTTCCACATGATTTTTTAAAAGTAATCTCCGCACCCAGTATGGGATTCGAACTCATAGCCCTGAGATCAAGAGTCACAGGCTCTACTGACTGAGCCAGCCAGGAGCCCCATCTTATGATTTTGTTAACATTTTTTCCTAGCTTTATTGCAAAAGCACAGTATATAATACATAGAGCATACAAAATACGTTTTAACCGACAGTTTATGTTATCAGTAAGGCTTCTGGTCAACAGTAGTTAAACTTTTGGGAAGTCAAAAGTTATACGTGGATTTTCCACTGCACAGAGGTCCATCACCCCCTTGTGCTGTTCAAGGGTCAGTTGTATTTACAGAGTATTCTCAGGGCCCTCTGGGTTCACAAAATGGTGCATTCACTTAACAAGGCTCTTTCCAGTCCCCTCCTCTAAAGTAGCATGAGACATGCTGCTAGAACAGTCGAGCTGGCAGGGAAACGTCTAGGGTCCCTCACGGTTAAGCCCTCACAGGCATATTGCAGCTCCATGCTGACTCCGGAGAGGCCACATCTCTTCTCTCTGCAGCGAGCTCCAGAGAGTTCCCTTGTCTGTCTTCCTACTTTTGAAACTTCTGCCACTGATTCCATTTCATAGGGTCCTTTTCACCTCCATCTGGATTCGGAGGTAGGATTAATTTCCCTAGCTATCTACGCCTGCTAACATCCCAAATGGCATTGAGCCACAAGGGAAAAACGAAGTCACAACTGTGGAGAATGGTGATAAAAACTCAAGACGTTTTACAACGTTCTGGTAATCCACGTACCTCCTTCTTGCCTTGAAGGTCCCCAGCAGCCTCAGTGGTCTCCGATTTTCTTTTATCTGTGAGAGTGGTGCTCCTTACTGCTTACAGGATAAGGCTACACTAATTAGCCCAGCATTCAAGGCCCCCTCTAAGCAGACTGAGGTCTACGCTCCATTATTATCTTCCACTTGCCTTCCAGTCTACACAAACTGTCTGCTCTCGGCAAATGGTCTCCTCATTGTTTCCCCCTCAAATAGTTGAAACTATTTTCATTCCTGTTTCCTGGTCTTTATCCACATGAATTCCCCCAGGCTCTCTGCTCCCCTTTCTTCAGGGCTTGGAGTCTTACCTTTTGTGACTCCCCGGGCCCTTGGGGGAGAGTTGCCCCCTCCCTGGAATTCCAGGAATCCTTCTAGTCTGTGCCCTTCTCTGGATGTCACACGCGGGCGTACACGTGTGTGCATGTGTGCCTGGACGCAAGCACGTCTTTATTTCTCTGGGGCTACCACAGTGCTGTGCGCTGAGTAGGTAGTCCATAAACTCATTTTTAAGGAGAATGCATGTCCTCGAAGCCTGTTCTTTCTTTCCTTAGGTAGCGTTTACTAACGTGAATGAAGTGCTACTGAGCCTCGCTCACATTTTGAAAAACAGATGAGGACAGTAATGACTCAGTGGCCAGATCTTTTGGCAGAGAATTCATCTTGAAAACACTCGTACTATCCTAGTAACATACATGTAACAAGGGGAGACAGCAGAACAATCTTCGGATAGAGCAGGAGAGATTTTAGCGTTTTTGTAGGCTCTCTCCTTTCCTGCCTTCTAGCTCCCTTCCTTCTATCTTTCTTTTTTCTTCCTTTGTTTCTTTCTTTCTATCTGTTCTTTTTTCCTTTCTTTTTTATTCTTCCTTCCTTCCTTCCTTCCTTCCTTCCTTCCTTCCTTCCTTCCTTCCTTCCTTCCTTCCTTCACTTCTTTCTTTCTTTCTTTCTTTCTTTCTTTCTTTCTTTCTTTTTATTGCCACAGTGATTAAACACTGGAATGAGCTTACAGAGGTAGTTTATTGAAAATTTGGAGGGGTGGACAATTTATTCATTCATTCCAAAGGAAAACCGGGAGGCAAAATAAAGGAAGGGAAAAGTTTAAGCTATGAGGGTTGGCATTTATCCATGGAAAACAGAGGAAGGCGGATAAAATCTTTTTTTTTTTTTTTTGGACTTTCTGGTCTCTCAACTCTGTATAGCTTCCCCAGCAGGATGAAGAGCCTTGTGGAGGGTGGGGCTGTTTCTTCACAGTGTTGTAGAGGCATCAAGCAAGCCAATAAAATAAAAAAGGCTGCAGACATTTTCCTCCTAAAGAAGGGGTTGGAACGGTTACTGAGTAACTGTTAGTTCAGGTTGATATACTTTCGGTCACAAAAAGATAGAGGCTGAAAACTTTAGGTCTGCTATACCTTACCCAAAGGAGTGCTGGGGGTGAGGCATGCAGAAGGACATGCTTTAGAAGGAAGGGGCAGCAGGGGGGCGCCTGGGGGGCTCAGTTGGTTAAGCCTCCGACTTTGGCTCAGGTCATGATCTCACAGTTCGTGGGTTCAAGCCCTGCTGACAGCTCAGAGCCTGGAGCCTGCTTCCGATTCTGTGTCTCCCTCTCTCTAAGACCCTCCCCTGCCTCTCTCTCTCTCTTAGAAATAAATAAAATATTTATTAAAAAAAAGGGGGGGGCAGCAGGAACTGGACAGAGAGAGCCTCACAGAAGTGGCGAGACAGAAAGTGAAAGAATAAAAAGTAGTATAAAAAGTCACCAAAGGAAAAACAAGAGAACAAAATGTGAATGTTAGAGGGATGTTCCTTACATACAAAGCCAGTTTGAGGGGCGCCTGGGTGGCTCAGTTGGTCAAGTGTTGGACTCTTGGTTTTGGCTCAGGTCACGATCTCACTGTTCATGGGTTCAAGCCTCATGCAGGCTCCGTGCTGACAGAGCAGAGCCTGCTTGGAATTCTCTCTATTCCTCTCTCTTTGCCCCGCCCCCGTGCGTTCATGTGTGTGTGTGTGTGTGTGTGTGTGTGTGTGTGCGCACGCGAGCTCTCACTCTTTCTCTCTCTAAATAGACTTAAAAAAAGAAAGCAAGTTTGGAAGTTTGTGATTAAATTCTTAAAGTATAGACAGCATAGTGTGTATTATAGAAAAACCCGATGCTGGGGGTGCCTGGGTGGCTCAGTCGGTTAAGGGTTCGACTTCAGCTCAGGTCAGGATCTCCCGGTTCGTGGGTTCGAGCCCCACCTTGGGCTCTGTGCTGACTGCCAGCTCAGAGCCTGGAGCCTGTTTCAGACGTTGTGTGTGTGTGTCCCTCTGCCCCTACCCCTCTCTCACTCTGTCATTCTCTCTGTCTCTCTCTGAAAAATTAATAAAAGATTAAAAAAAAAAAGAAAACGCCAATGATCAAATCCAGTATCTTCAGTCCTGGAAACATCTGATCTCAGACTGCTCATTTATAAAATAATTTTAGGTGTCTAAAGAGTAGGAATCTGTATTTGTACTAAGTGCTTCTGCTGATTCTTACGATCAAGCAAGGCTGAGAAGCTGTGTCCTGTAATGTAGCAGATGGACTCATGGCACGGGGTGAAAACAGCAATAAATGATTTCACTTGAAAGACACATCATACAAAAGAAAGAAGGAGGAAAAGGGTATTCGACTGGGCGAGTAAGTGATTATTATTTTTTTGTCTTGCTTGGTCCTGAAGTGATTTAAGGCATTTATGTTTATATACTTATATAGAGTGTTTATAATATTGAATAAGCAAATCACTTACTGTTGCCTTGGTACTATCCGGGTATTTTGTCACCTAACATTCCCAACAATCCCCATTTTGTAAGAACAGCTATCGTTATCTCCCTTTTACAGATGAGGAAACTGAGGCTTAGGGAAGTTAAACTAGGGAGGGGCAGGGTTGTGGTCCAAGAGGAAGTCAGAAGTCGCTGCTGCTGTTCGTAGTGGCAGGAAACTGCTTACAGACGTCAAAACAAACCAATCCCAAAGCCCAGAAGCCACAACAAAAAACTCAACTGCGTGAAGTTTGGATGAAGAGAAAATAAGCGTAGGAGACGAGGTGAAGAGCTGGGATTGGGTCCTGTTCATTGATTACAAATTTGGCCGGGAGCTTTCTAACAGCCAAAGGGGAAAAAAAAAAGAAATGTCTTGATTCCGAGCATCCGTAAGATAAAAGCAAACCTGCTTTCTTAGGATACACATAACGGTTTCTGGTAGAATCTCCTGAGAGAACTGTCTCATGTGGATCCTCAAGAAGAGGAGAATGCTTCCGTAGAAAGAATTTTCCCCCCAAGAGAAAAGGAAATTTTGTCATTTATTGATTTTTCTTTTTAAAACTTGGGAAAGCAAATGTTTAAGCAAGGAAATCGTTTAACTATGGATTATAATATTCTTCCCCTGTAAATATGTTTTATGGTTCACATTTTTTCGAATGAAAGAAAACATCACGTGTGGAGTTTTTGTCCTTGGAGGTCTTAAAAGAAAGGGTGGCTATTCCTCTGGGTTAGATGCCCGAAGGCAAGGACTGGCTTAATGGGGCCCCTTCCAAGTCGGGGGCTGGGATTCTATACTTCTGTAGCTGTGCAAACACTTCTACCTGGGGCAGCTTAGCCAGTCTTAACCCTAAAGAGTCAGCCACAGAGATGGCCATGAATGCTTCCATTGTGAGGATCCTTTCTGATAAAATAAATGTTTAAAACACACACACATACGCGCTCTAAAACAAAACCTCCACAGCATTCGGGATTAAGACACACCCAAGTAAGACATTTGCAGCAACAAAAGTTTCGCTTAGTAAATGCTTGTCACTGGGGATGGAGAGTCAGCACTTAGGCACCACTCACTTAACTCAGAGCGTTTGCTGAAGTCCTTTGTGTCTTAGATGTCAAAGAAATCTTTTCTAAGGGAGCCATCAGCACCACCTCAGGGGTGATGTTTTAAGCCTAATGTGAAAAAGAGAGCTTCTCTAAAACTTCTTATATGATTAACACGGTTCATTGCCCTTTATGACAAAGCATGGGGAGTGCAAATCAAATTCTCTTCAGGAGGAGACCTCCCCCTCCCCCCCGTTTTTTTTTTTTTTCTTAAATCATTTCTTAGCAATGCAACACAGGAAAAGAATTTTCACATTTCAGGGGGAGGAAACCTCAGGGAGATATAGGTGTGCAGTTTCAACCGACCCAGCTCATTCCCAACGGGGTCAGATGGGTCCGAAGAGGCCTCCCTGCCCTACGCAGCCAGGGCCGAAGGCCGTCGAAGGCGAGAGAGAATCCAGCCAACATCTTGGTGTGTGTGAGGAAATGTTATGTGGCAGAAGCTAACACGAGCACATTTGCTTTGAGAGCGTTTGAACCTCCGGCCTTCTGGCCGGCATGGCACATCCAGGAAGAAGGTACACAGGAGGTTTCTCGAAAAAAAGGAATGGGGTGCTTGCCTGCCTCTAGAAAGAGGGGTATGGCCATGCTGCGGTCACGTGAGAGACTTCATCTTTGCAGCGGAAGGCATCAGCCTGTGGCGTGCTTGATAGACTGTTACTCTAACAGGTTTTCCCTGTGTAAACAGAGTCCAGCCGCTTTGGCCTTATCTACTTGATTCTAAAATAGCTCGTCAGTTTAATAGCATTCAGGTTGTTTATGCGCACACAAGGCCCTTTGGAAAAAAAAAAACCTTTTCATGTCGCCAAACAGGCATTTTGAAATCAACTAATTGGATGGTTGTCTGAATTCAACTCGTTGTTTTAAAAATAACCAGTTGTTGCACTGAATTACATTTTTTTACCCCCAAGCCAATTGGTGTGTGTAGACAGAGTTTGAGTCAATCCAGATGGCTGGCTGCAGTTTTGACTTGAACTGACTGGCTGTTTTGTGGTCAGATATATACGGCTCTTGATAGCCACTGGGGAAATGGAGTGGAAGGGAAGGAAGGTGTAGGAAAGTTAGGAGAAATTACATCAACAAAAGTTTCCATCCCAAGCGCCGTGGATTCAGACATTTTCTGCGATCGGTCTTCAACACACACACACACACACACACACACACACACACACACACACGCGTGCGCACGCACGCACACACACACACACACACACACACACGCACACATAGTTAAGAAAACAGAAATAAAGTAATAACATCCCTCCCAGCTGGCTCTGCTCACGGCTGTGGGTCTTTCTTTCTTTCTCTCCACGAATTTCTTCACTGCCTGGGTGGCCTGTGGAAGGATCTGGCAAGTCAGCTCCATAGGTTTAAATGCCTCTTAGACTAACTTTTCCTTCCTGTGGGGAGCTGTCCTTTGAGGGACTCTGGGCTCTTCTCAGTCTGTGAAGACAAGGCAGGAAAAAGTAGGGCTTTGGTCAGACCTGTACCCCCTAATTCCAAGCAGGAGGCCCGACTCTGACCCGTGGAACCACTTTTCCTTAGGGAAGCTGTGAATTTCCTGTAATGAATGTAAGCAGTTCTCCCTACCCAGGCGTTACCACTGGGTCTCAGGAAATTCTGAATTTTGTATCATCATCTTGTATCATCGTATCATCGATGGTCTCCATAATTGGGTGTCAAGTTCCACTGGCCTGAGGACGTGAGATTCAGATGCTTTCCAAGGCTACTTTATTCAGACTTCCCATTTTGATTTCTTCATTGACCTTATTGATAACAGGACGAAAGTAGATCAGAGACGGACTTTCCCTGAACCATTTTAGGTTTTTCATGCACAAGGAGGAAAAGTTTCTCCAAACATTTCAGATCAAACTGCAGGGTGATTTCCAAGACATCTTCTGCTTTTCCTCCCTGCAAATTCCGAGTGAATGATGACACAGACTCACTTTTCTACGGCCAACATTTTACCTTTCCTATCTTGTGCATAGGTCATTGTTTGTAGTAAAGCCAAGAGCACAAGGAACATTCTAAAGCCTGGCTCTGTCGCTATTGTCCCCAATTTCTCTCTCTCATCTAGTAAATCCTAAATTGGCATGTTTTTCATAACATGCCACTTTTCATGCCTGGCTCTTGAAGGTGAGTATTTGTTCCCCTGAGCCTTTCAAAGACATCTGGATAACATTCAAAAGTTTTTGCCTATGACATTGAGGTTTTAAACCACTGCCACATGGCTTGTTGGGATTATTTATTTATTTGTGTTTTAGAAATGGACGAATATGACTTCGGTTTAAGGTCCTGTCTCCGTGGCTGACCTGCTAGGTGATCTTGGGCTCATCACTGTATGTCTTTGAACCTCAGGGTTTTTCTCATCAACGTTATGGGGGCAAAAATACTTGCATGTCTGATCTATCTCCTGGGGCTGTGGGGAAGAACAATCTGGATAAGGTGTGGGGTAGCCCCCAAATTGCACTACATGTTACCATCACTTTAGTCCCTGTTTCTTGGATTGAAACACCCCAGAACATCAAATTCTAAGAAAAAAATGGTTCGAATGGATATAGCGCCTCAGTGTTAATATCAGTGACACTGTGAATGTGTTAACGTATCATCGCTAATAGTGCAAGTTCTGTCTGCCGCAAAACAGAAGCGAGAAGGATCTCCCTGTATTTCAGAATCATGGCTGCTTCGGGTGTGAACACAACTGCTCCGAGAAAGATGCTCTGTAGATCTGCTCACCTCAGAGTCAAGATCTAAACCGAATCTGTTGGGAGTATAGACAAAGAGACGATAGGCAAATCCATCCTTCATTCTTTGGTTTTTCTCTTTAACTGTCTCAGAGTTTCCCATCCTTGAGTGGCGTAGGGGCATTTGATAAACCCCAGATGGTTTAGAGGCACACGGAATCCTGCATGTGATTAAGCGACCTTTTTGCCATAGGGGCGGTTGCACTGAGGAAGATGAACTTTCCCTCCCATATGTGGGAGAAATGTTTTTCCTCTTGGTACAGGCTATCAGCCGAGAGCCTGGCATTGTTTCCAGTTGTCAAGAAATCATTGGCCTTTTTCCTCTGAAGAAGAGTCAATTCGTTGCCTAGTATCGCACAGAAAAAAAGAAAAGTAAATACAGCATGATATTTCTGTACCGCGGTAAATTAGAAATGGTATGAGTATATGTGAATGTGACTGTGAAGGGAAGTTTAAAACTGGGGTAGATCTGGCTGCAAGCTCAAGTTTGAATGCTTTTTTTCAGACGTGAATTTGAGCTCCTGTAGTTACATCCAGGAAATACGAGCCATTACTAAGGCTGGGAATTGAGGGTAAGGCCAAAAAAAAAAAAAATAATAATAAAATGAAAGGGTCTGGAAATGTAATTGTAATTGGGGAGGCCGAACGACAGAGGTTAAGCCCTGGGAAATGGAAAGGCAAATCGGTGTCTGGGAATTCCTGGGCCTGTGGCAGTTCTCTTGCTGGAGCTGGGCCATCACGGAGCCCCGCTTGGCTCTCATACCCTCCACATGGACCTGTTTTAAAGGAGGCTGCATGAGGGTTGAGCTAGAGTCAACACTGCGCAGTGCAAGGAGACCCTCTGAGAACAGATGTCCCCCTCAAACGTTCAAATCCTATAAAATCTTTGATAATCCGCGCCCCCCCAAAGCTGGCATTGTGGCAGACCTGGCGATGAACTCTCAACTAGAAATGCAAGACCTCACTTATGCCTGATCACCCTGGCGGTTAACAACAAACCTGAATAAGGCCACGAGGGCAAGACTTTTCTCCCTCATCACTGTATCAACAATGCCTGGGACAGATAGTGGCTGGTCAGTCAATGTCCATCATAAAAAATAAGGTAATATTGGGCGCCTGGGTGGCTTAGTCGGTTAAGCGTCCGACTTTCGCTAGGTCATGATCTCGCGGTTTGTGGGTTCAAGCCCCGCGTCGGGCTCTGTGCTGACTGCCAGCTCAGAGCCTGGAGCCTGTTTCAGAGTCTGTGACTCCCTCTCTCTCTGACCCTCCCCTGCTCACGCTGTCTCTCTCTCTCCTAGAAATAAATAAAACATTAAAAATAATAATAAGGTAATATTTATTAAAAACAAAAGCCAAACAGAAAACCTGGCTTTGAGGGCCTTTACAAGAAGTAGTCTTAAAGTTCATAGGATAACGTGAATACCTACATTGTGCCAGACACTTTGCCTGTATTGTCTCGAATCTTCTCGAAGACCCTGCAAGGTTACACGTTTCCTAGCATACAGAGATGCTGTGAGAATATTGCGGTGGACACTGGCACTCTGGCAACCTGTATTCGGCAATTAGCATTGTGCTGGATTTGTATTATCCCATGAGTTTATCTACCCATTAATTCATCAACCGAGGTTAAATTTTTAAGCCGTATTTTGTAAGTGAAGGCTCAGCCACGTAGGGCAGCTGGCCTAAGGTCACCCTGCTCGTAAGTTAATAGAGCTGGAATTTGGACTCAGGACTGTGTGACTCCGGGACCTACACTCATTCCACTGCACCGCAGGGACCCTTGTGAACACGGTGTTGCGACAGAAGTTAAAGCAAGTCAACTGAAGGGCTGGTTGAAGCTGACTGCATGGCCGACATTACTAGTTATTAGTATTGAAGCCTAGGAGCCCATTGCTTCGTCATTTCTGTACATTCACAACATAGTACCAAAAGTAAACGTGATAAAACAGAGCAGCGAGAATAGATGAGATTAGATTTCATGTACTTTGTTTAATAAGGCAGGGAAACATGCAGTGCATTTTGGAGAGCTTTCCGTAGAAAGGATTGACACAGGGAAAAATTAGTAATATGCCCTCCTAAAACTTTACTGCTATCATTTCCAGACAATATAGTGACTTGGGAGACCCCCACGTGGCAAGATTTAGATAAACATAGTCTTTTACTGTTTAGTACTTTACAATCTTAAAGAGTCAACATCAAAGCCTCAGTTATTTAAAGATTTTAATGACTTAATTCTAAAAATCTCTGAGACTTCTGGAGATAAAGAAAATACGACAGAAGTATGTCTGTTTATATCTCCACCCTTGTAAATATTGCTTACAACAAGCATTCCTGAGCTGCTCGTTAGGAGAAAAATTAGATTCTAAATGTTGTCCACAGCACTTTGATTAAGAAGAGCACTGACAGACCAACAAATATTTCTCAGGAATCTCCCATGGAGCCATTGCGGAGGTCTGTGTTGTGAGGGCTGCATTCGATCATTCATTTGACACATCAGCACTGGGGGCCTGCTATGTTCTAGGCACTGTTCTAGGATCGGGGTCCAGAAGTAGAAGATTCCTTCCTTTAAGGAGTTCACAGTCACAGAAATGCAGACTGTCAGAGCTACAAGGAACCTTAGAGAGTGTGTGGACCGCCTTCCTCAATTTCGAGAAGGAACCTTAGAGAGTGTATGGACCGCCTTCCTCCATTTCGAGTTGAGGAGGCTATGGGTCAGAGACGTTGAGTTACTGATCCAGGGTCACAATGCTCAGAGTGGCAGGCAGGGCAAGGAGTAGAAACCAGCTCTTTTGACTGCTAGTCCTATGTTGTTTCAATTATTCCGGTCCATTTGGGAAGACAGGATACTCCCACGTGAAACAACTTCAGAACAATAGCAGACAGAAAGCTGCTAACAAACCATATGGTATTAACCATAAGTTTGACAGCAGTGTGAGGAGGACTGGAGACATCCAACAGAGCTTAAATCTTCTGAGTAATGACATTCAATTTATTTATGGCAGGGGAGACTTGCTCTGCCTCTGACACGCCGTAAGGGATGAATGAGATGAAGGCATTCCAGGGGAGCACGACTTCCCTCTGGACCTTATCATCGGGCTCTAACAAGATAGGTTTTGGTACACAGGCTAACGTCTTCTTCACGTGCAATAGAAAACGTGATACAAAATTGGGGAGGGGGGTAGGTGGGGAATGATTGGTAAAATAACATACGAAAGCGGTGGAGTTCACCTTCTGTTTTGTAATTTACACCAAGATCTGCTGAGATGCAGAATCTCACGAAAATCATATTTACTGTCTTCTGAATATTGTTGAGTAAAAGTGAGCCATAGAAGAAGAATGCTTCTATGGGGAAATTTTTGTAGGAGAAATCTTTTAGTTAGAAATTTATCTTCAAATGGGGTATGTATTATTGGAAAGTTTTTATGTGTTGGGATTTTTAAAAATTTTATTTATTTATTTATTTATTTATTTATTTGAGAGAGAGAGAGAGAGAGAGAGAGAATGAGAGTGTGCGTGCACGTGCCAGCTGGCGAGGAGCAGAGGGAGAGGGAGACACGGAACTGTGCAGGCTCCAGGCTCTGGAGCTGTCAGCACAGAGCCTGATGCAGGGCTCAAACCCACTAACCGAGATCACAACCTGAGCCAAAGTGAGATGCTTAACTGACTGAGTCACCCAGGAGCCCCTGTGTTGGGATTTTAATAGGAGCTGTCTAGAAGTAGGGAACGTGGGAGTTTGTTTTTGTAAAAAAAAGCATCACAGGGCTTTATCTGGAGAATATTTACTGAATGATGCCTGTGGCGCTGTGCACATACTAGGGCCATGCTTCTCCCACTGTAGTAAAGAGTTCGTTTATTTTATATTATGTTTATTTTCTAGCCAACATGTACAAATACTTTGGGAAAATACAATAAAAATGAATGACTAGGACCCCTGAAAAATAAAACCAAAAGAAAAGACCAGTTTAAACAATTATGAGATTCAACACTGGGGCCAGTTCCTCACGTGATTCCATGTGGCTGCAATATCAAAAGGCTATAACATTTTCTAAATGCTCACTCTCCCTTTTTGTGCTTCAGCTTGTCACAGATTGGTAGCAAACAGTGCAGGGAACAACACAGAGGAACGCACCGCACTTTGAGTAGCACTGTACTGGAGGAAATAGACACATGATGAGAACCCATGCTCATCTAAAGCTTACAAGTCATGGTGGACACAATGGTGGGAAGTGTCCACTTGCTATACAGTGTGGCAAGTGTAGTGGCCCCTCCAGGTGCTGGTACAGCAAGTATGGCCGACTCTGGGCTTGGGTGGAAGGTATGGAAAGGTTCGGAGCCACTCTCCCCTTCCTTTGGCTGTAGGCCCCAACCACCTGCTTCTCAGGAGCACAGTTCCTCAAGGACAGACGGCCTTCATGATAACGGTAGAGTTAGGGGTGGGGAGGGGATGGTCCCGTCTTGAGAGTTGCTGCTTTTGAAATTCCCTGAGACGTAGAACTGTGGATGGGGTTTGGGAAGCGGGATGGGACAGGTCGCTGAGAAAGCACGAGTTGCTACCTATGGTGGTGGCTGTCAGTGTTCCTCCCCCAAACTGCTAGGAATTCAGGGAGGGAGGTCTGAGGATGGGAAAGACTGATGGAAGCAAACAACGTAAGAGGTCAACTGCTGGAGGTCCTTTGTTGACCTGCTGGAGACCTAGGCTCCGGAGCATAAAGAGCCAGAAAAAAAAAAAAACCCTATAGTAAAATTACTTACAGGTTCTACACACCATACATCACAATAAATATATTACATTACTTGAACCACTGTGTGTTTTTGGCCACAATAATTCAAAGCAAAACAGAGTATGAGTGAATTGCCATGTGGCATATGAAGCCTCGGACATCGCCAGCCTCTAGATTTAATGCTACCATCTTCTCAACCACCAAACGGCAAACCCCTTAAATTTTTTAGAAAACCAAATATCCTATGCAAGAGACAAAATGTTAGATATAGATAGATACAGTATATCTGCCCAATAAAAAAAACCATCAATGGACTAGGGATATGAAGAAATATGTCAGGAATCTAGATCAATATCCCTCATACAAACCAATACAGAACAGAATAATTTTTTATTTGTAGTAATCAACATGATGCCACAAATAAAAATTTCAATAGTCCCCCCCCCCAATCTTGGACTCACAAGAACCTCAGTATATTTTGTGGATTTAGTGAGGGCAAGGCATAGTCCCTGGTCTGCGGAGAGGCCATCCATCCACAACTCATAATGCAAGCATCTCAGTCGGCCCTATTAATTTTCCATACTCACGGAGCCAAACTCTGCCTGGGATTATTATGCAATTTTCAAAATGGCTTTAAGTCTTTCAACTTACAAAGTTACCATTTACATTGCACTGGCCTGCTGGCTGGGATGAATGAATGAACACTCTTTCCCAAAGGACCATAATTCATTCTCTGATCATAGCTTATACATTTGGGAGAATTGGGATCAGTGTGCCTGGCGCCTCCCCTCCCCTCCGCCCCACAAAGGAGTCATACACTGCAAGAGAAGGGGAGACAAAGTGGCTGTGTGCCATGGAGCACAGAGGTGTGGCTAGGGAGGTGTTGACTGTGAGTAGCAGCCGTCCAACATGTAAGCAACTGTCTACATGATGTGATTTCAGGTGCACCAAAAAAGGCCTCATTGCCCCTCAGTTTAAACACTCCCTTCCCACTGGCAAATGCCTGGAATTCCACAGTTTGGAGAGCTCTGTTCCTTTGGTTTAAAGCTTTGATCCCTGTTAAAATCTCTGTACCCCTGGGTGGGCAGCCCCATTATATCCTATCAACCAGATATACTGGAGGCGGATGAGTTTGAACGCTTCTTCCCTGAAAGCAGGTTTTGAGCGTAGGGCGAAGGCGAGACGATATTGTGCACCTGAGGGGGGCGAGGGGAGGTGGGCATCCTCTGGGGGGCAGAGGGAGCCGGGCCCAAGACAAACCATGTGTGCGTGTGTGGCCGTGTGCACGGCTGTGTATGAGCCCCTCCCGTGGCAGCAGCTGTTGAACACCCTTTCTTAACTCTCTCCCAGAAACCTTGATTTATGCTGCTTTTGGAGCCATGGAACTAGACTCTCCTCCCAGCTACAGCAAGATAATAGCTGCTGGCTACAGCTGGGAATTCTCGAATTCTTTCAAACTGGAGACTAGGAACGAAAGGTGAAGAAAAGTTCCTCTGCAGTCCAAAGAGGAAAATGGGGCCCGACGGTGTCATCTACATGCTTCCAGTGGGGGCCCGGAAGCACAGAACCATGAACTGTAGAAAGTGAACACTGGCTCACTCAGCACATCCCTTTGTGTTTCTCGACTGATTGTTTCTCTTTGTCTCTTCCAGCCGAAGAGTAAGAATGAGTCATTGGCCTGACTTCTAACACGAGGAAGGGAGCCTTGCAAGGTAAAGACTGGCTGTTCGTGTAAAAGAGAACAGGGAAAATCCAGTCGTAACGACGAGTCCCTCATCTGGGCAGTATAGAGTATGTACCGGAACAGATTTCATACTCTGGTAAAGGAACTGGACGTCCGTCAGTAAAACTCCACGTCACTGGGTGGGCAGAGTTCACCGAATCGACAGCTGCCAGGGGTGTCCCCGCACGCGTTCCTGAGCAGAAGCCTATTATTCCTCGGGGAGTTCCGTGGCCAGGCTCGTCCCTCTTGGGCCCCAAGGCTACAAGGACGTTGAGAGGCCCTTGTGGAAATAGAACCACTGCTTAAGCCCAGCACATTCTATTCACTCCCACCTTAGGTTGGCTTCAAGCCTAGAAGAAGCTGCTGGGAGGGGGAGCAGATGCTTTAAGGCCAAAGACATGTCTCTCCAAACCTCGGGGCCGGTTTGCCCACGACCTGGCCCAAATCCGGGTCTTTCACATAACCATCCCCCCAAGTTTTGCTCTACCGTCACACTCCCAACAGGATTTCACCTTTTCCTTCAAGCCAGCTCACATTTGTACCGAAGGCAGTTTGTGCCGGCGCGATCTACGTAGTTTTGCCCTAATGAAATCAGGGGTTAGGGGCACTACATTTTTCTAATCCATAGTAAAATAAAGATCGATTAAAAGAAAACCCAGAAACTTCCCTGGCCCACATATCACCAGGGATTCACACACTTCACTTTGGGAAACACTGCCCGGGCTCAGACGAAGTGTATTACATATAAAAGTTTATATTAAAAATAGGTCACAGTCCCTCATCTCAAGGTACTCCAATACCCAGTAGTTGAAAACAACTGTTGCCTTTGTAGTTAGTTGCATGAGCTCTGGAAGATCATGAATTTATGGGAGGTCATGTCTTCCTCTGCGAGGTCATGAAATTCAATCAATGCTTGCCTTCCAATCTGCCCTTTGGTCACTGGGCTCCACAGGTGGAACATATCAAACTCACCAGCCAAATTATGACTCTTAATTGGTGTTTCTTTTAAAGTGGATATGTCATTTGTCAAATGTTCAATGCAGGCGCAGGCCTAGCTCCAGGCAAAATTATGAAGTCGGAGAAGAATGCCAGATACATAGGCGGCACTCAAATGTTTGTTGAAAAAAGAATGAATGAGCCCTCCGTCCTTGACTCCTTCTCGCCCAACCCCCACACCCCCCAGGTTACTAAGCCTTTCTCATTCTACTCCCAAATACCACTGCTAGTTTTTTCCCTTCCAAATCTCCTCTGCCCTGAGCCTTTATCAGTTCTTGACTGGATTATTTTCACAGCGTTTTCACTTGCTTCCAATCCTCTTCTTTCTCCAAGCCATTCTCCACAATCCACAATGTTGCTGAGGAGATCTTTTCCTAAGGCAAACATGATCCCGTCACCCCTCTGCTTAACATTCCCTTAAGTGGTTCCCCAGGCTCCTAGGCCTGGCTTCACGGCTGCATAAGCTGGCCCTTGCTCACCTTGGATGCTTGTGCTCCTCTGACCCGCCACCCAGCTTGAAACGTTACTTGTACTTCCCACTTGTACCTCTCCAATGGGGCCATGCCAGGCTCTCCCGGCTCAGTCTCTGTTCATGCTGCTGCTTTTCCCTTGGCACCCTCCTTGCCATCTTCTTTTCTGACCTCAACTCCTGCTGGCCTTTTACGTCTGAGCTTAGGGCACCATGTCTTCTGGGAAGCTGTCTCTGATCTACCTTCTTAGCCCTGAGAACCCGTTACCTTTGCCTCTGTCTTATCACTGGCCATGTGCTGCGTTAACATTTTCTCCTTGGTTGTTTTCCCCATCAGACTTGAAGGTCTTTGAAGTTAGGTACCATGGGTTAATCTTTGGATCCCCATTGTCTGTTTGCATCCCACATATCTGGCGTGCAGCAGGGTAGTAGGAGTTCAGATATTTGTTATTGAATGAATGAATGAACACATGAGCCAACTCCTCACCAAACTACCCTTCCTTTGCCTGTTTTCTCAGGCCACGCGTTCTGGCACAGGAACTTCTCTCCCCTGGCCTGGCACTCCCTGGAAAATTCGTGGTGTGGAGGCTCTCCCTTGTCTTTCCTTATCAAAACCGACTTTTACGTAGATCAGAAGCAACACAATCAGACTATAAGCTAATTCACACTGGGGTGTTAACGCATTTCATGATACAAACACGTACTGAGTTCCTGCTATGTGCAAGGCCCTGTGCTAAGGTGTGTGGGTGGGAGTCACAGAAAAGAAGAGGGGAGTTAAAGATCCTTGCCTAGGAACACATAGGTAATGACTAAATGCATTCCTCCTTTGAGAGGCGTTTCATTTTCAAAGAACTGGTTCTAATGGTGAAATTTAAGCAGTAAGGTGGGGATTTGGGTCTAGGAGACGACAGCCTTCCACTCCATCTACGAAACAGGCGAGCTCTGGCTCAGTGAATTTGCTGTGTCCAGTGATTTTGTAATGAGTTAGGCTGGCGTTAAGCTCCAGGTTATTTTGTTGTCGCCAGTTACGCTTTGCTTCAGGAAGCGTCACCGGGGGCTGTCTTGCAGGAGAGAGTCTTTCAACATTCTGGGATCAGGTGCTTTCTCTGATTTTGCGTGGCTCTTTGGAATCAAACCTGGAAAATCCCACGGGCTTGGAGACTTTTTAGGTACAGGAGTCAAAGAGGAGGCAGGCCGTGAACCGCCCCCCCACCCCGCGGCCCCCGGCTGCCCCAGAACGTAACTATTCGTGGGCTGGGTTTGCGAACCCGGCTGGGGTTGCCGCGTTGGGAAAACGGTGCGAGGGAAGCCCCTCGGAGAGCAGGAAGAGGAGGTGGATTCTGCGCGGAGGAGGAAGACCTCGGGTGGCTCCGGTGGCCAGAGACGAGCTGGCCAGGGCCGGGAGGAGGCCTGGGGCGAAGCGGAGGTGGCGGGGGGTGGCCGAGGCCCGGGAGCCCCGCGCACCCCGAAGAAGGATGGAGAGGTTGCAAAAATCCTAAAGGGAAAAAGCCCTGCCGGCTGTAGGCCAATGAGCGGCGGGAAGGAGGAGTGAGGCTGGGGAACTTCTCCCAGAGCCAGTCAGAGGGGACGGCTGCTGGGAAGCCAATCAGCGCGCCGGAGCCCGCAGCCCCTCTGCAGTAGTTATGCCAGAGCGCCCTGGGTAGAGCGGCGGCGAGCGGGCAGCTGGGCCGGGCCGCCGGGAGCCACCGCACGCGCTCGGCACCCTCTTCCGCGCCGCCCCCGCCCGGGCCGCGCGCCGCCGTGCCCCCCGCGGCCCCGCGGCCCCGCGCCCCGCACCCGCGGGCTCGCCGCCACTCGGCGGCCGCCGCCCTGGCCGCGCGCTCGGCCTCGCCCCGCCCGGTCTCCCGTCGCCCCGCCCCGCCCGCCGGCCCCGCCCCGCCCGAGCTGCCGAGCCGTTCCCGCCCTCGCCCCGCGCCCAGGTAGCTGCGAGGAAACTTTTGCCGCGGCTGGGTAGCGGCACGTCTCCCGCTCCTCAGGGCCGCCGCCAGCCTTGCCGAGTCTCGGGACTGCTCTCGCTCCCGCTGCCACTCTCCCGCGCTCTCCTCGCTGCCCGCGAAGCAGGATGGCGGGGACCGTGCGCACCGCGTGCTTGGTGGTGGCGATGCTGCTCGGCTTGGACTGCCCGGGACAGGCGCAGCCCCCGCCGCCGCCGCCGGACGCCACCTGTCACCAGGTCCGCTCCTTCTTCCAGAGACTGCAGCCCGGACTCAAGTGGGTGCCCGAAACCCCCGTGCCAGGTGAGGAGGAGTCCCCGCGCGCGTCCCCCGCGCCCCGCGGAGAGCCAGGGGGGCGCGTGGCGGCCGTACCCCGAGCGCGCTGGCCCCGCGGGCCCGCGGCCGTGCGCCTCGCCGCTGGGCACTCGGGAGTGGTCGCTGCGCCCGCGGCCCGGCCAGGTCTACGGGGTGGGGGGTGGGGGGCGGAGAGGCAGAAGGGTGAGCGGGGATCGTGCCCGCATCCCCTGGACTCGCTCTGCTTTCGGGGAAGGTGCGGGCGGGAGGAACGGCGGGGATGGCCTTCCCGCGAGCGCCCATTTTTTGGGGGAGGGCGGGAAGGTGGGAGATGCTTCCCTGGGGCCTCGGCGAACTGGCGCCCCACAGCCGAGCCGGTGCCTCGGGCATTTGCCACCCTCGCTCGCGCGAACGTGCCAGCATTTCAGCCTCAGCGGGACCGCGGCTCCGGCCGTTCTCTCCCCAACCTGCCCCCAAGCCCTCCTTTCCGCAGCCCGGGTTCCCGGGGCTCGCGGGCCCAAGTGCAGGCAAAGTTGAGGACAGATCTCCGAATCCGCAGTGGCAGCTAGAGACACGCTGGGGGAAACTTTTGAGTAGATGGGTCCCCACGATGAGGAGGACTGAACGTTTTCCTTCCAAACAGCGTCCCTTATCTAGGTGGGCAAAATCGCTTCGGGAACAGTGCTGCTGGCCGGGGAGCAGGAGTCCAAAGATGATTTAACTCCTCCCCTTCTCAAATTCATCTGCCTTCTTGACAGGCTGGACCCTGAAGGGGAGCCGATTTTAGGTGGCGGAAAGTTTCCAAACGCCTGCCTTTTGTTCTGCACAATCAGATCGTGTTGTAAGGGCATATTTTAACCTTAGCTGAGGGCTGCCGCTGTCAACAGATGAATATTAATGGCCTCGCGTGATTGACTGTCCCGCGGTTGGACACCTAAAAGCCTGCCTTAGAATCCAATTAGGACAAGGTGCTACCCTGACAATGCGGGCAAGAAGAGTTTGGTTTCAAACAGGTTAATTTATCGGAGGTGCGCTCCGCAGAAGCGGCCCGTGGCGGTCGCAAACCCTGCGACGTCTGTGGCCTCCGGGGTCCCTCCCCGACCCGTGCATCCGGCGAGGCGCGCGCCCCGCGCTTCGGAGCGATCGGGGAGCAGCCCTCGTCCAAACTTGGCTCGTGGCTCTCAACAAGTCAGAGCGGCGGGCCTGACGGTTGGACCAAGTTGTGAATGCGATGCGCACCCTGTGGGCGCTGCCAGCGAGCGTTCACTAGCGGGAGGTTACCTAGGCAGCCAGCGCGCCCTCAGCCCTCAGCCTTTTCTTTAGGTGGATGAAAAGACCGAGCGAGCCTGCTGTTTGGTTGCAAAGGTAATTGGTCACCCCTTTTGGCGACTGAAATGCATTTGTGCGTCCGTTAAATATTGCTTTGCAGGATTTCGCTCAATGGGAGGGGAGAACTGCGTCTTCCACTGTTAAGTGTTAAGAGCGTACCACGTGGGCGTGTGCAGGAGCCGTAAGGGGCAACCTATGAATCGGTTCCGCAGAGCTGAAACAACAGGCCAATCTCTCTCCCCTCGAAGTGCCGTGGTAATTAGATTGCTAAGGCCGGAGAACATGCTTTTGTTGATAATGTAAAAACTGGTCCTCACAGGATGAGTCCCCACAAGATGAATGGGCCCGGGGTTGGGGTTGGGGCCACATTTGACTGATTTAAGCCAGGGAGTAAAGGTTGTGCTTAAAAGAAGAAAAAGACCAGAGGGAACACACTGATACTCATTGAGCAACCCCCTCCCTCTACACACACTGGTGCTGGCTGCCGCCGGCCCGCCCTCCTCCTCCCCTGCTCCCTGGCTGCCTGCCTCCTCGCAGCATCTGTATACAAGTACCAGGAGGGCCCACACACTGTGTGCAAGAGATTTGGCCTGGGCTCCCAACCTCCGGGCTCCCTCGCTCCCTGCGGCGGGACGGCCATGCCGTAGAGAACAGGAACTCCTAACGGGGGGTTTTCCTTTTCCTCCAGTGTTTCCCAAGCTCTATAGGAAAAAATCCCTTTCCAAGGGTCATCGTACAAACCCAGATTCCCTACTTGACTTCTGTTTAACAAACATGTGCAGTGCTGAGCTCTACCTGGCAGGCACTGTTCTGACCTCGGCTGGAGTAAGGCCATACTTCAAATATGGTGATGCCCATGCAGCTACCACATATCCTGGATTTGCAGGGGGGTGGGGGGCAGTACAGATTTCCAATACTCTGTCTTGGCCCAAAAACGATGTGTCCTGAATTTCACTTGGGCGAATGTGGTCACTGTAGAATGGAAAACACGGTGAAAATCCTAATGGCCATGTGTGGAAAGAGCTCATCAGTATTTCAGAGAAGAGACGATAATGGCAGACTAAATACAATGGCAAGTGCATAATTTCAAAGTGAATAAATGTGTAATTTGCTGCTGTCATTCAGTGGTTGGAAATTGAAAGAGAGCTGCAAATTATTTGATAGTTATGAACCATCAAGATGACCGCTTGACTTTTTTTTTCCATCTATATTTTAAGCCATGTTCAGTGTGCCCGCTTCACTGTATTAACTGCATTAAAAGCTTTCTTTGTCCCAGATAAAATGAGATTTGGTCACAGTAAGGAGAAATCCTGGAGAATGTCCTGTCTCACTTAGGGGGAGCATTTGGGATTGACTGCTAACTTCGGCCATTAGCAGAATTGGGTTAGAGTGGATAAGGTACATTTCTTATGCTAATATGGATGAGACTAAATGGCATTTGAAATCAGCCAGCCTAAAAAATAAATCACTGGTGCTGAAGGACTACACCAGACTTCCACAAAGCTGATCTAAAGCCTTACAATCTCATGTTCCCATTTCTTTTAGAGCGTTCAAAGGCACGGGATAGCAATTCTAAATAGCATGTCCCCCAAATCCATAGATCTTTTCATACCCCTCTCTCTCTCTCTTTTTTCTTTTTCTTTCTTTCTTTTTTTTTTTTTAAGGATTTGTAACTTGGAAAGCACCACAGATGGAAACCAGGCACACAGAGTTAGCGTTTGGCAGAAAAATCCATATAACTGACTTTCAGTGTAGCTCTTTTGCCCTTATTTAATTTAGAAAAATTCAGAAAAAAAAGCCAATGAGCTCATAAGTCTAGATGTTTATTTTGTTTTGCTTAACCTACCCACAGGCGCAATCAAGAATGGATACAATTTTAGGCAAGGAACGTGAGCTAGTAATCAGACAATGATGTTTCCAGTTGTCTCAAGGGAATGTTACAGAAGTCTGAAAAAAAAATTTCTCTAAACAAAAATCAAGTGTAATTCACTTTATGAATGCCATGCACCCCTTTTGTGGGGGGCGGGGTGGTGAAGGGGACGGATGGGAATGAGAAAATCAAACAAACCATGATAGTGTTGCATCTCCCCAAAGACTGAAGAATCTTGCCTTAGAGGGCCTTGGAAAGTGCAGGAACATTTCCAGAAGGCCAAACTCCCGAATGGGTAAAAGGCAACCGTGAAGAGCCAGGATCCACTTGGAGCTTCTCAAAATAGATGAACCCACCAAAATCAAAATCGGCGAGCTCGAAACAAAGAGCGTGCAGTGTGTTGTCCGTGTGGTTTTAAAGTGTGAGAACTAGCAACCGTATCTGGGTGGCCAGCTGTGGTTCCCCCCATTCGTTGGGAGCAGTTAGTGGTCCTAATGTCAGGAGAGAGAATAAGAAGTGAGGCGTGGGAGGGTTTTCTCTCCTCCAAGACGGCACCACACGTTTGGGCGAGCAGATGATGTGTTAAAACGTGGAGAAAGTCATCTTACCGCACGAAACTTGGCACAGCTGGGAGAATTCTTTCGAACATGGTCAGTAGATTTCTCCGGCGCCCACTGATGGTTCGTCCCGAGCTGTGCGTGGAGGGAAGCGTGGATCCGACTGGGGACACGGCTGATGCCCTGGCCCGCGAGGGGCCCGAGACCGGAGCCCCATGGCAGGCCCGGCGTGAGGTGCTGGAGGTGCTGAGGGGGAGCAAGACACAGTCCCTTTTGTCAAGGCCGCTCGCAGTCTAGTGGGGGAGCCTACGCGTAAACAGGCTTCTCAGGAAACTTGTAGGATTAAATAGGGTGAAAAGGGCTAGAAAATACCTCCAGGAAATTGGCTGAAATGGTCACAATAGCCAGCCTGGGCAAGGGAAAAGAACCGAAGAGATGAAGTGGGGAGATAGGGCGGATGCTCTTAATTGGGCCGCCATCTTAAAAAGTTTTCTTAATTCTTGGAGCAGACTCCGTGTTTGTAAGCATTAGGAGATGCGGGCATGACAGGATCCTGATGGACGCTTGATGACACAGATGGTGTCAGTTTTGCAATTGTTTTTTTCCTATGGGCTGAGAGATTGCATCCAATATTTTGATGCAATATTTTTGAGCATTCTGCTACTTTCATCTTTCCAGTCGCAATGTTTGCTGTTCACTGTAGCCTAGAAAAAGGCTGCTTATTACCAACCTGGGAAGAAAGAGGCCTGGATTTGTCTTGCTATGAGACAAGACAGAAAATATGTTTTCTCCTTAAATGGCAGCTATCAATGACCATGCCAACTTTAGTGTTTGATGCATACACAAAAACACGGGTCTTAAGAGGTATCTTATTACTCATTTCTAAGAAAATTGAAGATAATCACTTATAACTTGTGCACACGATACATCATTTGGAAAGAATTTCACTAGGGATCATATTGCTCAACTGAAAAGTTCTGGCATGCTGAATTTGTACATTTTTGTGAATGCTTCCTTTACTCTGATCTCTCGCTTTTTTCTGCATATGGTTATTTGTATGTTTTAGATTAGAAGCTTCTTAAAGGGAAAGCACTGCATTTGATGCAGTGTTGAGCACAATACCGAGAGCACCACAGCACATTTAGTAAATTATTGACGATAATAGAATTTCTAGATCATTATGTATTCTCTATGAACTCTCAAATACTTTCCTAAGCTCTATGTCATCTTATTTTAAAAGCCTAAGTCCAGTTTGTTCTGGCACATTATTGGGGTATGTGGACAAACTTTTCAGGCTACATGTATTTTGCCTGGAGAGAGATTCGGTCTTTCCTCAGCTGGCGACTCTTACCATCAGGAAGGGCTCATTAATGTCAGGTACCCAAAGAACAGATTGAAATTAGCAACACTGTTATGACTGGCTTAGTATCATTACAGATCAACAATTAACATAGCACAGAGATTGTAAGACATCTCTTAAATCAAACTCTCTTTGATTTAATGTCAGCTAGACCTTTCTCACTAATGTTGACATTACCGTATTTGGGGGTTGAGCTATAACACATGCACGGACCTGTTGAAGTACCTCACACGTTTCTGTAAACTGGGATCAGTATTCGTGCACAGGCTCAACTCAAGAGACCATAGTAGGAGCCAGCATCTATTCAGCCCTAGCCAAGCTTGCGAATGGGTTTGATGTTTTGGGTAATCTAGGGTCTAATGGCGAGTGTGGGCAGAACGCCCCCACCCCCACTCCTCTGCCCATATTTAGCAAATTGGTTGGCTTGAAACAGGATCTCCAGCACTCCATTAAGAAATGAACATCAGAGAATAGAATCCAAATCATGGGCCCCAGACTGGCTTTAGAGACAGCATAAGGTAATGGGAATTTACCTTCTGAGATAGAATGTCAGGGAGAATGCAATTCAGAAAGCAAGGTGAAGGTGGGCATACCAGCAGAGAAAATGTGCATTTTGAAATGCTGCGTGTGAGGGGAAAATCCTCACTGGAACATGATTGTCTCACTTGAATACCTTGTTGAATATACAAAGTAAAGAAGATTTAGTTCTGTACTTCCAGGTAGGCCACTTGAAGATCAATTACCCAGGTGCCAATTATTAGAAATACTTGTCTGCCATTTTTTTTTTTTTTATTTCTAGGAGAGAGGGAGAGAGACAGCGTGAGCAGGGGAGGGCCAGAGAGAGGGAGTCACAGACCGAAACAGGCTCCAGGCTCTGAGCTGGCAGTCAGCACAGAGCCCGACGCGGGGCTCGAACCCACGAACCGCGAGATCATGACCCAAGCGAAAGTCAGACGCTTAACCGACTAAGCCACCCAGGCACCCCACTTGTCTGCCATTTTTAAACAAAAATGAATCCAAACTGATTACCAAGAAAGGCGTTCTCATTTTTGCCTCTCTTTGTGTATAGCTGGATAAAGCCTTATTTGAGAGTTTGTATTTTTCCTCACGAATAAAAAACAGTCAATGTTAGAACCAAAATACATTGCTAGTGTTCCAAACAGTTAATTACTTCCAGTAGCTGAAATTGTATTTATATGCTAGATTAGTAAATCTACTAAGCTCTTTGAAGTATACTTAATAGGCTTATATTGATAAATAATTGATAGGAAGGGAGATAAAATACAAGTGAAAGTGGCAAGAAGAAGGGACAGGGAAGTTAAAGCCATTATAAAAGAAACCTCCACTCATTGTATTCTACCTATCCACCTGAAAGTTAAATGATGTATAGTTCCCAGCAGTGATGGTTCTGTGGGGCGCCTGGGTGGCTCGGTCATTTTAGCCCCTGACTCTTGATTTCATCTCAGGTCATGATCACAGGGTTGTGGGGATTGAGCCCTGCATCAGGCTCCACGCTAAGCATGGAGCCTGCTTGGGATCCTCTCTCTCCTCCCCCTGCCCCTCCGCTTTTACATGCATGCACATGTGCATGCTCTCTCTCTCAAATGAAACAAAATGAATAATAAAAAACCAAAGTATTTTAGAAAAAGAAGTGATGATTTTGAGAATATCCTGTGTTTTTCAGGATTTCCACAATGAAGCATGCGTTTATTTCTTATCAATTCAGAATAAGGCAGAATTTTAGACTACAGTTTTATTTGACCTTCTTGAGTCTGTCTTTTGGAAATAAGTTTATGACCGGAAAATTAGACATTGTGAGTATGGCATCTTTAAGGCATGTGTTCACATTCATCTATATCTGTCTTTCTGGGCTGTGATCGTCTTTGCATCTGCAGAGTCTAGCACAGAGAATAGTACCAATCATAGGTGCTCAATAAATATTTGTAGGCTAAATGAATGAATGGAGATAGAAATGTATTACAAACAAGATTTCCATAAAGCCAATACTTAAGTAGTTGATTCGCTTCTACTACCATATTAAGGCTTGCAAAAACGTAACTATTGTTTCAGGTCAAAAATGCATTTATTGTATATAGGTAGGTGTCAAAGAACTGCTTTATTTCATGTGGCTGCACTCTAATTCCCTGAAAGAAGTAGACTAGCCAGCTTTTAAGAGAGGTAAGTATTCTGTGCTTGTTTACAAGGCTATTCTAAGTAGTTTACAGATAAATTAAATACATCTACATCTCCATAAATGCATACATTTGCTTTACAAATCCGTGGTATTTAGGTTTTAGAAATAATGCAGCGGGGTGTCTCAGAAACATACAAGGAATGTTTGTGAGTTTTTCTTTACTGTTTGTTGTTTCTTACCTATAACATCAAGTTTCTTAAGTGTACATTCGAAAGGATGTAAATCCTTATGGATATTCAGCCATAGAGATTTTATTGGAGTAGGATAAAGGGCCTCGTGAGAGTTCTCTTAATTTCTGTATGCATTAGAGCAAAGTTTTAAAGTCAGCTGAGAAAACTCAACTAGTTGGCTGGGGATGACCCATTGGGAGTTCTTTCAGCTAGAAGCCCAACTAGGAAAGAGGGTAAAAAAGAAAGGGAGGGCGTTCATTTGAAAATAATATCAGAATTGCCTTTGTTTCCTTTTGTCCTTAATAAATGGTTCTGCTTCCTCTCCCCCAAACTCTTCCTTCTGGTGCTTGTGGTATATGGCAATATCCTGGGACTCCTCATTTCTCTTTCTCCACGTTTGGTTTGGGTGATTGAAGCTGAGGGAAACGTGGGGAAGAGAGGAAGGGTTAGAGCTACAGGGAGGACATTCAAATCCCTTACCCTGGCATGTATCAGAAAGTTCGCTGACAACATAACAGACTGAAAGGATTAGAAAACATTTGACTTTGGAAATTTGCATGTGCAGAGAAAATATGGAGCTCTGCCCCAGTTGCATCTGGGTCACAGAAATGTTCTTTGTGTACTTCTTAGTTTCCATGTTTGGTGAAGTACAGAGCTTATTCATAGCCCCTGCCAGCCCCTACAGTCGTTCAGTGCAGGAGCCATATTTGATTCACCATGATATCGTCTAGACTGGGGAGTAGAGTGCCTCGTATAGACTTGTTAACAAAGGTTGCAGTGAATGTGAGAATAACCGCCTAGAGACACAGTCTACAGGACTTGACCGCTGTTGAATGAGGTGCTAGGATGGCCGGCACCTAGACAATGACTGGGTCTCTGGATGCGTCATTGTCTAAGTTGATCTGCCATAGGGACTGCAGATGGGGTGGTGGAAGCAAAACCATTTTGTTTGTTCTCTGTGGCCACAGGAGCCTTGTTGCCCATCTTTCAAGACTGAAGTCTGGGGAGGAAGTGACAAGTAGAAATTTTTATCTACAGCTTTATCTGAATGTGATGCTCGCGGTGCCTGGCTGGCCCAGTTGGTGGAGCGTGTGACTCTTGATCTTGGGGTCGTGAGTTCCAGCCCCATGTTGGGTGCAGAGCATACTTAAAAAAAACAAATGTGATGTTTGGATATGTTTTATATGTATTTATATTTACACATACACACATAGATGTATGTATGTATTCATAGCTTATATATGTATAAATATTCTGTAAAATCTATTTTGATAGCAATAATTTATAACCATGTGTTATTTAAACTGTTCGGAAATTAATTATTACTCTTGGTAGTGAGTGGTCTTTAAAAAAATTTTTTAATGTTTATTTATTTGAGAGAGCCAGAGAGAGAGAGAGGGAGAGGCAGAGCACAAGCTGGGGATGGCAGAGAGAGAGGGAGACACAGAATCCGGAGCCGGCTCCAGGCTCCTCATGGTCAGCACAGAGCCTGACACGGGGCTTGAACTCACAAACCGCGAGATCATGACCTGAGCCGAAGTCGGATGCTTAACCGACTGAGCCACCCAGGTGCCCCAGTAGTGAGTGGTCTTTTACAACCATACCTTACATTTGTGTCACGAAAGCCTTGCTTTCATATATCTTACGTACAGACAATGCAACCACTCAGAGTGTCTGCAGGTTCTGAGTTCCACTAACCTGCTTGGTTCCAACACACACACACACACACACACACACACACACACACACACACTCATACATATCAACATGTAATATTCCTATATCTGTACATCCTTAGTAACCTAGAGAATAAGCGTAGCTTACCCTGGGAAGAGATGTGGGGTACAGCTTTTCAGAGCTGAGGTAACCATTTTCAGTTGGATTGGCCCCAAACAGTTGCAGAGCAAATTGTCACTGACCTAGAGCTCATTTATTAAGTTCCATCATTTTCCTAAGTACAGAGACGTGATTGTCATTTAAACCAGTGGTGGTCAACCCATACTGTAAATTTGGCTCATTTTGGAGAATGACTTCTAGCACTGGCTGCATAGCATGTTGAGCTCCATAAAAATGAGAATGTGACCCAAGAGGCAGTTTCCAAGTTAGCTTTCATGGAGTGATTGTATTGGGGACCACATTGAGTTGTTTTGGAAAACAGATGGAAAATCTCAGGAAAGGAACCTACTAATAATGAACTTTATATGCCATCTCTGCATAAATATTTAAAAGATTTTCATTCATTCTCTCCTTCAGCCAACATTCACTGCACACTGATTCTAAGCCAGGTACCGATGCATAAGATAAAAATCACTGCCTAGGAAGGGAGTCGGATGAGGAAAACCAGGGATGTCAAGGCGGTACCATGAGAGCGGCCATGGAGCTGGGCACCGTGTACGGATCTGGGGATTGTTGAGCTATGGAGGAGGGTTGCCCAGCATCCCTTAAGTCAAGTCGGCTGTCATGTAAGGTATATGCAAAGGCACAAAGAGATGAAATGATACATTCATTGGACTGGAATAGTTTGGATTGGTTGGAGAACAGCTGTGGGGAAAGTAAAGGAAAGATGAACTAGAAAAGTAGGCAGGAAGTGCCGAAGAGTTTCCTTGGGCTTTGTCCAAGGATGGTGAGGAGCCATGAAAGCATTTTAAGAAGAGAAAATGTATGGAAAATGACTGGAGAGTGAGTGGTGACGGGGTTTTTAGTAATACAGGTGAAAAAGCAGGGCAGTAAATGAGGGAGTAAAAGATAAAGTTGAGAGACTAGAGGAAGTGGATCTTCTAGTTTTTCTGGGTGGTGGGCTATGGCACATATTAGGTGCTCAGGAAATATTTGTTGCATAAATGAGTGAAATGTAGGAAGAATATATTTTTAGAAAAATATTTTTTAAGTAAACTCTACCCCTGATGTGGGGGCTTGAACAAACAACCTTGAGGTCAAACGTCACATGCTCCACCGACTGAGCCAGCCAGGTGCCCCAGGAAGAACGTATTTTTAAGGGGTGAAATAATGAATTTGATTTTGAAGAGGCTGAGTTCGAGGGGTCCTTTGATCATTGAGGCAGCAGTGTCTGCTAGATAGTTGAAGATGTGTTTTGGATCGCAGAAGAGAGAGAAATCAGGGCTGGGGACACATACTTGGACATTAACAGCATATAGATGGTAATTGAAACTCTGGGAATAGATGAGATCACTGGGAAATAGTATATATACTCTTCTGGAGTTCAGGAGGAGCATAGTTGGGACTCATCAGCATATAGGCTTAAGTTGGAAGTCATGGGTGTGGATGATATTTTGCAGGCTTTTGCATGTGACACATCTTAAAATGCATTTTGCCAACATCTGGTGATTTAAAAAAAAAACTGCCAAAGACTTCAAGAATTCTCTTGATTAAGAGAAAGTATGAGTATATGTTGTCATGGTCCAAGATTTTGCAAATAAGATAATGCACTACCAAATGCACGTACACACACACACACACACACACACACACACACACACGGGTGAGGAGGGAATGGAGAGAAGTGTATTTGAATCAAGGGATTAGATTTATATTATTTTTGATAGCAGTAATTAATAATTTGGTGTGATATTGAAACTGTTTGCAAGTTGTTAATTGTTACTCTTAGCAGTGGGTGGTCTTTCACAACCATTTGTGTTGTGAAAGCCTCGCGTTCATATATCTTATGTGCAGACAATGCAACCACTCACAAAGCGTCGCTAGCTTCAGAGTTCCATTAGCCTGCCTGGTTCCAACCTAGAGACCCCTCTGCACACTGCCCCCTCTCCCGCCCCCGCTAGCTGGGGAGCAGCCTCCCACTCTGAAGAATGAAAGCTGTAGCCGTGTGTAGTTTTTGGAGCTCTGGTCGCTATTCCACTGCAGACTGGGCGCTGCTGGCTGGGTCTGAAACATGTCGTTCCAAGCAAATACTAGGCATACTTGTGTAATTGGGCTGATCTTTCCTTAAGTGTCTATGGAGATGTAATGTTTTCTTTGGTTGGAGGGAGAGAGGGTGGTATAATTTTCTGTTTCTCTGCCATGAATAGTTTCTTTAATTTCCCTTTTGCTTAACAGGTTGCCTTTATTGGGGCTTCTACTTTCATTCAATGTAAGCTTGAAAGTCCTTGATCTCCAGCTGATTTTTTAAAAAAATTAAAAAATAATTTTTAACATTTTTATTATTGAGAGACAGAGACAGAGCATGATCATGGGAGGGGCAGAGAGAGGGGAGACACAGAATCTGAAGGAGGCTCTAGGCTCTGAGCTGTCAGCCCAGAGCGCAATGCGGGGCTCCAACTCAAAAACCAGGAGATCATGACCTGAGCCGAAGTCGGACGCTTAACCGAGACACCCAGTGTCCCCCCGGCCCAATTTTTTTTAATGTTTATCTTTGAGAGAGACAGAGCGCCAGTTGGGGAGGGGCAAAGAGAGGGGGAGACACGGAATCTGAAGCAGGTTCCAGGCTCTGAGCTGTCAGCATAGAGCCCCACGTGGGGCTCGAACTCAGAACTGAGAGATCACGACCTGGGCCAAAGTCGGACGCTTAGCCACCTAGGTGCTGCCTCCAGTTGATTTTTTGAGGCCACTTTCTGATGATGGAATAGTCTGGAAAGGCCCCAAGGGAAGAGCATGGAAACTACCATTTACTGAGTCCCTACTGAGTGCCAGTTGCTTTATGTTTAATCTCATTTAATCTACACAGCAGACCTGAAAGGTAGGTGGCATCGTCTCCGTTTTACAGATGAAGAAACTGAGGCCCAGAAAGGTTTCCTTTCCCCACGGTTGTGTAAGCGGCGGAGACAAGATTTGCATCCAGATATGTCTCACTTGATAGCTCATGGTCTTTCCAGGATCCCCACTGGGTTCTGAGGGGGAAGGAATATGGTCTAGATATAAAGCACGTGACTTAACTTCCCACACTCCTTTGACTCTGTGACATATTTTACTCTGGGCTCCTCTCCTACTCCAGAGCTGATTCTGTCTCTGCTTGTTTGCCTTCTCCCTCCCACCCCTTCTTAGACGCAAGTGCTCTAGCCGTCTTTGTCCTTTGCCCCTTCTGTTCTCTCTCTACTCATTCCCACACCCATTCCCATGACTTCATTATCTTCGCTATTTGAATGACTCCCATATCTCTTTCCAGCCTGACCTATTTCTTGCTGTCCAGTTCAGTGTTTCCCAGTCGCCCCCTCAACATCTCCATCCAGAAGTCTTGCCAATGTGTCCCTTTCAACAGAGCCAACAACTAGTCCATCATTTTCTTTTCCTGTCTGCACAAACCTACCTCTCTCCAACATTCTGCGTTTCTGGTGATAGCAACTCCGGTACCCAGACCTGAAACCGTGGAATCATCTGGGACTTCTCTGTACACATGTCACCCCCAAATGAAACGGCCAAGTCCTGCAAGTCTGCTTCCATCGTGTCTGTCGCTCTTAACTCCTTGGCACGTGTGCCCTCTATTTAAGCACAAGAGGCTCCTAACTCCTAACTGAAGGGACCCTGTGGTTGTCTGCTCCCAAGTCTTTGCTCGTGGGCCACCTGACTGCCTTTCATCGGCGACTGCTACAGGCCTACCCACCCTTCACGGTGGCAGTGCGATCCATCTCCTGCATGAATCCCATGAGGATTCCCTATGACTAGTTCCCTTTGAACCTGGCATCACTGTACTTCTCCTGTGGCCTTGGTTCTCGCTGGCTCTTCTAATTATTTATATACTTGACTTCCTACTAGAGGCTTGCTCCTTAGCGTGTGGCCCCTGCGCCAGCGGCATCAGCATCACCTGAGAGCTTGTAAGAAATGCAGAATCTCAGGCCCCGTCCCAGACCTGCTGAATCCGATCTGTATTTTTAAACAAGTTCCCCTTGTGATTTTGTGCGCAGGGTGAAGCTGGGGAAGGGCTACCCCCGTGTGTAAGCTCCTTGAGGGCAAGAACCTTGCAGGACTTAAGGGAGGGGTTTGCACGTAATACATCAGCCGCTCTTTTGATTTCTTGCGTTTGTGCTGGCTTCCCCGTTCATTCATTCCTGTGGCCTCAGAGACCTATACACAAGAAATGTCCGTGGGGAGGGAGGAAAGGGAAGGATACAGAGAGAGAAAGAGAGAGAGAGAGAGAGAGAGAGAGAGAGACCAGAGAGAGAGAGAGGCCAGGGAGGAAGGAGGAGGGGGTAGAATGAAGGGGCTGGATTGAGCCTGTATGATCTCTGCTCAGTGGCTGATAATTTTGTGACTGCTTTGGAAAACAATCTTTGCTCTCCCAGATGGTTAGGACCTCTTGTGTACTCCTTGGTTTAATTTAATGTGGCCAGAGGCAAATATCTTCGAGACCATTATGCTCTTACCCTAGGGACTTAATGGTTTCCCACCTTTTTTCTTTTCTTTTCTTTTCTTTTTTTTTTTTTACTGGCTTTCTGGGCTGTACCTTCTCTCGCCATGCCCAGCAGCCACACTGGAACTTTTGAAGTGATTCAGAGAGCCATGGAAGAGCTGTGCCCAGTGTTTCAAATAGTCCCTTCTGTTTTCAGAAACTGATTTTCTGCTTTGTTTTCAGACTTCAAAGTTTATTTCGGAAATAAAGGTTTATTTTCCCCCACGGAATTCTGAAGGTTTTATACAAGTGTTAATTTCTAAAACCTAAGTCATTTCTTGCCTTTGAAACTTCAGTGCTGTGGGTCAATTTAATAACGTCGCCTGAAGGTTCTTTTGGCCTTCAAAAGCTGTCAGATTGCCTTTCTTTGTTCTTTGAGAGAGTAAGGTTGCCTCATTCACAAAGCTTGAAGGAGTTGAAACCAGCACTTACGCAATCGTTCAGTCTTCCCCTGGCCCGCAGCGATATCCAGTTTTATTTTCAAACTAGGTCCTAGTGGCAATGAGATGTATTGCCAACTTAACAATTCTGGGTGGAATTCCCCAAAAGCTCATCACCATTTATTTCATGGAGTAATGTTAACAAGTAGCCCAAGTTACCGGGACACTGGTAGCTAAGGGGGATCAGTGGATGTTCTGCGCTCACCCATCGCTGCCCTTCTGGGGCTCAGAATAGCTCCAGAGCTACTGAGGACCCTCCATCGTCATCTGCCAGACTGCTCCTCACGTCTTCCCTTTTAGCCTTCCTCCCTTCTACCCTCACTCTCTCTCTCAACTGGTTATAATTTAGAACAGAAAGTGTTTTATGGTTTGTTATATTTATTGAATGGTTTTGTGTTTCTTGTTCTCTGAAAAAAATGGATGCGTGGAATGTTTTATATTTTCCTACTTTAGTTTTAAGTTGTGTTTCCTTTTCCTATAGCTCCTGATTTCCTTTTCTCCTCTCTTCCCCCATCTTCCTCTGCCTCCTCCACATCCGCTTGCCCTCGGTGATTCTGGAGAGAAAAACAGCCTTTCCATTTCTGCCTGCATATTTGGTTTGGGTACCTGGTTACTTCTCTCGGGGATATTTCGAAATTTGATTCCTTAGTTAGTTTGGAAAGGCAGAGCTCTAAAATATGCGCCGATGAATTTACATTCCACTTTCTAAGAACTCTGAGTAGTTAAAAGTTGTTTTTTTTTTTTTGTACAGATAGCACAAGGCTAAATATATCTGACTGGAGTATCTCAGATCATTGCTATGTAGTTTACATTCTCTCTCACTTCGTCATAATTCTCAATGAATGCAAATTGCATCTTTGTTCTTAGAAATCTCTTTTCTTCCACTGAACTGCCTTTCCTTTTTCTAAAGATCAGGGAGCCCTTTCGCAACACTGCTAAAGTGGGGTGGAATTGACACGACACTCACACTCACCGAATGTAGGCTCACCGAATGTAGCCTGCTTTTCCCTGATGAAGTTATCACATTTCAGGGCATGGTGCCACTTGCAGGATTTTATGGTCCTGGTTTCAAATTTGACTTCAGGTTAAAGAGCATATTCGAACTGGGCTCTTCCTGGGTATTTTGGCTTTGTCTTTATGCTTATGGGCATCTTTTGTTTGGCTTGTATCTATTATCTCTTCCTGGCTTGGCCAAGGCTGTTAGGTTATACACCTACGTATAAATATTTAACAAGATAAGTTAAAATGTGCTTGAAGATACCTCGGCCCTCCCACCCCCATCCCTGCCCCCACCCCTGCTCAGTTTTTGTGTAGAGTCACAGATGGTTGCTTTATCTCAGATGTTTGGATTTGGAGGACATTCCTTTGCTCGTGGCTTGATGGACACAATGAAATGGAAGCTTGTGAGTCCATCCTGACTACCAAAATGGTAGCGCCAAGGAACAGATAACATTAGACTCCTCTTCCTATTTTTTTTCTGACTGGTTATCCTAACTCCCCTAAGCCAGAGAGTTTTAGGTATGAGAGTGTGTGTTTTTAAAGAAAATATTTTGGATAAAGACTAATGTTCTCAAGTCAGGAATAACAATTAGTACCATTCATTAATCAGGGGCATGTTTTGACTTTGAGTCCTGGCTAGGAAATATAAACTGTGAAAGTCACACATATATATGAACCTCAGGCAAATTTATGACTTGTCAGCCTTTTAAGGTTAAATTCTTAACCCCACATCGGGGCTGGCTTTATATGTGGAGTCCGGCACATTCCTCTGGGCCACTGAACAGCCCCCCTCCCCAGCCCCAGCCCTTTGCTTCACAGCAGCTAATGGCCTAATGAGCAAGAAGGATTTCTGCCTCTTATCAGCTGCCTAAACGGCAACAGGAAGGCTGATATACAGAGTATAGGTCAAAACCTGAGTTCTGAAACCAACAAACTATAGGCTCAGTTTAAACCTCTGGATATGTGGTATCTCTGTAGTTATCAATGCCTGTCAGTGAAGGAGCTGGACGCTTGAGTTCAACCAAATAGTAATAGTTGTCAAAAGTATGAACAGTCTAATTAATTTTGCTAATAGTTCTTCCTTCTTTGTTTAGTTCTTCTATAAATAGCCTCCATATAGGCTTTAATGAGCTTTTAGCTTGCGCCTGGAGGTTGTTATGGTCATGCGGGGGTGTTTGATTGTCAGATGGTGATGGTGGAGGCAAGGATATTTATATTTTGGCCCGGAGTTTGGAAGGGGCTGCCAAATAAACGTAAATAGCCATCTACTACTACTTTTATTTCTTTTTAAACTGAGTTTTTGAATAAATATGCACTCAGCTTGCCACTGGAGTCAGAGAAAGCTTTGTGTCTCTTCATATGGTACTCAGACATTTTTAAGAAGAAAGTCCTTGCCTGTTTCTGAGAACTACTTGGAATCCAGGCTCAGACTCCCAGAGAATAAATATTTTAGGGTATTCAGTGCCCATTATAGTGAAAGCCCCTTGACTTTCATCTTCTGCATTTGCATTTTGTCAGAGACAATAATGAAAACATTTTTTTTTCAGATTCCGTCCTGTTATTGAAAATCCTATTTACATAAACAGGCATTGTTGTGGCTTAGGGAAGAATGTGGGGTCCCATTCTTGAGCTCCTTGTATATCTTTGCTAAGGCTTGTCTAAATAGAAGTAATGACGCTTTAGTCTAAGCAGCTTTTCTCATTTAGGTAAGCAGGGTGGTTTGAAATTTCAGTTTACTAGATAATTGAGTCTCTTCTTAATTATTTCAGGCATGCCGGTTGCTCTCTTGATAGTAAAGACCCTAAAAATCTAGTAATCTCCTCAGGCATCCGTTTGGTAATAAAATCCTGTGCATTTTCAGGGGTTAATTTTCATGACAATTGTGCGTCCCCTCCCCACCCCCACCCTTAAAGAAATCCTGCTATCTTTTAGGGCCTTGGTCTCCTCACGTTTGCAGAGTGTGTGTGTGTGTATATATATGGGTGTCGCTGAGAATGACTGGATCTAGAGGGAATTTAAATGTATTCAGATTCATGCTCATTACACAACTTTCATTTAGAGTTTTTAATAGCCTTGTCATATTTCTCAGAAAATCATCTGCCTGACTTTGCCAGGCTTGGTTTTCTGCCCTGAATGAAAAACTGAAGATCAGCAAAAGTGGAGCCTAACTATCTCCTATTTGATCCTTTAGATAAAGAAAAGGAAGGAAGAAAGGAAAGAAAGAGAGAGAAAGAAAGAAAGAAAGAAAGAAAGAAGGAAAGAAAGAAAGAAAGAAAGAAAGAAGGAAAGAAAGAGAAAAAGCTCAGCGGTCATCTGGGGCGGAGTGAGGTGGGAAAAACCTAAAAAAAAAAAAAGAAGCCCAGGCCACCTTCAGAAAGAAAGAAAGAAAGAAGGAAAGAAAGAGAAAAAGCTCAGCGGTCATCTGGGGCGGAGTGAGGTGGGAAAAACCTAAAAAAAAAAAAAGAAGCCCAGGCCACCTTCACATCTGCTAGTCATTCCCATTGGTGTGACTTCAATTCAGCAAGTTTTTATTGAGCACCTGTGGTGGGGGCGGTGCTAATAATCGTTAACATTTATTGAGCCGGGCGCTGTGCTAAACCTTTATGGGCAACATCCCATTTAATCCGCACCACAGCACTACCAGGTGGGTATCATTATCTCCCCCATTTTACAGATGAGGAAACTGAGGCTTGAAGAGGTTTAGTGACTTGGCCACCGTCAAATATTTTCCGATACGAATTAAACTTAGTCTGGTCCCGGAGCCATGTTTGTAATCACTACTCTTGTGAAGGGCTCAGCCTTGTTGGAATAATGGAATAATTCCATTCCCCAAGCCAGTTTTGAGGCCTCAGTACGGGTGGGATGCCAGGCATTCAACGTCACGTAAGGTACTCATGGTGGGGGTGGCAGACGTGTAGACTGATGAGGCCCACGCATGGAGGGGTCTCCAGATCTGTTGATGGGAGGAGGGAGGGCATGGGAACGGGGAGCCATGGCTTGAATCTGTGGGAATTCTGTGTCCTGAGGCAGCTCAGCAGCCTGGGGTCATGGGCATTTGATTTTCCTGTTCAGTGAAGGTCATCATCTATGGGTTGAACTGCCTCAGTGATTGCATCAACCTGTTTCCATCAGGGCCCCGGCTGACTATCGCGTCAGCTGCCTTGAACCCAGCTCTGCTTAGACATGCATGGTTGGCAGGGTTTGGAACCTCACTTTCCCAATGGTTCCCCTGTCACAATGTCTCTCTGATTGTACTTCTCCCTTAAAAAAAAGAAATTAAATGAGGCAGATGTTCCTGAACCAAAACTTTGTGGTCTCGAGAACTGGTGGTTTTCTGAAGGCAGGTCATACAGAATGGCAGCCCACAGGGAGACCCTGCATCCGGGTTTGGTTTGTTTAGCTTGATGTGGAGCCCTCCTAGCGCTGCCTCTTGGAGCCCACACTAGGCTCCGGGGAGCTCTGGGTCTGTATCACCCCCCTGCTTGACAGAGGAATGAAGCGACGATTAACAGTTTTGGGGTGTTTCAGTGAAATCATGGGAATGGAAGAGAAATCCCCAAATCACCTGTTTGCATAATTTATGTTTGTTTTCCATGGCTCCCGAAGAAAGCCACGAGGAGACAAGTCACCGCTGGGCAGCATTGAGAAGTCTTTTATGTGTTGCATTAATGAGTTAGATTTTCCTCCACTTGGGGAAACGTTTGGTTCAGGGTAAGGTGGGTGTACCAATGTGCGCGCATGCGCGCGCGAGAAACCATACCCTTTAGCTTTCTAGCTCAGCTTCCCCAAAACTCGTTGTGTCTCCAAGCTTCTTACAGCTGTTCTGCACTGGTTTGCTTGCCAACACCTTCCCATGCACTTTCTCCTTCATTAAGTCTCTTCCACAGAAAGGGGTTGCCACCAAGTCTAGGCTTCAGTGACATATAGGAGGAGGGCCAATTAGTGAGGATTTTGATTCCTATTATGTGAGGCTGGGGGGAAGGGGAGGGAAATGTGTCCTTCCCAGTCCTTCAGATACTCAAGTTCTAACACAGCTGTATGTCGAAGATGTATAAAATTACCAGAGCATTTACACAGCTACTCCCCAAGATGGCATAAATGCCACAGCACTAGAGCATGTCAGTGTAGACACTTAGATCAGCTGAAGGATAGGAAAAAGGAAAAGATCAATAATGTTGCTTCTCACTCAGGGATCAAGAGTGAGTGTTTGATTTGCTTTTGGTTGCATTTTGCTCAAGTGCAGTGTGGATGTTGTACTAACAAGGCAACCGACTCCCTTTTCCACGGGTTCCTATCGTCAGAAAAGGGGAACGATAAAATAGAGGGCACAGATTATTTACAGTGGCTGCGAATGTAATTACAAGGTGCAATGGCTTGAAACTGAAATTTAGGTTAGCCATTAGAGCTGGGAGAAGCATCTTAACAGTAAGGGCAATTGGGCATCGGAGAGCTTTGCTTGGGAGCTGGTTAAGCAGCATCTGTAGAGGTGCTGAAGACTAGGACAGGTGTAATGTGGAGAGAGACTCCTACCATATTCAAGGTTGGGCTGGAGGCCCAGACTGTTAGGCATCTTCCGTTGTTGCCTGGCTCTGTTTGTGACTCCCTCATTGCTAATGGCTTGAAAACATTTCCTACTTCATGTATCCAAAATATGCCTAGCTTGTTAAGCATAAGAAAACAGACCTTCTGAAAAAGGGGCCAAGGACTGAGGCAGTATTAGGATATTTTCACTTCTGTAAGACTTTTTCCTTCTAATAATATGGGACTACTGCTGTTAAAGTAACATTTGGGCTCTGTCTGTATGACGTTCTCTGGGCTGACCCCAGATACAATTTGGTTTGGGTCTCTCTCTCTCTTTTTTTTTTTTTATTATTTCTAGAGAGAGAGAGAGAGACAGCGTGGAGCAGGGGAGGGCCAGAGAGAGGGAGTCACAGACTGAAACAGGCTCCAGGCTCTGAGCTGGCAGTCAGCACAGAGCCCGACGCGGGGCTCGAACCCACGAACCGCGAGATCATGACCTAAGCGAAAGTCGGACGCTTAACCGACTAAGCCACCGAGGCGCCCCTCTCTCTCTCTTTTTAGAGAGAAAGCATGAGTGGGGGAGAGGGACAGAGAGACAGAGAGAGAGAGAGAGAGAGAGAGCCAGAGAGAGAGAGAATCTTAAGCAGGCTCCATGCCCAGTGCAGAAGCCAATGTGGGGCTTGATCCCACCACCCTGGGATCACGACCGAGCTGAAATCAAGACTTGGATGCTCAACTGACTGAGCCACCAAGGTGCCCCTCTTATAGCTTTTTAAAACATCTTTCCTTCCTTTTTGATATTTCCCCTTGTCCTTACGTGGGCGTTTTGGGTTGCCTCCCCATTCTCTTCTTTCTGGTGCTGGATGAAAATCCCAAGTAAACATTTTAGCCTTGAGGTGTAAGGAAATTACTCAAGGAGTGTTGCATTCGGAGACAACACCTGAAGAAACCGCCTAACCGGACCACTAACTCACCCATGATGAGACACTTAGATATTGCCAGGCAGATACTTGTAGGTGTACGGGTAGAGGGAGATTATTCGTTTCCCTGGGCTGTCATAACCAACTGCCTCAAATTTGGTGGCTTAAAACAACTGAAATTTATTATCACACAGTTCTAGAGGCCAGAAGTTCAAAATCAAGGTGTCAGCAGGGCCACATTCCCTCCACAGGCTCTAGGGGAGGACCCTTTCTTGCATCTTCCAAGCTTCTGGTGGCTCCAGTTCTTCCTTGGCCTGTGGGCTACATTGCTCCAGTCTCTGCCTCTCTCTTCATACAGCCTTCTCTTCTCCGTGTCTCCCCTGTGTGTGTCTCCTTTAAGGACACTTGTCATCGGATTTAGGGCCCACCCGATTAATCCAGGATGACATCATCTTGAGATCGTTAATATAATTATATCTACAAGATCGTTTTTCCAAATAAGGTCACTTTTGTTTGGAGGTTCTAGGGCTTAGGACATGGGCATATCTTTTTGGGGGACACCATTCACCCCACTACAGAAGGAGAGCTTTCTGGGCCTCGTTAACCGCACCAGTACATCAGAGCGGTCTGCTCTAAGGGAAACTTATTTCAGGGGAGCTGAAAGTTGGTTGTAAAATTTCACTGTGTTTCCTGAGAGGGATGTGGGTAGGAACTGCTGTTTAACCCATTTTCTAAATGGCTAAATTGAGGACCTGAGGAGTGAAATGACTTACCCAAGGCACCCTGCATCAGAAGTAAGAGTTCTGGGGTGTTTGGCTGGCTCAGTTGACTGGCTTGTGACTCTTGTTCTCGGGGTTGTGAGTTCAAGCCCCAACTTTAGTTAGCTGTAGAGATCGCTTAAAAATAGTCTTTTACTTATTTATTTTTAATGTTTATTTTTGGGGGGCAAAGAGCAAGCACCTGCACATGAGCGGGTGGAGGGGCAGAGAGAGAGGGAGACACAGAATCCGAAGCAGGCTCCAGGCTCTGAGCTGACAGCACAGAGCACGACATGGGGCTCAAACTCACAAACTGTGAGATCATGACGTGAGCTGAAGTTGAACACTTAACCAACTGAGCCCCCCAGGCTCCCCAAAAATAAAATCTTTTAAAAAAAGAGCTCTGAAACGGAATAGGATACCATATATGTTTTTAAGTTTATTTAAGAGAGAGAGAGAGAGCGTGCACATGGGGGCATGGGTGAGCAGGGGAGGGGCACAGAGAGAGAGAGGAACCCAAGCAGGCTCTGAGCTGTCAGTGCACATCCTGATGTGAGGCTTGAACCCACAAACCATGAGATCATGACCTGAAGTGAAATTAAGAGTCAGATGCTCAACCAACTGAGACCCACAGGTGCTCCAGGATACCGTATTATTCAGCTTAGTGTTTATGTCTTAACTCATGACTCCTGTTGAATTTGTTTTTCCTTACAGAATATATGGTTTTGAAACCCTTTAGCTGTGGGAAGGCAGCTGTTGCTCATTGCCTACCTGAACCTTTTTGTAGGATCAAGGTGATGGTATGCTTTCAACTGACTGTAGTTTTCCACCCAGTCTTTGTGGTTTGCTGAAATGTCAGCTGCAGGGAGTTTTGGAAGCCAGAAACAGCTGTGAAGCAAAAGACCACTGTTTTAGGTTCAGGCATACTGAGTTTTAGGTACAACTTGCATGCAGAGTGGTACATATATGGTTGTCACAGATGAGACGTTCGCTGAAGAAATACCGTCACTCTTGCTTGTGACAAAAGGACCGGTTCTAACATTTATGGCAGTTACAGCTTTGGGGTGTAAAGAGATTAGCGAGTCAGAGTATGCCCTTCTTGGAAACAGAGTTAAAGGAATGTTGGAGGCCACCAGGTCCAGTCTCCTACCTAGTGCAAGGGGCCCTTCTCTTTTAGGAAGCAAGAGCTCAGTATTTGTTCATTCATTCAACAAGCATTTATTGAGTATTTCCTGTGTACCTGGCACTATGCCATGTTAGGGAAGATGGCCAAGGTGTAGTTCCTGCCCACAGAAACTTATAATTTAGTAGTAGTAATAAGAAAAGTATATCAATAGTTATAAAAATGCAGTATTAGAGGTACAAAGCATGCTGAAAATTCCAAGTTGACAGCTCTTGGGGTTTATTTGGCAGGAAGGGTAGCTGGGGCAAGGGAGACCAACATTATGAAAGAGATACTTTCTGGATGAGAAAGTTTTAATAGCTGAAGCTAGGGGAAGAGCACTCCAGGGACAGAAATAGCATGAGCAAAACAGGGAGGCTGGAAATCGAGCCATGTGTCTGGGACACATGAAATAAGTTTAATTTAATCTTCAACCGTGTTGAGGAGTAGATGTGATTGTCCCCATTCTATAGATGAGGGAGCCGAGGCTCAGGGATTAAGTAACTTGCCTAAGATCACATGGCTGTTAGGTGGGGGGTTCACACTGTGGTCTATCTGATTTCACATGTCTTCCCTTTGCCCCTGTGTGCCACCCCATCAGGAAGCTCTCTGCCATTAGTTAGCCTCTGGGGACCAAGGGGGATGTATAAAGGGAATGTGGTTATTACACGGAGTGAATGCTGTAAGGCTGAGTTGTTGGCCTTTGCCTTGGCCCCATATCCATGTTCATGTATAGCGGAGTGCTATTGACAAAGCCTTCCTAGAAGGGCAGGAGCAGGCCCTTTGCTTTTTCTGTGTCCTCCCAATGCCCAGTCTAGAATGGGCTTAGTGACTATTGATTCACCTACAGCTGGGGACCTTAGACTTTACGATCTGAAATTATCTTAGGGGTCATCTGGTCAGGCTTGGACTTGAGGAGGTATTTGGTTAAGTCACACAGCCGATTTGGTAGCAGAGCAGGCAAGAACATTTTAGTTTTGGTAGGGAAGGGCTCTCCCCCACGCCCCGTGTGATTTCATACATAGGGGAAAGGACTTAGCTCTTTGATGGAGCCTAGGGTGTTGAAATTCTCAGCTATACTTCAGGTCTGCATATTTGAAGATTGTATCTGAAAAATAAAAATTATACATCTCCTGAAAGATGGGATCTCAGCTACTTATCTGAGTAGAATAACAATTAGTGAAAGAGTGACTCAGGGAGAGAGAATTGCCTTAGTTTAGTCCCTCTGGCAAAATTCTAAACTAAAACATTTTTTTTATCCCAACTGGCATTGCTCTCCAACCCAATTTTGTTTTTATTAGGGATTATTTCCAGTGTCTAAAGAATGTGTGTGTGTGTGTGTGTGTGTGTGTGAGAGAGAGAGAGAGAGAGAGAGGAAGATCTTTATTTTGGGCTGTAAGGACTCTTCTTTGATTTTCCTTGGAATCCTGCTCTTCTAAAAGTTGCTCTAGTAGCATCAATTAATCTCATCTAGTTCCTTTAAAAATGAACTCCCTTGGGGCTCCTGGGTGGCTCAGTCAGCTGAGTGTCTGATCTTGGCTCAGGTCATGATCTCACAGTTCATGGGTTCGAGCCCTGCATCGGGCTCTCTGCTGACAGTACAGAGCCTGCTTGGGATCCTCTGTCTCCCTCTTTCTCTCTGTCTGTCTGTCTTTCTCAAAAAATAAGTAAACATTTAAAGCTGAACTCTCTTGAAGTTCTGGCATTGGTTTCAAGTCAAAGGGGAAGGCATCAGGCCCAAACCTCAGCAGGCCCCTTGAGATACAAAGACGCCTCTGTCAGGAGTCTTTCCATCAAGGAACCTAAGTCTGGCAGAGATAAGCCATGCAAATGTCACCATGATGCAAGTTAGAGTGAGACGTGTCTTTATAAAGGATGCAGAGCAGAAAGCTTGGGGAGTACATCCCTTTCTGCTCCTATGAACACTCGCTCCTGTGAGAAACCAGCCCAAAGATAAGTAGGAGTCAATTATTCCTCAGCAAAGCTGGGGGAAAACATTGAAAAGATAAACAAAAAAGAACCAAAGATAGGTAGAAATCATCTGGTAGCCGGGCTCACACAGCACTTCTCATCTGGCCCTGGCCGTCCTCCACGGCTCGCTTTCCCTTAACCAGGTTCCTTGGCAGTGCCTGGCTGGGCCACCCGTTTTCACACCGCTGTGCCCTTGCTCCATTTTCTTGAAGGGTTTTTAAGAAGGAGAATGATGTGGGGCACCTGCGTGGCTCAGTCGTTTGGGCGTCCGACTTCGGCTCAGGTCATGATCTCATGGTTTGTGGGTTCGAGCCCTGCTTCGGGCTCTGTGCTGACAGCTCAAAGCCTGGAGCCTGTTTCAGATTCGGTGTCCTTGTCTCGCTCTGCTCCTTCCCTGCTCATTCTCTGTCTCTCTCACTCTCTCAAGGATAAATAAACATTAAAAAATTTAAATACAAAAAAAGAAGGAGAATGATGTGATCAAAGATGGAGTTGAGCAGTTATCTGTCAGGCGTGCGGTGGAGGAGACGGTAGAGGCAGGGAGGCCGGTGGTGGAGGCTCTTACGCTTGTCCAACTGAAGAGAGGTGAGGTGATGAGGCAAAGGTGGAAAGGGGGGGAAATGAGGGACATTTACAAAGTGGAACCAGTGGGATTTAGCGGCCTTTGGCTACAGGGGCTGAGGGGGAGTGAGGTGTCCAGAATGACCTAGGCGTTCCTAGTTGGTTTGGAAGTCCACTTCCCTGGACAGGGGCTGTGTCCTGTCCATCACCGCACTCCTCGGGTTGGGCCTAGTCCCTGGCACAAAGTAGACATTCAGTAAATGCTGGAGGAACGAATTGTTCGCCACTTTGGCAGGCCGAGCGTAATCAGCGAATTTGTATTCCCAGAGCACATGTTGACTGCTGTTTGGGAATGTGGTCCAGAAAGAACCTGTTCGTGGGAGACCGTAGCGGTCTAGGCATTCAACCTTTCCCGGGCATGAAATGATATGCAGTTAATTGACGGTTGGCAGTAGAGATAAAGGTAATTCATTCGTTAATTCTCAGGCTTAGAGAATGGCTTCTCTCCAGGGTTGCTTTAAACTCCCAGTACTCCAGTGTGGGGGCGACATTTTGGCCTGCCTTTTACAGAAACAGGGTCTGTGGTGGCCCCAGGCACGATCTTTGATTTAAAGTCTGAGCTCGCGATACCCAGGTGCGCCCTCCGCAAGGTCATGTTCTTTCAGGCTAAATAACAGAAGGGTAACCTTCAGCTGGGTCCCGTAAGATGATTTCTTCCACCAGCAATCATCCCTTTCCCCACCGGTTTCAAATGCAGTCATTTCTTTCATCTGTATTCCTATCTTGATTAGTGAGAAATTAATGAGCGTGTAAGATTTGATTTAGATAATGATTAATTAGGGGAAAAGGCACCGTTCTAATAGCAAGTCACTATTATATGCTAAGGAAATTAGTTAATATTTTTGGATGGCAAATTGACTTGTCCTCCGGTTAAAAAAAATACCTTTTAAAAGAGCCTGATGTGTTTTTTTTTTTTTTTTTGGTTCATTAGTAGAGCAACCTGTACTTAATCCTTTGGATAATTTTAATAGGCATCTTTTACTTTCCCTACAAGTCATGAAGCAACCAGTTTTGGATATCATTCATTCTTGTGCTTAATATCACTTTAATGATGATATTACATTATTATTTTTAGCACAGTGTACCTTTGTTAGCAAAAAAAATAATCTGCCGTTCATAAAGCAGACCTTGGCAATGAAATGTGTCAAATCATCATATATATATGTATATATGGAAAAGATTTCAATTTTCATTGTTACTGAGCCCTGACGATTCCTCCTCTTCTGTTGCTGTTTGAATATGTTTTATCTGTTCTTAGGCAAGTATAAGGATCAAGGTCTACATGAATCTTACGTCTCTTCTTTAATGTGTTTTCTAATGTGATTTTTGACAATTTATAGTCATTAGTAAAATTGCAGGCTAGTAAAATAACCAACATATTGAACACAATACAGGTAATTAGAGAATTGGCGGGCTGGAAGTGACCTTGAGGGCTGATGTAGTCCATTCCCAGTTTCAGGCTGTAAGGCTTATCTTCCTACGCAGCACTCTTCACTGTTTTATGCTTTTGCTTGAGAACCAACAGTGGTCCTTTACTGTCTATGGGGTCAAGCCCACAGGCTTTTGTTTGCATTCAAGGCCCTTCACATCTGACCTGATAATCTATCTGTGCCCTAGATGATTCCAGCTTCTCTTTAGGCAGATTAGACTTGCCCTACTACACTGCTGGGGCCAAACCCATTTTACCCATTGGCATCTTCAGATCCTTCCTGTCTAGCTCAAGCCCCACCTCTCCTGGAAATTTTGTTTGGCCCCCAGAGCCTCTAGTGAGCATTCATCTATCTAGCAAATGTCAATAGCATGTATTTCAAAAATCCACTTTATTGAGATGATTTACAGACAAGAAAGTGCACCAGATTTGAGTACCGAATTTAATGAGTTTTTACAAATGTATATGCCCATGTAACCACTGCCCCAATTAAAATAGAGACTATTTCCATCACTTCAGAAGAATAATACTGCATATTTTGTCACCTAACCATGTACCAACTTTTACTGTTCTCTAGCTATTTTTGTGTGAAAATCTGGTCTCTTAGTGTGAGTTTTGTATTTGTTTATTTTAATTTTACTTAACACATATTGTGCGAAGAAGGCTAAGAGCTTTACCTGCACACTCTCACTCAGTCTTTGCAAGAACTCTAGAAGGTAAGCGCTATTGATAATCCCATTTTAGAGATGGGGACAAAGAGGCATGTGGAATTTAAATAACCCGCCCTTGCTTCTTGCACAGCTCTCAAATGGTGGGGATAGGACTAAATTTTCCGCAACTCGACGAGGGGGCCATAGAGCGCATTTGCTCTTTCCTGCCCACGAGTGCTCACCTCCAGGCCATTAATACTTATTGCCTTGGAATAAAAGCCGATAGAACAGACCCATTTAGTTAGATTCATACACACTGATCACTGTCCTCTTCCAGTTAGGGACGGGCTTGGGCCTGGAATGGGGTCTCTGCGTGAGTGTGTGAGTCTATGACTGCATCGCAAAGGGGGACTGAAGTCCCAGTTCAGGGGAGGTGGCTAAGGGAAAGCAGAAGCAGTCTCAAATGTCAAGTCCTTGAAAGGAGCCAAAAAAGAGCAAGAACTGGGCCCAAATGATGGAGGTGGAGAAAGCAAGACCACAGGCAGCCAGGCTGAAGGCATCCCCCGACCCAAGAACCCAGCAGGAAAGAGCCTTTGGCGAGTCCACCTGCGGCCTGGCCTCTGGGAGGGGAGCAGCCGGGAAGGGTGCCCAGCTGGGACACATGTGTGGATAATCCTGCAGAGGAGCACTACCGTGACCCACACATCCCCTCCCAGCTGTAGGGTCCGGAACCAGACCCAGGGTGCAAGCGAGACATTGCCTCAAAATAATCCAAAATGAATTACTTTAGAGTTCCTTCAAGGGAAACATCTATTTGTGTATCTTAAATTTGGAAATTGATTTTTGTGGTATTTGAAAATATTTTTTCCAAAAGCAGCGTCAGGCAGACAGACAACATTTTCAGGGTCATCTGTCTCCCTCTTTTTAGATCACAGAGACACAAAGTTTTTTTGTTTTTGTTTCTGTTTTTTAGCCAGTGTTCTTGATCTGTAGCCCTCATTAATTCAACACTATGTGCACAGGGCCGAATGGAATTGACAGGGTTTCCCAAGGAGATGGGTGTCACTCTCTGCTCTTCAGGAACGAAAAATCTTGGAGAGGAGATTATAGCATGAAGGTACTTTTTAATCCTCCAGAATAAATGGGAACTAGCAGCCCTGTAATGACTTCAGGTAAATTTTTTTTTTTTTTTTTTTTAGCCTCTGGAAATGCAAGTTATTAAGCTCTGAAGACTTGAACCTTTCGGGCTCATTTGAATAGTCAATTGCTAAGGCTTCTCCTTATCTCCATCCCAGGCTATATTGCTTGTCTCTATTCCCATTTCCCCACTAAATTCCACTTTTAGATAAAAAAATGTGAACACCTCTTTGATGAATGTGGCCAACAATTATTTTTCCTTTCCATCGAATAAAGAAGTTATTTCCCTTTAACCTTCTTCTGTTCCAGACATTCTTAGAGAATGCTATGCTATTTACTGTGTCTTTTGTAGGTTGCATCTTATTTCTTGAATTGGCCTTTCCGCTTTGATTTATTCAAGTACCTACCAGTTCGCCGTGTACCCTCCCTCGGTTTACCTCCCGTTATTTGCCCTTGGTTACTTTTTATTCATCCCACTTGAGATTTGGTTTCCAGAGTAATTCTTTGTTTTGTTGATGAGTATTCCTCTTTCAATTCATTCTGTACTTTTAGCTTTGGTGTTCTGCTTTTGTTTCTTTCGTGCGTCTGTTCATGCACTGAAATGGTTATATTTCATTATTGTCATTTCTTGTAGGCATGTCTAGCTCTCCTGGCTCACTTTGTTCCTTATGTTCTCTTATGCTAGAGCTTATTTTAAGCTGGCCTGTGAGTTACATGGAATTTACTTAAAATGTTTTTCCCTTTGGCGTATATTTCTCTCCTTCCTGGTTTGGAAATCCTGAATTCTTATCAGTTTATATATGTTTTATTTCCCCCAAATGTGCAGCTAACTCTTAGCCCCCAGATCGGCTATATGGGCTTATTAACTACCCAGGCAATGATAACTGGGAGGGAGGATAAATATTGCTATATGTTCATGTCTTATATTTGCTTATAACCTGCACCTTTCTTTATGACATCTGACATGTTTTCCCCAAAATTCCCATTTGATGTTTTATCCCTTTCAAATTTCAGCTCAACTAATTCTTGAGGTTGTGGGAGTTTTTACAATGATAGACTTAACTGAGCCAGGGAAGGGACACCGTATTCAAGCTCTAAGTTACTTTATGCATGATCATAGCAAAGGCAAACAAAACTGGTGTCATGGTAATTCAAAGAGGCGGTCCTGGGTTTCTGTAGGTATACCGAGTGCTAATTTGTTACCTTCTAAGATCTAAGCAGCTCATAGCATTTCACAGAGGAAAGATATGAGCGCCATTTTTTTTATGATTCCCACTAACTAGCTAGAGCTGGTAGAGATAGGAACAGTATTAATAGCCGCCCTGCCAGGTAAACCCTGCTGTTCCTGAAAACTGTAAATCATCACTAGTGGAAATTTAGAAACACAAAGGAGTCTGTTTATGACATTTAATTTTATGAATGTATTCAGATACAGATATTTTATTTTTTTAAGTTTATTTATTTATTTTGAGAGAGAGAGAGAGAATCCGAAGCACCCTCTTCATTGTCAGCACAGAGTCCGATGTGGGACTCGAACTCACCAACTGTGAGATCCTGACCTGAGCCGAAATCAAGAGTCAGATGCTTAGCGACAGAGCCACCCAGGCACCCTATCAAATACAGATATTTTAAACACATATGATTTAGGCATCAGTTTACCAAGGAAGCAAATAAAGCATTGATAAGTGGACAGAACTTGGTATATGGAAAATTTCTGCTACATAGGATTTTCCCATCTACACGTGTGTCCCAGACCAACCTTCCTTAAATCTAGATTAGCCACTCTTCCCAAAGGGGACTCTTTCCCTTTGTGGTCCAGTAAACTGCATCAATTTCTACTCCTAGAACAGCCTTATGTTTTGTAACCTCATGTAGAAAGAATACAGTGAGCTAGCTCTGCTTTCTTTTTCAGAAGATAATCATAAAGCCTTTAAGCTTAGACCATATTTAAAATCAGTTTAAGGCTTGTATATGAGATTGACATTTATAGGAGATAAATCTGAACTCTGCGTCTCCAGACCCCAAATTGTATTTTGACACATTAAATATCACTTTTCCATCCAGCGCTGTAAATTGCAGTGCTGGATTCGGTTTGGTGATATGTATTATCTGTGCTCTCGGTTTACTACCTTTGTCAGCAGCTCCCTTGACGAAGGGGAATTGACGAAGGGGAAGGGGAGAGCAGTGATGTCATGTGAGGCAAAACTTGATGAATTTCGTTCCTAAATTAAGAAAATAAAACTTGGACACATACATGAAGGTCATGATTAACTGGATAGGGAAATAAAGATGGAGTAAAAATAAATTCTCTGCTCACTGAGGACTAACTAGTGTCTCACCGCATACCCACCCCCAACTGCATTTTTTAAAACCTCATTGTTGCAAAGCGGTCTGAAGCATTTCTGTGTATGCCTTTTAGCCTTACTTCAGTAAGATTGGATGTGTCTTATGGAACCTTACTTGCCGAGGTCTTTACAAGATGTTGAGGGAGGCTTCCCTCTGTCCCATATATATGTTTGGTCATCCCGGCTAACTATGTTGCTGTATGGCACTCATTCCCTGTGCATTAGGTATTTACCTCTGTGAATTCCTTTAGACAGTGAGTTCTTTGGGGGTAAGGACCATGTCTCTCTTGTTCAAAGCGGTACCTTGACCATGTAGCATGGGGCTTGGTGCATAGAAGATGAGTTAGATGGAGTCCTCTGAGAAGCAGAAGGGCTCTAGATTTCTCGGGGAAAACGCTCATGCTGAAGGATGCTGGAAGAGCCCTTGGACTGTGGTGCAGGGCCCAGCTGAGGAAGGAGGGAAAGAAGGAAGGGAGAGTAGGAAGAATCTTTGACTGCAGTACGGTTGTTTTTAAAGATTTTTTTCAAATGTTTATTTATTTTTGAGAGAGAGAGGTAGGGAGCAAGCAGAGGAGGGATAGAGAGAGACAGAATCGCAAGCAGACTCCACTCTGTCAGTGCAGAGCCTGATGTAGGGCTTGAACTCACGAAACATGAGATCTGAACCTGAGCCGAAATCAAGAGTCAGACGATTAACCAACTGAGCCACCCAGGCACCCTGACTGCAGTGCAGTTTTAAGAAAGTTTTGTCAAGGTCAGTGGGGAGTCCGTGAGCCAAAATCCCTGTCAGCAAAGTCCCGTGTCTCACAAGGCTTAGCATCTTTGTTATGCTCAGTCACCGGCGGGGAGCAGCCCCTGAGGATTACTGTCTGGGTACAACATGGTGGGGAATTCAGAGCGTGGCAGCTGGGCCCGTTCGTCAGCTTCGCTCCACGCAGTAGGGGATCTTAGATGCACATTCTCGTGGGCACCACAGAAGGATCTCAACAAACACTGACTCAAGGGAGAGTTTGAGTCCAGTGAGAGATGCAGAAGAGGAAGGAGGTTGTATTTAAAATGCATTGAGCCCTAATATTTGCTAGTATCGGTGGAGGATATAAAATCATGGACGCCCCCTCGTTTCCTTCATCTCTCCTCAAATGTTACCTTACGAGAGAAGCCTTCCCTAACTACCCCCCTATATAAATAGAAGTGTCCTTGCAACTGCCTCCTTCCCTATCTCCTTCACTTTGGTTTTTAAACATTAAAAAAAATTAACAGCTTTATTGAGGTATAATTGACATACAATAAACTACACACATTTTAAGGGCATAATTTGATAATTTTGACACATATACACAGCCATAAAATATTCACTGCAATCAAAATGATGAATATATCCATCACTCCCCCAAATTTCCTCACTCCTGCCCCATCCCTGCCCTCTAGCCCCTCCCCAACACCACTGAACCACTTTCTGTCACTATAGATTAATTTTCATTTTGTAGAGTTTGTATAAATGGAGCCGTAGAGTATGTAGTTTTTTTTTTTTTTTTTTTACAAATAGTTTATTGTCAAATTAGTTTCCACATAACACTCAGTGCTCATCCCCACAAGTGCCCTCCACCATGCCCATCCCTCCCTCCCCCCACATCCATCAGTCCTCAGTTTTTGTCAGCATTCAAGAGTCTCTCATGGTTTGCCTCTCTCCCTTTCCCCCACCATTTCCCCCCTTCTCTCCCCCTTATTCCTCCGTCAAGTTCCTCCTAATCCTCCTATACGTGCAAACATATGTGTCCATCAACGGACGAATGGATCCAGAAGATGTGGTTTATCTATACCATGGAATACTCCATGGCAATGAGAAAGAATGAAATCTGGCCATGTGTAGCAACATGGATGGAACTTGAGGGTGTTATGCTGAGCGAAATAAGTCAGGCAGAGAAGGACAGATACCATATGTTTGCGAGTATGTAGTTTTTTTGATGTTGCTTCTATCACTTGGCATAATGTTTTGGGGATTCACCTATATGGTAGCACATCAATAGTTTATTCCTTTTTATGGCTGAGTAGTATCCCACTGTATGTGTCTACCACAGTTTGTTTTCCCTTCCTTAACTTTATTTTGTCTGTAGTACTTACTGCTACTTGACTATATGTGTATGTATATACAAACTATATATAAACTCCCTACATATACAAACTATATATCTCTGTTATATATATTTACTGTATCCATAGTGCTTGGTACAAGGCAGGTGCCCAATAAAATATTTGTTGAATGACTCCCATCTGCTCCCCTGGCTTCAGTTTTCATTCTCATGCTGATGACTTCCATGGGTGCAGAAATGTCTCACATTACCAGCAAAGAACTGAGAATGACAAAGGTGTCCATCTTTGGGAAATGTGGCGGATGATGATCATTGACTGAGATATAGAACACAAGAGACGGAACTGTGTGCGTGTTTGCATGTGTGTATGTGCACGTGCGCACGTATTGGATACACGAAGTTCAGTGGAGGTTTGGAACTCAGGAGAGCGGTAAGGGCTGGGTTAGGTAGTTTAGCAGTCCCATGGGTATAGAGATCATGGGTGAGGGGAGATGTAAAAAGAGGGGGCAGAATGAAACTAAAGTGATAGGCAGAAGAAGAGGAAGCATGACAGATAAGAGCGGCCCCAGCAGTAGGTGTGTGGCAGGGGAGGTGGATAGGTTCGCTAAAACAACGCAGGAGGTGAGTGTTTTAAGAAGGAAATATTGGTCAACCGTGAGGGAAGTTGCCAAAGATCACGTCGGACGAGGACTAAGAAGACGTTCCGATTCCCTCTTTTTAGAATAAGTGAGGAGATCATTCGTTTGGCAAATTTTTATGGGGCTGCAAAAATAAAAAATTTTTGTGCATCGTAAGTGAAGTAGCTGAGGAGTTCAGAGGTCCGCGTTTGAACAGAGCGCAAATGTTGTAGCTGTCAGGGAGTTTGATGATTGTCTGAATGTTAATATTGTCCTCTGGATATTTCATCTGGGAATCTTATCCTAGACCTTTAGTGAAAACAGCAACAGCAAAGCTTTGATATGATATTGATGTTTTAATCATTTATCCCAAAAAGCCACATTGGGTTGGCAGACACGCATTTCATTAGGAAATCATAACTGGAATTTTGAAAATTGCTTCTTGGTTGTGCTCTCATTCATAAATTATAATCAAGAAAAATAAATGGTAGGGGTGAAGATTAATCTTTTAACGGACAAATTAAATATCGGTGTTCAATGACGTATACTTGGGCTGTAAATTAGTTTATGCAGAATTTATGAGTCAAACCTCGGCAATTAATTCGGATGGTTATTCAAAACGAATCAGTCATAAGGATAATGAGGAGAAAGCAGGGATCAGTTAAGATAAACACTAATTTTGAAAAAGCAAGATTTCAGTGTATTTAAAAAAAGTACATTGTTTGGCCTTGTTTGCCTCGTGTGTGTGTGTGTGTGTGTGTGTATGATATTCTGCTTACTGAAACATGAAAAACTTGTTTGTTTCAGGATCCGATTTGCAAGTATGTCTCCCCAAGGGCCCAACATGCTGCTCCAGAAAGATGGAAGAAAAGTACCAGCTAACGGCACGCTTGAACATGGAGCAGCTGCTTCAGTCTGCGAGTATGGAGCTCAAGTTCTTAATTATTCAGAACGCTGCGGTTTTCCAAGGTGAGTTCTGGGGGTCGGCTCAGATGTGCTGCTCAATGGCATCATTATTTGGGCACCGGGCTTTCAAATGCTAAGTATAATTTCTAAATTACCATTCCAGCATTAATGCTTGCTATAAGAACCTCCCAGTGAGAGATTCTGTTTAAGGAAAAACACAGTTTTTAGAGAAGCTGCGTTTTCACTCTTCAGAGAGGTGGGGCATTGTTAAAACTAATGTCCAAGGACATTCTGTTTACCTGTACGCAGAGGCGGTAAATCTCTGCAGAAAGAGTAAATGATATTTTCTCTCTAAGAGCACTTCAGGCTTGGTGAAAAAACAAAACAAAAGTTTACTTGAATACCAGTTTTCTCCAGGAGCGGCTTAGATGCTTTTGGAACATGCCTGAACTCCTTCTGACCACTGGGACCGTTTCCATAGAGATGGGGAGCTTGATTTGAGGGCCGTGTGTTTCCTTATTTGTGTGAGTGGTTACTCTTCCTTCTTTGTGAGTCTCAGTTCTTACTACACCTGTGTGTGGCTGTCACGTTTAATGGATAAAAACCCAAGGCACAGAATGGTTAAGTAACTTGCCCAAGGTCACACAACTAATAAATGGTGAAAGCAGGATTTGAACCTAGGCGGCCTGGCTCTTAGAGTCCATACTTTTAACTACCTCAGTATGCTGCCTCCTGGGAGGGGAAATTAATTACAGATGTTGGGGCTTTCTTCTGTCTTTCCTTAGGCACATGGAATCAGATGCCTTTTTCTTGCTCTACAGAGAATTGGGATCAGGTAGAAAAATAACAGTTCTGGGGCGCCTGGGTGGCTCAGTCGGTTAAGTGTCCGACTTGGGCTCAGGTCAGGATCTCACGGTTTGTGAGTTCACACCCGGCGTCGGGCTCTGTGCTGAGAGCTCGGAGCCTGGAGCTTGCTTCAGATTCCGTGTCTCCCTCTCTCTTGCCCCTCCCCGGCTCACGCTCTGTCTCTCCTCCTCTCAAAAATGAATAAACATTTAAAAATTTTTAGAAAATAACACTTCTGACTACTTAACGTTCCAAAGACTTAGATTTATGGTGCCTGGATAAGGATCAACCTGTTTGAATTGTAAGGTGGATTGATTATAGCTTACTTTGTGTATTACAAGGAAGTTTTTAGAATTAGCTAAGAAAATTATTCAAATTAGCTAATAAAGCATACATTCATAATAGTTTCTAGGGTCAAAGCCTCAGGGGATGTTGGGTTGATTATATGAAGTACAGTATATAAGCGTGAGGTATTTGTTAACTTATTTATGCAGTCAGACTCTTGTGAAGAGTTTGTTGAGACTAACAATTTGGCGATATAATGAATAATTTAAACAGATTTTAAAAATACATGTACCGTTCATGTACTTCTTAGATTGGTTTTGGAGCTGTTCTGCTGGCTGAAAGTGGGGTGATAAGCGATGGGACTTGAGAATTGGGTTGAGACAGGGAGGTGGATCTTATTCTTTGGGGTGTCAAGGTGCTTTTCAGAATGGAGTGTTTATGATTTGTTTCATCCTCAGGATAACCAGGCCAACAGATGTTACCATACAACTGTGGCCTGGTGGAAGTGGGTGGTAGAGCGATCACACTGGTGTTCCCGCACACAGGGAAGCGGGCACAGCTGTCCCTCTGAGAGCCTTGCGTGGCAGCTTCTCTATCTCTGTCTGGTCCTGCGTTTGACATACTGTGTTTTCTAGTCCTGGGACAGCACAAGACTGGGAAGAAAGGAACTTCTGACCAGATTTTAACTGGATTAGCATGGAGGGGGAGCACTAGTCATGTGAACAGGGGCTGGAGAGTGGGGGCAGCCCGTACTAGTTGTATTCTTCTTCTCTCTGTCTCTGACACCCATGCGTGCGCACGTGCGCGCACACCCTCTCCGCCCCCCCACGTTATTCCTCAAATTGTGAAGATAGGCAGAAGGACACACTGGCAAAGGAACACGGAGACAAGTAGGCGATGTCTGAACCCATTGTTGGAGCCTTCTACCTCATCACCATATGTACTCAATTTTTAATCTTGTTTCATTCACTTTTCTTATTCTTTCCCTGCTCCACATTTAGAGAAAATAAACCCCATGAGAAAAAAGGAACCATGGTTTCTTTTATGCCACATTTGTAGAAACATTGCCCCCAAATTCTTTCTATAACATACATGGGGAGGCACAAGACTAAAGTCGGACTGCCGCAAGATGGTGTATTACTGATTGCTAAGAAAAAGAGAGCAGCCCCTTTTTCCTTATAATTATTATTCTAATGAACTTAAAAGGAGAGGGCACAATTGTTTTTTCCTTAAAATACACTCCCCACTCCAAGCTTCTAGCAGACCAGATCATTGCTCTAATTCTTCACTGATATGAAATTTGATGCAAGCTATTTTCTCCACCATACAAAGTTGAGGAAGGCACATCTTGATCTTGGCCTGGATCCATAATCTCCTTAGGATTCCTTCGCTGGTCCACATTGGGGTATTTAAGCTGTGAGTGCTTTCTGCAAATATGTGCACAGTTCCACGAGCAATCCTTACTGCCTCGATGTGGATTTTATGTCTTCGTTTGCAAGAAGCCTTTGCCCTCATAAATGAGCCTGGGGCCCTTTGCTACAGTGGTTGGAGTGTTCTCTTGCTAATGTTGTTTTGATGATGATTGAAGCGTTAAAAAAAAAAAGTTGTTCTTTATTTTCAATCTTTGCATTGCCTCGTTTCCTAAATTTAATTTACTTGGATGTGCTTAGTAAAATGGGGCAGCAGAATTGTTTTTTGTTTCTGCTTAATTAATTCTTTTTGAAAAACTCCACGAAAAGATTTTCTTTCCTCTTTTTCTTCTCCCCTACCTAATAATAATTACGATGATAATAATAATAGTGGCAATTTATTAAGTGCCTACTATATGATGCTTACTTGTACATAATCCTCTCATGTAATTTTCCCAGCGGCCCTCTGAGGTTCGTACTGTAATTATCTCCATTTTACAGATGAGGAAACTCATTGAGGCCACAGCTTCTTCCAAACCATCATGTGACATGGTTTTCCTTGTTCTTAGTGTGCTTAAGATTAAACAAAATTCTTTGAGGGGGAGATGAAACAAAGTTGTAGGGGGGTGCCTGGGTGGCTCAGTCAGTTAAGCGTCCAACTCTTTTTTTTTTCTTTCATAGTTTATTGTCAAGTTGGATTCCATATAACACCCAGTGCTCATCCCCACAAGGGCCCTCCTCCATGCCCATCACCCCTCTCCCCCTCCCCCATCAGCCCTCAGTTTGTTCTCAGCATTCAAGAGTCTCTCATGGTTTGCCTCCCTTCCTCTTCTCCACTGTTTTTCCCCTTCTTCTCCCCCATGGTCCTCTGTTAAGTTCCTCCTAATCCTCCTATATGGGCAGACGTATGGTATCTGTCCTTCTCTGTCTGAGGTGCCCAACTCTAGATATCGGCTCAGGTCACGATCTCACAGTTCTTGGGATCAAGCCCCATGTTAGGCTCTGTGCTGGCCACATGGAGCCTGCTTGGGATTCCTTTTCTCTTCCTCTCTTTCTGCCCCTCCCCCACTTGCACTCTCCCTCTCTCGCCAAACTAATAAATTAACTTTAAAAAAAAGCCCCAACAAGTTACAGAATTTGTGGTCCTTAAGAAGAAAACTGGAATAGAATTCTGAATTTTTCATCCTATCTCTACCACCTCTACAACGTCAAGCCTGGAATTTGGTTTTCTTTGCTGCATTTTCTTCTAACCTTCAAATGTGAGCTCTCAGGAAGTACTTGGGGGTATGCCTTAAGTTTTTTCTGTATGGTCGATGATTCCAGTCTTCCCCAAGGTGCCAGTGACTTTGAGTGAGACCAGGCTCTTCAGCTTTTCTGGAAGTTGCCTAACCCACAATTTGAACTGGCTTTATCAGATGGTAGAAACCATGGTAAAGCAGCAAACAACATCTCTGTGTTCCTGAAACACGAAGGAGCTCCTGCCTAGGTAGCTGAAAGCTCCTTGGGTCATTGTTCAGTGCCTACTACTGTTTATGCGTGGTCTTTATAAGCTCGATTTTCTAGTTTTCTACCCAGAGAAGCAGATAAGCAGTTAAACGGAAGGGTTATAGAAGATTGCCAGAGTGAGGTACATACGAGCAGGAAGAAGTTACGAGTGACAGTAAGAGTGGAAGACATAAAAGTAGACCCATGAGCTCACTGAATGTGGCAGCCCAGAGGGCATTCAGGAGAGGGGTGTATATCCTACGTGCCTCAGTAGCCCCTGTAGTATAGTGGGCCCAGCAACTGACGTCCATAGTGATGGTCGTGAATCAGTCAAGATCAAATTATTTTCACTGGTTTTTCTCCCTTTACATTTCCATTTTATTTTATTTAATTAATTTTTAAAAAATGTTTATTTGTTTTTGAGAGAGAGAGAGAGACAGACAGCACAAGCAAGGGAGGGGCAGAGACAGAGGGAGACACAGAATCTGAAGCAGGCTCCAGGCTCCGAGCTAGCTGTCAGCACAGAGCCCGACATGGGGCTCGAACCCATGAACTGCAAGATCATGACCTGAGCCGACACTTAACCACTGAGCCACCCAGGCACCCCATCACATTTCCATTTTAAGTGGCTAAAAAATATATTGAGGGGCTGAAAGGCAATGGAAGGAGCACTGGGCTTGGAGTCAGAACATTTAAATTCTAATTCTAATTCTGCTTTTGTAAGCTTTATGACTTTAGGTGGTTATTTGGACTCTTAGCCTCAGTTTTCTTATCAGCAAAATGGGGGATATTAATTACAATCCTGCTTACCTCATAGGGTAGAGGCAATGTATGTAAGTATCTTGAAACCTATAAAGCACTGTATACGTGCATTATCATGTCGCCTGCTCATTTATGTGGCCTGCTCTATCCCAGGTGGTGGCGGATGAATGGCACAGTCCTGTTACAGACGGTAGCCTAGATAAAGCTGGAGGCCATGATGTCACTCACCTCTTTTTGCCACCTACAGCTTCATTGCACAATTGAGGGAGCACATAGGCAAAGTAGCCTTTGAAAAAGGGGCTTATTCTGTGCATTCTTAGATGTGAAGCTGTGCTGTTTGCAATGTCAGTACTGCCAGGAGCAATCCTTTTTGTCAGCTCCCCGAAGCTTCTCTTCTGGCCCCTATCCGGTATATTTTACACGCAGACCAGCGGCTGGATTAGGAAGGGTTATTTGTGGTCAGGCCATATATTTTTTTTTTTCAGGCCATATTTTAATTGCGTGGTCCGGTCCATGATATCATGGCCAGGAGAAGGAACATGGGAGTCCAAGTTTAGAGATGTCACCCGGACCTTCACCCAGCGTTGCAGGGCTTTCTTCTGCCTGCTTTCCAGAGAGGAGATGAAAATGACGTCCCCACATTGGCGACGAGGGGTGGTTGGTGACAGCGTTTCTGTGCTGCTGTTTCTCTACTCACTTGTTTTCCGTTTCCATCTGCTCTTGGCAGTTCTTACACTTTTTTTTCCCCTGTCAGATCCCTGTCTCTCCCACTCCCCCTAAATAAAATTGACCTTGGTTAGAATACCCTTTTCCATCAGCTCAGAGCAATTTCTCCAGTCACTTCTGCTTGAAATAACTGTTTAGGGACATTATTCAAGCAAAGCTTTTTTCCTTCACAGTTAATATGTGACTAAATAATTGCTTGGATGTTGATAAACATGTTTTTGAGATTCAATCATTTGTTAATTTAGTTTTTATAATGTTATGGGGGGTTTGAAGTGAGCACCGAGCAATTTTTCTCCATTTCGCAATGTTTCCCCTTGACTAGGCTGACAGTTCTCCTCTCATGCTCCAGCTCTGTGCCGGGCCGAGCCCCACTGAGTCCCCAAGTCAGGCCACTGGCCATTCTGTCTCAACCCTTTCTTGGTTGAAAATGACCTACGGGAGAGCATAATTACACTGATGTCTAATCAGAGCGTAATTCATTTGCCAGGGTAAACTGTAATAACATTAAACCGAATAGAAGAATTTTAGGAACGCAAACCATGACCGTGAGTGAGGTTATAGATCCTCAAAAATGTAAATTATTAATCAAACCACTCATCTGTAAGGCAGAGCTCTAGTAATCCCATTATAAAGGGGTGAATTTCTCATCAGAGCCAAGAAGACGCTTTCTTTAATTAGTGTACTTCTATGGCATGGACTCAAAGAGATATTTTGGTTACAAAGTTTTTTTTAAAATGCGATTCTTTAATGATTAGTGCTATTGGAAAAACAATTGGAGACTGGGCGTTTAAAGTCATTTCGGTTTCAAACTAAGAACTGTTGGATTCAATTCAGTTTCAAAATTCTGTGGCTTTCACAGAGCCAGAGGCTGGGGGAGTTGTAAACCTTTACTGTGCCCTCTATTGATTTAGAAAAGTCAGTCATTAGGCTGAAAACCATTTAATAAAAAGAGCTTTGGAAAATGACTCAGTGTGCGGGCGGGCGGAGACTGCTCTGGGGCCAACAGGAGGTGAGGAGATTATGCAGATTAATTCTTTACCCCAGCCTGGTCCTCACAATTCAACAGGGTTCGGACTCTGAACTCACCCCCTCTAGTTGCCATGCTCCTGCCCACCTTCTCACTAGTGGGCCCAACCAAGCAAATTAGAGGACATTGTCCCTGCCCTCTAGAAGCTTCCAGGAAAAATACCACTTTTGCCTCAACTGATTACTCCCCACCCCTCCCCCGCTGGGATTTGTTTACCTTCTGAAAACATATGTTCCTCCTCCTCTTTCTGTCTCACTGAGTTGCAGTACCTGATATTGGAGTAATGAAGCATATGTTTGAGAGATTTGAATTCTCCTGTCAGTAGAGTGGAGGTAGAAACGGTTTTCCTTTAAGCTGGAAGTGGTAACACAGAAATTAAAAACATCTCTCCCCCCCCGCCCCCCGTCAGCTGTGCGAGGCTGTGAGGGGCTGAGGGATGCTCTCGTGCCCCTCCTTTTCCCTCATCCCGCCTTCCAGCCAGGCGCCAGGTCTTGTTTCTTCCTTCACGCTCCCTCACACCTTTCCCCTCCACCCCCTTCCCCGCTGTCCTCTCTGGGTCTCAGTGGTCTCCTTGAGTGCATACTGATGCCTGCTGGCCCTGTCTCTGATTTGAGGTCCGCGCTCCGGGGGCTCCCACCGAGACTACCAGCAAAGGCGGGGGTTCCCGCCTTTGGACTCCTTTGCCTCCTGGTCCAGCTACGGAGTAGGGATTAAGAGGACTGGCTCTGGGCTCATTTGGGCTGGGTTTGAATGAGTCCGGGTGGGGATGGAAAGGACAAGTGGGATGGGTGGGGGGAGGAGAAGCTTGAGGGCCTGGGCCAACAATCAGACCTCCTCTCTGGACACGCACTAAGTCAGTGAGAGATGAGTGGAAAGTCTCCTGGTCCAACGTGTTCTGCCTGTATCTATCTCGCTGAAACCTCACAACAACTCTCTGAGGTGAATACTGTCATTAGCCTCATTTGGCCTCGAGGAAGCCTGGGTTTAGAGAGAGATGAAGTGATGTGGCGAACATCAGCCAATAACTGGCAGAGACAAGACTCGAACCCTGGCCTAGGCCCTTAGTCACCATACGTTATCCATCGCCTCTCTGTATTTTGTGTCACGGTCAATGGGCAACCTCCCCAGTTCTAGCTTTCTTCCTTGCGAGGGAATTCTGTTGCATTTAGTTGAAAACCGTTTGCTGAGCAAGACATGCTAGCATGTCTGGAGGTAGGCATTGTGGGGGGGATTCAAAGACAAAAACTACCTCATGCTTACCTTCAAATTCTAGAAAGCAAGGCTTTTATACATGAATAACTCGGGAACAAGGCATCCTAAGAGCAGTGCTGTAAGAAGTGTTTTAGCAGTTTTCTAGGGGGAGTAAGGATAGATTCAGGTTTTGTAGGGTCCAAAGCTTATACGGTCTGGAGGCCCTGTTTAAGAGCAAGAAGACCAAATGAAAACTACACAACGCCCATGGCTCTTGCTGGAGGAGGCTTGCACGTGTGGGTCCCTACAGCTTAGACTTGATTAGCTTCACAGAAGACCCACCTCTGTAGGGGGAGTGTGAGGTTGGAGAAGATTAATTCCAACTAGAGGGTAGAGGTTCTTGGAGGATATTGCTTGTATGAATTCCCCAGACAGGCATGGCTCTTGATCAAAGAGAAGGGCAGGTGAGGGAGTCAGGTAAATCAGTTCACTTCTTTTTCTAAATTAAATTAAAATTTGAACACTATTAATTGCCTACTAGATGCCAGCCTTCCTGGCCTCCCCAGCTGGCCCTGTGGCATCAAGATGCCGAGGATACATGCAGAGTGGCATGGTGTGCCAGACATGTTCTCTGGCTTCGGGCAGACTGGAGTCTGAGTCCCAGCTCTGCCATGTCCTCTCTTTGAGACCAAGAGCAAGTCACTTCTCCCCGAGCCATTAACTTTAAACAGGGTTAAATCAGATGAGGGCCGTGAAGACCTCAGCTCTCTGCCGGTCTGTAGGAATCACATGCATGGTAGCCATTTTTTTCGTTATTCCCTGTTGTACACTTGTAAGCCTAATCGTCGGTGAAGTCTATGGTATCTTTGCCTTGTAGTATTGACGGTCCTGTAAATAGCCCATACACTTTTTAAAAACTGCTTTTCCGTGCTTTAATATATATATATATATAATATTATATATTATAATATATATATTATAATATATAATATTATATATATTATATTATATTAATATATATTTTTATATATTTATATATAAATTATATTTTTATTTTATATTATATAATATATATATATTTAATTATATTAAATTTAAAAAAATTTATATATATTTAAAATATATATAAATTTAAATTTATATATATTAAAAATATATATATTTAATTATATTAAATAAAATATAATTATATAATTATATAATTATATTAAATAAAATAAAATTATATAATTATATAATTATATTATAATAATATAAAAATGTCCTAGTATACCCACTCCTAATCCTATCCCTCAGAAAAAAACCGGCTTGTAACATTTTTATGTGTTTTCTTCCTTTCTCTGTGTGTGTGTGTGTGTGTGTGTGTGTGTATATTTAAGACTAAATAGTATGCAGTTTCCAAATGGTCCCCGAGTGGTCTGAATGAGTTAACGTAGCCTCGAGATATGACTAGCAATGGCAGACTCTGATTTCATTGGGTTGCATTAGGAGGAGGAGCACAAAAATGATGAAAGAAAACCAGGATGTTTATGATGCTTCCCTCCTTCGGTTGAAGTTCTTTAGCATCAGTACTGGACCTGATTCACTGAAATGTCATCCTTGGACTAGAGCAGCTGCCACTATTTTCCCTCTCCTGGGATCCTGTGTTTTTCCTTTCGAACACTTACCAAGTTTGTAGCAATACATGCGTGCATATTTGGTTATTAACGTGGCTTTTCTGGAGAATGATCTGAGGGTAGGGCTTATGTGTATTCTACTTCACTGCTATATCCCCGGGTGACATATTAGATGGTAAATGTGTGAAAACACACACACATGCGCATGCGTGCACGTGCACACACACATAATTAAAATTAGTGGAATTAATAGAAACAGATTTCCAAACTCTTCCATTTCCTCTGTAACAAGTACCACGATGACCAAATAGAAAAACCTATAACCTGTTGCCTGCGGCATTTATGTTTGGGTTTTAAAATCTACTCAAATATAAGATCTTAAAAGTGTGGCTAATCAGTTGATGCTTGCCCATTTTGAGGTGGAGGGGCTTATGCATACGTGAGCCCCTGCCTCTCCTTATGGCCTTACCACCCCCTGGCTTGCCGGTTGGCTTTTCTTCCAGCCTGACCCCGGCTCTTCATGGGGCGCTATGAACAAGGCCCAGTGCCGTGGATTTATACCTGGTGACCAAGAATCATGAGAATTGTGACACCTTGTCAGCTTCTCCAGATAGGCTCTATGTATCATTCCTGGTTACTGTGAGCCCTTAAAAGTAAGAGCACAAATTTTCTTTCAGGGTATTCTTTTTATAAAAAAATAAGTTTTTACTACAGAAATAAGTACTACAGTAGTCCCCCCCACCCCTCGCGGCAGTCTGCCATTTTACTTTCCACAGTTTCAATTGCCCGAGGTAAAAGTGTAGTCTGGGATCAGATGATCGTCCTTCTGACACAGCACCAGAAGGTCAATAGTAGCCTAACACTATGTCACACTGCCTACATCCGTCACCGCACTTCATCTTAACCGTGTAGGCATTTCATCATCTCACATCATCCCAGGAAGAAGGGGGAGTACAGGACAATAAAATGTTTTGAGAGAGGGACCACATTCACATAACCTTTTTTACAGTATATTGTTGTCATTCTATTTTATTATTAGTTATTATTGTTCATCGCTTCCTGTGCCTCATTTATAAATGAAACTTGATCAGAGGTATGTACGTATCGGACAATACGTAGTCTGTAGAGCGTTCAGTCCTATCCATGTTTCAGGCATCCATAAGGGGTCTTGGAATTTATCCCCATGGATAAGAAGTGGGACAACTGTACATGTTTATCAGAGAAAAGGAAAAAACACAAAACCCCCCAAAAAGTGGAGAATAAAATGACCTGCACTTTAGCTCCCCCAGGATAACAGCTATTAACATTTTGGTATATAATCTTACATATTTTGGTTCGGTATTATACATATATAGGTGTATGTACATATTTTTCAAAAATGGATTCTATTGCTTTTTTGTGAGATACAGCCTTCTTTCCATGCCAGTAAAGTATTTCGATAATGCAATCAAAATACAGCATTTAGAGGCTACATAGTACTTAAGTCTTGTGGCTGTCTCATATGTTATTAATCCAACCTCTGTTGATAGAGATTTAGGTTCCTTGCAGTAAACCATAGCGAGATAAGTAATGTTCATGTAACTGAATATTTATTCACATCCTTAATTATTTCCTCAGGATAAATTCCTGGCATTGGAATTGCAGGGTCAGAGGCTATATAGTTTTTAAGGTTTCTCACATTTATTGCCTATGTGACTTCCATAAAATTGTATCTATTTTCACACTCACTAGCAATATATGAATATCTACTTTTCTGATCATTTGCCATTTTATGGTAACCCCACTTTGGGTGAAAAATAGTATTCTTTGGTTACTGGGGAGATTGGATGGTCACATGTTACCTTTTATCTTGTGATTTTGTTACTAATATTCTTTTATCATTGAAAAATTGAGCTATTCATTGATTCTTATTGAGATGCCCTTTGCTCATTGATTTGGAAGAACTCTTTGCATCTTCAGGATGGTAACCCATTTTGTATGTTAGAGATTCCATTTACTGATTTGCTTATTTGATTGTCCATTTTCCATTTTTTATGGAAGTTTAAAAACACCTTCAGTCAAATGTATCAATGTCGTCCTTTGGTTTTTAATATATTCTTTGATTCTGTACTGATTGGTAACAGCCTTGGCATGAATCAAAGATGTGTTCTGTTTCCTGTTCTGACATTAGCTGGGTGAAAATTGGTAAGTAATTTAAAGCATCTGAGTTTGTTTTCATATGTGCAAGATAACACCTGACCTGCCAACCCGCCAGAGCTTTTAAGGATCAAAAGAGGTAATGTATATGAAAATGCCTTGAACGTTTAAAGGATTATTGTTGTTGTTATTCAGCTATCCCGTGACACTGACCATTAATCTGAGTAAGTTCATGTTTACTGTACTGAAAATAGCACTGCCTTTTCTTTCCCCTGGATCGGAGACCTTTCTGGCCACGTAATAGAAAGTAGTCTTGGTCTCAAAGTACACTGGGGTCTATGCTCTGGTGGTTGGAAAGGTGCTTGGAGGTGGTGAAATGTTGCCTGCCACCAGTCTCTGCCTGGAGTGTGGATTCTGGGCATCCATCCCACCTTCCCAGCTGGGCAGATGGGCTCTGGCACTAGTCTTTGATGTAGTCTGTGTGTTTACTCCCGCATGCACCCACCCTTGAAGGGTAGCTAACGAAGTCCATTCAGTGAGGCCCAACGGTCAGTTCCTATCCAACAGAGTGGTAGGTGGGGGAAAACCTAAAAGCCTTCTGTCCACACTCCTCTTCTCTGGGGACTGGAAACACAGTACTCTTTCTAGCAATTAATATTTGAAAAGTGGCCTATCAGATAAATGAGTGGTTTAGCATAGTTTTGTGGTATACATTCCGGAAAGAGATGTTTATTGGGAGAAACTTTTTTTTTTTTAAACTATGAGATGACCATAATTCTCCCTCTCTAAATGCCAGATTAAAAATAAAATCAGAGAGGCAAGAAAAACAATTAAAGTATCTCATGCATCAAAGTAATCATTAGTAGAAAAACAAAGTATGTTCTTTCTGGCAATCTCCGCCAGATGGTTGAGATGGCTTGTAGTAGGAGAAGATGCTTAAATGATGCACATATTATTTCAAATGTAAGCTGGAGGGGTTTTGCTTTTGTTTTGATGGGAGGGGAAGATAGTGTACGCTCTCAAAATGTAAGCCCTCTTGAGGATCAGGCGACTCTGGAAAGTTGGTGAGGTTAGGCATCTGAACTCATCTGGGTCACTTCCACGAAGGGGGAGTGAGGCTCATTTACTGAAAGTCTACCATGTGCCAGGTTTGATTATTCTTGATAACAATAATGATATTGCTACGTATGATTCTCTCTGCTTCACAAGATGTGGAAACTGGAGTTGAGAGTCAGTAAGCAATTTGCCATAGGCCACATAACCAGGACGTGGCAGCATCAAGTTTCTAACTTCCAAGTCATTTTCATTGAGCCACACTGTCCTCCTTGGCGTTAGAAGATGAAAATAAGCCTTAAGAACTCATAAAAATGATCATGATCAGAGAGAGTTTGAAAAATAGAAAGTGCTGTTGGAATACGAACATTTGTTTTTTCTGGAGAATTTGTTATTTCTGGAGAAGTAAACAAGATGCCCCCAAGAATGGCCCCCCAATTTTGTTTGGCAGAAGGCTTCACATTTCTTTGATGTGAAAGAGTTCTCTGTCGGGACACACTAGGGTGGGTTAAGTGTACCCTGAGTATTGTGTGGCAGTGTGGCAACCTTTCCTGTTGCCTCATAAAGCGTCACACACACACACCCTTTGGAGTTCATTTTAGTGCTTTGCAGCCTGACATCTAAAGGGGCTGCTGCTCTGACAAACACAATCTGGCCAGATGTTATTATTTTGCACTACATTTAATTTCTTCCTGCCAAAGATTTAGACTTCTTTTCCCTGATAAAGATCAGGGGAAATTGTCTGGTATTTACAAAATCCCATCCAGGCGTATCTGTTACAATGTTCACTTAACAAAGTTTATTAGATTATTAGGGCTTTAAACCCTTGGGCTCTTTCGTTATTGAAATTAAAAAAAGAAAAACCCAAACATCTTCAACAAATTTAAGTGGCATAATTAGACCCTGGACTTGTGTTACAGGCAATTTGGAATTATGAAAATGATTTAAATAGTATTTGCTTCCTGAGAAACTTGCTGAGTTTGACAGGGATGAAAGGAAAGTGGTTATGCTCCTCTGGTCTCCCGAGTTAATGGGGAAAGTGATATCTGGAACCAAAATAAATTTGCTGTAGTTGGGTGGTGAAATTATTCCCATAAGTAGTCAGCCGTCCCACACAGGGCCTCTCTTTCTTGGCCTCGTTAACATGTGGGCGCTAAAGTATTAGAGGGACATGCGGGTTTGTCACTTCCTTGCTCATGAAATCCGTGTAGGGTAAACACTGAACCAGGCCCCTTAAACTCGAATTCCTGGTGTATACCCATGCTCTCCTATACGTAGGTAGATCATAGTAGAAATATTCAATGTTTCCAAGATATAATAAGTTATGGTTTGTATACACTGCCACTTTCCTCAAGGGATTTCAGTGTACGTGGCATACAACGATTGTATTTCCACTCATATTCCAAGTTGAAAGTTGTGGGAATGGAGGCATAGGAGGCTTGGGACTGTGACCTGAATGAATCACAATAAGGAGCCAGTAACTGGTCAGGAGCTTCAGCTCTACGAAGTACACGGGATATTGAGGCTGAATAGACCAAAGCAGCCCACTGAGGATTATTTGTTTTGGGGAGTGGAGTGGAGCAGCACTAATTCAAGCACCAAGATTTTGGAACATCAAACTTTGCTTAAGAAAGAAGGAGGGCTGGGGTGCCTGAGTGGCTCAGTCGGTAGAGAGTGTGACTCTTAATCTCAGGTCGTGTGTTCAAGCCACATGTTGGGTGTAATAGAGCTTACTTTATTTAAAACATTTTTTAAAGTTTATTTATGTTCGAGAGCGAGAGTGAGAGCGAGTGAGCACACACACACACAAGCATGGGTGGGGGGAGAGAAGGGGAGACAGAATCCCAAGCAGTCTCCATGCTATCAGCACAAAGCCCTGTATGGGGTTCAGACTCCCAAATTGCGAGATCATGACCTGAGCCAAAACCAAGAGTCAGATGCTCAACCAACTGGGCCACCAGGCACCCTTTTAAAATATTTTTTTAATGTTTTATTTATTTTTGAGAGAGACAGAGAGAGCTACAGTGAGATGGGGGATGGACAGAGAGAGAGAGAGGGAGACACAGAATCTGAAGCAGCCTCCAGGCTCTGAGATGTCAGCACAGAGACCGACACGGGGCTTGAACCCATGAACCATGAGATCATGACCTGAGCTAAAGTTGGACACTTAGCCGATTGAGCCACCCAGGTGCCCATAGTAGAGCTTACTTTAAAAAAAAAAAAACAGGGGCGCCTGGGTGGCTTAGTCGGTTAAGCGTCCGACTTTCGCTTAGGTCATGATCTCGCGGTTCGTGGGTTCGAGTCCCGTGTCGGGCTCTGTGCTAGCTGCCAGCTCAGAGCCTGGAGCCTGTTCCAGTCTGTGACTCCCTGTCTCTCTGACCCTCCCCTGCTCATGCTGTCTCTCTCTCTCCTAGAAATAAATAAAACATTAAAAAAAAAAAAACAAACAAGAGAGAGGACTGTTTAAGAACACTTGATGAAAATGTTCATTATATATGCTAACTTGAGTGTTTTCCTCTATTGTTTATTTGCTTGGCATCAGACTAGGCATTTAACAAATAATTAAAGCCCAGTTCCTTAGAGACTATGTTAGAAATGTCTCACAATTAAACAAAAGCATAGTTGGCCTTTTTCTTCTTGTTTTGAAGCTCTTTATGTGAAAACTGTAATCGTGCAAACATATGTTTATACATTAGATATATAGGCAATAAATGCTGAAATGGCAGAAGTGAACTCAAGGCGGGAGGTAAACATTTTGTAAAAATTAATGATCTAGAGTGAACTCTCATTAACGCTGGCTGTGTTAATTTGAATATTGTGATAATTTGACTTGGACTGAAGTTTACTTTCATCCCATTTATGAAGAAAGAATCTGATAAACAAATTAATAGTGTATATAAGATTTGCAGGAAGCCATGTTTAACTTGCTTGAAGGACTTGAGCAAGCCCATTAATTAGCTAATTACAACAAGCTTTGCTTATTAAAGCAAGCCTGATAGAACCTCTACTTAGAAATGCTTTATTAGCCGCAAGTTTGAATTACTTCAGGTATGGAAAAATAATAAAAGGTAGTGTCGTGTTTAAGACAATAGATTCCAGGGATGCCTGGGTGGCTCAGTGGATTCAGTGTCCGACTCTTGATTTTGGCTCAGGTCATGGTCTCAGGGTTGTGGGACTGAGACCTGCGTTGGGCTCAGCACTGAGTGTGGAGACTGCTTAAGATTCTCTCTCTCCCTCTTCCTTTGCCCCTCCCCTGCTCATGCATGCATGCACTCTCTCTTCCCCCCACCTCAAAAAAAAAAAATAGATTCTGGAATAAATTGACTTGAGCTTGAATCTTATTTTTTTTTTATTTATTTTTTTTAATGTTTTATTTATTTCTAGGAGAGAGAGAGAGACAGCGTGAGCAGGGGAGGGTCAGAGAGAGAGGGAGTCACAGACTGAAACAGGCTCCAGGCTCTGAGCTGGCAGTCAGCACAGAGCCCGACGTGGGGCCTGAACCCACGAACCGCGAGATCATGACCCAAGCGAAAGTCAGAAGCTTAACCGACTAAGCCACCCAGGCGCCCCTTGAGCTTGAATCTTATAACCTAGAGGAGTCCACCTAACCTCTCTAAGTCTGAATTTCCTCATCTTTAAAACAGAGACAATAAATAATAGGACCTACCTAACCATACACGATTGTGAGAACGAAATGGTATAACCCATGCAAAACTTAACTTAGAATGGCGCCTGGTACGTAGCAAGTGCTCAGTGAATGTCAGCTGCTGTTTGCTATTCTTGGAAAGTAGTTGTAAATCCCACTTCACTAACTTGCATTATCCTTTCCTTCATCAATTCAGGTTAGTGAAGGTGTTCCAGGAAAACATCCTATTTGTTGAGCTAGCTGTTCCCAGAATTTGAATGAGACTCCATCTGATCACAGTAACTTAATAAATTGGCCTTCCTATTCTACAGGCCAAATATATACATGGAAAGGGATGATTATCAGGTTCAAAGTGTTTTCAGTCTCCCAGGAGGGAAATTTTTAATTGAACAGGTTTTATGTTATAAGCTTAGTTGACCATCAGTTCATGCTGTAAAGTTATTTTGGAGCCTGAAAAACTACCAAGAGTTTAACATGTCTGACTATTTTATTATAACATTTCTTTTTTTTACGTTTTTATTTTTCAGAGAGAGAGAGAGAGAGAGAGAGAGAGAGAATGAATGGGAGGGAGGGGCAGAGAGAGAGGGGGACACAGAATCCAAAGCAGGCTCCAGGCTCTGAGCTGTCAGCACAGAGACCAACACGGGGCTTAAACCCATGAACCATGAGATCATGACCGGAGTCAAAGTCGGACATTTAACTGAGCCACCCTGGCGCCCCCTATAATGTTTCTAATACTATTCCTTATCTGTTACCCTGATGACACTTTACTACACAAATGATGGGTGTTAATTTTAGAAGTGAAATTAGTAAATACTGGGAAATAGAAAAGAGACTATAAGCATCACCCAGAGTATTCACACTCAGAGAAGTCAACATAGGCCTTCTACTTGTTCTCTGCGTGTATCCAAACACACACACACACACACACACATAGATTTTACAATAAAAATGGAATCACACTGCGCACTAGTTTCCAGAGTGTGCATGCTGCCTTTAATTTCAGGTGTGCCTTCAAATAGGACGTTAATCTGTGATCACAAGACAGACTTGAACTTGAAAAATTGCATATAATTTTACATCTGAGCATCCTCCTCAGATCCATTTCTGTGGAGACCAATAGTAATTCAGCACAGAGAACTTGGCTTCATTTATCTCCGTAGGTCCATTATAATTCAGACCTGATGTGTGTGTGCACGTGAGAGAGAGATGGGGGCAAGAGAAAGAGAGAAAGAGACAGAGGTCTAGAGACAGAGAGAGGGGACGCCTGTGTATTCTGGGTGGAGGCTCTCCCTGTTGTGTGGTCTAGTGACCAGAGCATCGGACTGTGAGTAAGAAGATATGGCCCGTAGCTCTGACTGCATCATGACTCACAGGGTGACCTTATGCAATTAATTTCATTTTTCCGGGCTTTAGTTTTCTTATATATAAAATGTGAGGGTAGGCCAGATAAATTCTACAGCTGCTTGCAGCCCATAGTGTTTGAGGTTTTTTTTTTTTTTTTAAATCAAACTCGCCTGTCTGCCAGGAAGGACCCAAGGCTCGAGGAAGTCTTCCTAAAGAGAGGGAAGGTGATGAATCTCAACAGTTTCTTTGGCGCCAGATAGACCAAAGGCTGTAATTTTCAGCCTATCAGGAGTTTGACTTTTGGAAGTGCTAAATCCTCCATTAGGAATAAATGTGGAAGCTCCAGGTTATTTATCGTTATTTACACTTTCCATTCATAACTGTCAGTGTCAAAGTCTCTGTCGACATAACTGCGTCAATGAGGTTAGCTTTAATCAGTTTAGTGGCGGCTAAGTCACAAATATATCAAATAGCCAATCATAACGCAGCAGTCCTCTAAAGCCTGACTGAATTATTTATTTTGTTATGATGAAAATGTCTGGGCTTTATTGGGTTTTCTTTGAAGAACTTGATTTGGCTTGAAGTCTAGAAGATAAAAGATCAGTGATTGTCTCTCAGATTTTTATTCTGCCTTCCTTCAAGGCTTTTCATTTTTCACAAGCCGTTGTTAGCACTTTTAAGTCAAGGTGAGAGAGCTGTGATATTTTTTATCCTAGGGGTTTAAGCATGTGTGAAAAACTTTTACCTTTGATTTCTTGTCCCGTTTCTGTCATATGGAAGGCATGTGACCTTGAACTAACCGTTCAACCTATCTGAGCCTCATTTTCTTCATCTGTAAAATGGGGATAATCTTAGTCTTGCCTAAATTTCAAATTGTTATGAAACCCAAATAAGATAATGCTTTAGTTGTCATAAAAGTGTAAGGTTTTTGATTATTATCATTAAGTGTAGCGCTATTATTTAGGCTTTCAGAAGGTAGGTCTGACTTGATGTAACAGATATGATCCTGAAAAATTACGTGGAAGTCAGTTTTACAAATCAAAACTCTTCTTTGCTTACATTATAGCCTAATATATTACCCAGAAAATTTTGTCCTCCAGAGGTCATTAAAAAATTAAACGATCCTGGCTGGCTCAGTCAGTTGGGTACATAATTTTTGATCTCTGCGTCCTGGGTTTGAGCCTACATTGGGTCGAGTGGTTATTTTAAAAATAAAATCTTAAAAAATTTTTTAATGTTTATTTATTTTGAGAGAGCGAGAGCAAGAGAGCGCGTGCGCGCGAGTGCACTAGCAGGGGAGGGGCGGAGAGAGAGGGAGACAGAATCTGAAGCAGGCTCCATGCTGTCAGTGCAAAGCCCTACATGGGCCTTGAACTCACAAACCTTGAGGTAATGACCTGAGCCAAAGTCAGATGCTCAACTGACTGAGCCACCCAGGTGCCCCCAAAATAAATTATTTAAAAAAAAATCAAGGGACTCAACAACCTTAAAGTCATATTCAACTGAAAAACAAACAATATTCAAATAAAACATGAGCTCTGCAAATCTTATTACAGACAGTGCAAAAAATATAGCTCCAGAGACTCCGAAAAGGGAAATAATTCTTCTTGCTTTCAAGATGCTCAGGACCTATTTGAGGATAGGATGGCGTGGTGGAGTGGGCCGCTGGCATTGGGGAGGTCAGTGAGAGGGGAAGACAAACAGGAAAACATTTAAAATATAGCTTTCCTGAACAGTCTTCTCTGTGTCAGTCCACGTAGCCATTAGCAACGCCCACCATACCCTTAGTCTTCTGTTTCCACACATCTTTAACACAGACAGCGGAACTGTAGTGGAAGTGTGCCTTTGTACTTAGAATAAGTTGTGTGGTGTCTCTGAGAATCACTGTTGTTTCCTTTTCTTCTACCAAGCCGTTCCGGGGCCCTGCTTACCAGCATAGCAGGAAAGAAAAGAGATAAGTACCTAAGGCCAAAGCAAAACACAAAGGAAGCAAGATTAGAAAATTGAGAAGCGTGGAGAGAGGACATTTGAGTAGGGTAACATGGTCACTAGTAGGAAGGAAGTGTTTCAGGTTTGCAAACTGAGTTATCTCATGTTTAAGTTGAGTCATGGCTAATTAATTCTCATGTGCTAAAGCAAATTTGCATGTATTGAGTATGTACTAACTGAGAGTGACATTTACTGGAAACTGAAGAGCTAGGTGGTTTTATTCCTGACATGACTGAAGCTGGGCTCCCAGGAGTGATTTTCCAGCCTCTTCTAACTGCAAGACCCTTGGAAAGCTCAGCCCGCGGAGAAGCACTGGCCTTGAAATCAGAACACATAGACTCTATCCCCAGCTGGGTTATGTTCTAGCCCTGGGACCTGCAGCGAGCCATCTGAACCCCTCAGGAGTCTCTCCTGAATCTGCAGGTTAGGCTAGGTTTCCCTGCCACACCGCTCTGTTCCCACCTAACCCCCACGTCCATCCTCTGCCCCAGGACTGACCAAGCTCAAAATAATGTGCTTCGGGTGGGGGTGGAGGGGCAAGGGGGATGTCTGTCCCCTTCACTGGACTGAAAGGTCCTCCAGGGTCTGGTTTGAGTTCCTCTCCTCATCTGTACCCCCTAGTTCAATGTTGGTAGGTGGATGCACACACACAGCAAGCAGACTTTCAGTGGATGCTTGTGGAACTTCATGCAATTTCTCTAAACTGGAGGTTTCTCATCTATATAATGGAACTACTATGTCTGATCTATGTTAACTGTGGGAATATGAAGATGTGTATATTAAACCGCACATTAGGGGCACCTGGCCGGCTCAGTTGGTAGTGTGTGTGACTCTTGATTTTGGGGTTGTGAGTTCGAGCCCCACGTTGGGTGTAGAGATTACTTAAAAATAGAATCTTAAAAAAATGAAAGTGAAATTGCATATTATACCAAACAGCACTATACACACACTTAGGTAAGGGACTGTTAGCAATTAGGGTTGTTATGTGTAATTCACATCTTAAAATACAGGGCTAATTTCTTAATGGAATTTGGGCCAATTAACCATGCCGAAGCAGTTTCTTTGTCCAAAGTGAGCAGACTAGCACATCAGCTTTAACTGAGGCCCATGGATGGGTTGCAGTGGGTCCTCGAAGCCGTTGTCATGGTATGTAAAACTTTTGGTATTTGTGGCTCCTTTCCTAGAGAGATAGCACAGAGCTTAAATCATATTTGTAATAGGATCCATGTTCCCCAAAACACTTAAGAACACAAAGCTAGCTAATCTCTAAAACTTCATTCAGCTTTAACCCTATTCTATAAAGAATCCTAGTCTAAACAAATAGATTTAAATTTATGATTATTTAAGGGCTCAAATGAGTAGTGTCAGCTATTGGAACATCACTAAAGTCAGGGTTCCCAGATGCAATGATATCCCTGTGGGTCCTGACCATTGGCATACTCTTCTGGTACCCAGATCCCTACTTGGCTCGAGGGAAGAACTATTGTTTCGGATATCGCCTCTCATCTCCTTTCCCAAATGTGGTTATTCCATCCTCACCTATATTGCTTTTAAGAGGGGCTGGGATTTGGTCTGCAGAATTAGAAGCTTTACTCATATGTTTGTCAACGGAGTGCAATAAATAGCCTTTAAAGAAATGGAATGGCAATAGCGGAGCTAAGCCCAGCAGAGCGTGAGCAGAGGTCACCATGCAGGAGTCCAGCTGTGTTTGTTCTGACCATAATGAAACCACTGTATGCCGTTTCATTCTCTTGGGAAGCGATACCATTAAAATCCCAACATCTGCAGAAATAGCAAGGTTGATTCACTTGGTTATGTACACTGAGCTTTCCATTTTAGTAAAGAGAGGTAGAAGTCAAACTATCAGATTAAGAAGTATGGACAGTTCTCACAGTGAGTGGAAGGAAGTGATCCATCAGATGTTTTAGAATCCATTGCTGACCCTGGGCTATATGGGCGTCACACCTTAATCTCTGGGGTGGGGGAGCACCCTCCAACCAATCACTTAGAAGAGTACAGTGGGAAAAACCCCCCAGGAGGCAGAAGAGATTTTATTCATGGCTCCCACACTAAGCAGATAGCATAATGTTGGGTCAGTCTCCTCCTGATGATGAGCCTCTTGGGCTGCCTGTTATCTAGGGGCCCTTTCCAGAGCTGTTGTAATTATTGTTAATAAGAATTGTAGTAATAATAGTGAGAGTTTCCGTTTATTGTCTGATGTGTGCCATTAGGCTAGGGTTTTAGAATAAAATTGATTTAATCCTCACAGCAGTCCTGTTAAGTAGGTGGTATTACTCCATTTTATGGGTAGGGAAAACTGAAACTAGGATTGGGTAAGTAAGCACTTTGTTCAGGTACTACTGTCTGCCCACCCCTTCCTGACTTCTCTTCCCAATCCTTAAGACCACTGCTCTGGTTTCAACCCTCAGCTGTAGCCTGCCCCTTTTTTTAAGTTTATTTATTTATTTTTGAGAGAGAGAAAGCACACAAGCAGGGGAGAGGCAGAGAGAGAAGGAGAGAGAGAGAGAGAGAGAGAGATTGAGAGAGAGAGTCCCAAGCAGGCTCTGCACTGACAGTGAGGAGACCAGTGCAGGGGCTGGAACTCACCAGCCTCGAGCATGACCTGAGCTGAAATCAAGAGTTGGATGCTTAACTGACTGAGCCACCAAGGCGCCCTTAGCCTGGCCTTTTCAACTGCTTCCTGACTGTCTCCCTAGCTCCAGTTTTAGGCCCTTCCTCGGGGGCTCATCTGTTTTTACGATGTAACTCAGGTACCACTTCTTCACGAATCCGTCCATAATCACCCTCTCCACTGGATTAGATTCCCCTCTTCCTTGTACCTCTGGTGTGCTTCATTAAAATCTAATGCTAGCCAATATTTCATAAGCATTTAACATCCACTGTTCTCAGCTCATATGCATTGACTCCGTGAATCCTCACAGCAACCATATGAAGTAGGTACCCTGGTTTACCGATGTTCGGTTCAGTTTGTGTTTACACATACTATGTTTGCCCCTGATCACAAAGCTATTACATACCCGAGCTGGAATTCAAAGCCCAGATGCACTTGCCTGAGAGTCTGGTCTCAGCCTCTTATGCCATAGTGTCTTCTGTCTCCAGTACCACCTTCACTGGGAAGCCTCTTTCTATGACTCTTTCCTAAATTACTTTAAAAAATAATTTGTGGGGAGGGGCACCTGGGTGGCTTTGTCAGTTAGACATCTGACTCTTGATTTTCGGCTCAGGTCGTGATCTTACGGTTCGTGAGTTTGAGCCCTGAGTCGGGCTCTGCAGCTGACAGCACAGAGCCTTCTTGGGATGTTCTCTCTCTCCCTCTCTCTCTCGGGGGATCTGGGTGGCTCAGGTTGTTTCAGCATCCCATTCTTGATTTCAGCCCAGGTCACGATCTCATGGTTTGTGAGATGGGCGCGCGCCCCCCCGCTGTCAGGCTCTGCGGTAACAGTGCAGAGTCTGCTTGGGATTCTGTCTCTCCCTCTCTCTCTGCCCCTCCCCCATGCATGTGTGTTCCCATGTGTGTGCTCTCTCTGAGAAGAAATAAACTTTAAAAAAATAATTTGGATTTATATAAATGAATTTAAATTTAACATAATTAAATATGTTTTAAGCTGAAAATGAGCAGTTCTCAGGCATGTTTCATAGACTTGAGGTCTGAGAATGACCCCAGGATCAGATAATCCTACATTTACATAAAGCTAAACATTTTAAAACATTTTTACTTCCATGGACACACGGTTCCTATTTTCCAGGTAAGAAAACTGAGGATCGAGTGGTGGGAAGCGACTTGCTTAAAGCAGAATTTCTCCACTTGATGTTGTTGACGTTTGGGGCCAGAGAATTCTTCATTGTGGGGCCAGGGCTGGCAGAATGGTTAGTGGTGTCTCTGGCCTCTACTAACCACCCCCACCCCCAGTCGCAAAAACCAAAAATATGCTCACACATTGTCACATGTCCCCTGGAGGCCACATCCACCTCCAGCTGAAGCCACTCACCTGGAATCTCATGCTGGCAAGTGGTAGTTGGAAAACTGGCCTTTGAACTTGGTAATCCAGTTCTCTTAGTTCTGTGAGTTGGCTCCCATCTTTCCTTCTGATGAGGAAGATTGTGGCCCGGAGGTGATTTTGTACATTAACCTTTCTTTCATGAAGTGTTCTTTTTATACGTAGAAATTGGTGACTAACCAAAGAGGAGCTCACGGTGATTTACTGGGGTGCTTTGGTGCTTGAATCCTGTTATTTGATGCTGCCTGATTTTCTCTCCTTAACCAGTGTGGGTCTGCGTGCACGCGTGTTGTGTGTGCGTGCGTGTGTATGCGTGCGTGTGCCCGTGCATGTTTTCTAGGAGGATTTGATAGAAAAGGACATGTGTATCAAGGTTTTATTGCCTGGAGGCTTATGTGAATCAGCACCTTCATTTTACTGAGTTCCTGTTTGCCTGAGTTCCTCAAGTGCCAGGTTTTCTCCATCAGAAGTATTTACCGGACAACGTCCAGCATTTTGGTAGGTGCGTTATGTAAATTTATGGGCGAGCCCTGTGCTGTTTCTCATGAGAAGGCTTTTTTATAAGGCCTTTTGCTTCTCCCAGGGTTTTGACCTTCTGAGAAAATTGCTTATTTATAAACTATCCCTCCGTGTAGGGCTCTGCACTACTCTGAGAACCAGTCTCCTCTGCAACCCCTTCACCCCAAGAGAGAGGATGGGAACGCCCTGGGTAGAGCAGGGAAGCTAAAAGGGCCTTCACCAAGGCCCTCTCAGCAAACCCGGGGGAGAGAGTGAGGATTTCTTCCTTTTACATCTTTGATATATTTTTTTAAGCTGCAAAGGCAATTTTCTGATTTGGGAAAATGCATACACTATTTAGACATACAAAAGAAATCATATATATGTAAAGGTGGGGGAGAGGGAGAGAAAGTCCCCAAACACCCCTTCTCCTCTGTCTTCTTGACTTCGCCAACTGCAAACACCACAGTTAGATGTGTGTAACCTTCCAGACTTTCCCCACGCCTCTGTGTACACATGTCCATACTCAGTTCGCTCATACACACGAGTTTTCCCCCTACCTAAATGGGCCCGTGCTGTTTTGCCAACATACGTTTTCACTTCGTAGATCTTTGGATCTTTCAAAACATGTACTTAAAGACTTTGTCCTGTTTTAAAAACGGCCGCATAATATTCCCACCCATCCATTCCCCTATCGGCACACCATTTAGTGGATGTTCTTTCTTTCTTTATTTCTTTTGTCTTATGCAGAGTGCCCACGGGAATGTCTTTATTCCCACCTTTTCATGTACCTGAAAGGCTATGCCTTCAGCAGAACCCTCTAGAAGTTGGAGTGCGGGGTCCGGGGAAAGGTTTCCAGGGGCAATGGGCCAGTATTGCACGCTCTGCCGCGTCCCAACGTGCAGAGAGTTCTAGGAGGTTTTCCGTAGCTCACTGGGGAAGCACCCACTTGATCGCATCAGGGGACTGACCCTGAGCAGTCTGCCTTGGAAGTGGTGTTCTCTTCGGTGAGCCGACAGCCAGGGAACACCAAGCTCTGGTCGCCGCTGGCCTGTTCCGCTGCCTCGAGCGGAAAACCTAAATCCTGGTGTCTCAATGCAGGCTTGCATTTGGAGGCCATTTGTGGTTAGATGCCTCAAACACTGGATTTGTTCTGTTTCTGACCGCTATTTAGTGAGCAAGTACTGTATGCCAGCCACTTCTGGGCCCTTATTCCTCAAAACTGTAGGCCAGTCTGCCTACGGGCACGCTCTGTGTGATTTTTATATCTTAATGAAGGGCTCATAGAAGAACTGCTTTGGTTTAAATTGAGTTTCAATTATTATTTCACAAACAGTCCTTTTCAAGTGGGTTAGGTCGTTGTTTGTTTTTTTGGTCCTGTCCAGATAAATCACTCTCTCTATAGAAAAACATCAAATTCTGTTTTCACAGAGGGCAGGGAAATAAGTTGTTTACACATCACCATTTGACTCCCCTCACCCCCGTCCTCATTGCAAACATCCCAGCCACCCAAGTGAAGTTTATTTAAACTCCCAAGCTACCCGTGCAAACAGGACGCGTACAGCCGAGGGGTTTGGAGAGAGAAAGGAGTGGGATTGTCTCCCACTTCCGTAGTCACTCTGCCCGGTTCTGCATCTTTCTTTTCATGTGTTAATTCACTACCCAGAGGTTTGGTTTTAGTTCTGTGTCCTTTTTCAGCTCTGTAAATTAGGCAGGTGGGTCCATAATGTCAGAGTATCTCTGAGTTGATAGGGAGCTTTACAGGTCATCAAATGCAACACTCCTACCTCTGTGTGTGACTGCTCTGTACAGCGTATTTCGAGAGAATCATTTGGTCTTGGAGTGGAAACAACTTCTGATGGAAAACCCACCCCCCCTATGAGGCAGCTCCTTTAATTTTTGGTCAGCTCTAATTGCTAGTTCTTATGTTTGTTGGACTTGGATCAATCTCCTTGTAACTCTTTCACCGTACCGCTTGCTCTCATGTGGATAAGCTTCGACTTGGTACCTATTCCTCGAGATTTGGTGCCCAGAATTGCCCCGTGCAGAGCCCAGGGCAGTGATCTCTGCCTGTAGTCTACATGCTATACTTTTGGTGAGGCAGCCAGCCCGAGTCCGTGCGCGTTCAACTTCCAAGTCAGGCAAAATTCTCCCAACTGTTGTCACCAGCCTTCGTCCCATGCTTGGGGTGTTGTACTTATAGGGGCATGACATCTCGCTAAATTGGAACCAAGATTCTCGCCTGCTGAGATCACTAGGGTGTCAGAATGGGTGAACTGTTCCTTCCAGCTTCATGTCATTTGTAAACTAGATCAGCGTACTGTGTGTGCCATTATTGCAGTCATTGATAGAAGTGCTGAGGGGAGCAGATCATTTGGTTCCCCATCAGAGCCTTCCTCTCAGATTGGCATTAATCTGTTAACTAGCACCTGTGGGGACAGCCATTCCAGCAGCAAAGGAACCAGCCAGTGGAATTCTTTACCATTCCCAGTAGCCTGGCTTGAACACGATTGCTCGCTTTGTCCCGGGCCCGCTTGGAACCCAGAGGCAGCCTGTCCACTGTCTTCGTTTGGTTTTCAGCCCAACACTCCCATCATAAAAGGAAATGAGGTTAGTCTGGCATGAGTTGTTCTTATAAAGCTATGCCAGCTTCTTGTGATTGCTTCTTCTTTTTTGAAATGCTCACAAATCTTCTGCTTGATGATGTGTTCTGAACTCTTGCTCGGGATTGATGTTAGACCAGTGAGATTATTATCTGTGACAGCCACTTTTCTCTTCCCCTCTAAGAAATGCGAGCATCAGAAGGGCTTTGGATTTGCTCGCGCTGCCCACTTCCTCCATGCCTCTGTTTCCACAGATACCCATCTTTTTGTCCCCTTTCCCCACGCTGGGCTGACTTTCTCCTCCTTTCCATTCCCTCACAACCCTGCCCTCAGTTTTCCTAGGTGAGAGCTCTTAGTGTGGTAATGGGCGCTAATGGGCTAATGTGTTTTTGACAATGAGTAATCTCTTTGCTTTTTGAGCAGGGCCTAAATCCCAACGTGTGATTAGAATGGTGGTAATTTTGGGCACCATGGCAGGTTATTAATGTAGTGTGGGAGGCTAAAACCTTTTGTTTCCCCTCAAATAGGTGACCACCATTTACACTCCACGTATGGCTTTCTGCCAATTGTGTTGGGGGCGATTTCAAGCCAAATTGATTGGCTAATTGCTTGTGGTCATCCAGCTTTTCAGCTGCCTGTGTAGCATCCCTGGAGGTAATTAGCACTTCCAGAATTGGGGGCGAATTGGAATTATTCATGGTCATGGCTTCTGGAGTGGGAGCAGGGGGCCGCCCTAGCTTATAGTTATGAGTGAATCATTTTTACTTTAAAATGATTACTGAGGATTGGTGAGTTTCTTTAACAATTTTTAAAAATCCATTATGGAGGAGTTTGATATACAATTGCCTTCTAGAGTCATTTAAAGTGGCCAGTTGGGTTCTATATATTGTGAGATAAACTCATTGGTAGGAAATAGCTTCAAAAATGTCGAGCATTTTCTAAAAGCGACTGGAATTTCAATTGGAGCCCTGTACCAGAACACACACGGTGGAATATTTTTCAGCCAGTGTTATGCTAAAAAGTATAGAATACATTTTTCATTAAGAGTGTCTTCATATGTAAATGCCACGTAACACCCACTGGGATCTGACAGTGATCCCCAAATTTAGAATCCTCGGAACTTCAAGGTGATTTCCCTCTTTTAAAAAACAATGTTCTTGGGCAACTTATAGGACAGAGCGCGACCAAGCAGAGCATCTCAGGACTCTGCTATTCCCCCTCCCTGAATGTGGCATTTGTCAGTGTTAGTCAGCACTGAAATTCTACCTGTGGTGGTAAAGGGAGGCCTAGAGTCATCTGCTTGTTTTGATTCTTCCTCTTTCATAAATTAAATGGGAGCTGATGTTATCATCTTTGGAAGATCCAGCTCCAGGGTGATATGCTCTTGCAATGCAAATAAACAGCAGGTTTGGGCCGCGGCCGAGACTAGGGCTCGGAAGCGTTAGCCCAACCAGCTGTTAAGTTCCAGTTCTTCCCATGCTGTTCAGGGTGGTCCCGCGGTGCTTGGACCTGCTGGCTGGGGTGTACTGCCTTCCTCCTAGGGATTCTTCTAGTTTCCCCCCTTCTGTGTTAAATTCCCAGCCTTGACTAATGCTGGAATTCAGGGAAGGCTAGAGGAGAAAAGGCAATAATTCCTTTCCTCTGTCTTCCCAGTCACCAGACAAGCCCTACCCCCTATTTCAGGATGAGGTGGGGTTCTAGAGATGGCATGATTTAGACAGATTCTTTCTTAAACTCTTGCTTTGGAGCATCTCACAACCCGGGCAGCAGCGCCTGAGATGGCCCGAGTCCTGTGTCTCTGATCAGAGCTCACAGCCTGCTTTCTCTACTTCCTGTTTTCAGCAAGTTTGATTTTTACTTTCACTTGCTTGTCTACTCTCACCCTGTCTCTTCTCTCTGACTAAATGGGTCAGATTTTGTTTCCTAAAAGGAGATTAAATTGCTCTTTGCTGGAAAAGATAAACAATCGCTGGCATGGTGTGTGTGTGTGTGTGTGTGTGTGTGTGTGTGTGTGTGTGTGTGTTTGGTGTGTGTGTGTTTGGTGTGTGTGTGTGTGTGTGTGTGTGTTGGCAAGGGATGCTTGGGCGGGGATTGTAAGGCTGCTTTTCTGAAGTCTGTTTTTAATCTTAATGGTTCTTTGAATTCAAATCCTGGCTCTGCTTCTATGTGACCGTGGGCAGGAGACCTCTGCTCCCAGACCTCCTGTTTGCCTATTTCCCCATCTTTCGAATGAATGGTAGAAGAATCGCATAGTGATGGAGTGAGGGCTAAGCGAATAAACTAATAAACTCTTGTGAGCTTCTAGCAACAGTGTCTAGGAGGGTCAGAGGAAAAGGTGGGCAGGGGTGGCGGCGGCGGTGCCTTTCTTGGTCACTCCCCGCCCCCCCCCCCACCCCCGGAGGAACAGACAGCACTGGGGAAGGTTGTTTTTGCCTTCCAAGGATCCATTGTGTGACCTGGAGGAAATTGCACAACCCATCTATCCCAAAACTGTTTCTGTCCCCGGAGAACAAGTGAGATCTGCTGAGCGGGGATCAATCAAAGAGCTGTCTTCAGCAGTGGGAAGTGTCATGAGAATAAACAGCTGGTCCCTCCACCCTGAACCCCCTCCTGCTGCTAAATGACTCTAGGGAAGAGGAAGCCAGTCATCAAAGGCTTCTGCCACCTGTGCACAGCTGGTAGTCCCCGAGGTCACTCCTGTAGTGACTGGAGGAGTTTAGAAAGTATCCACTGGGCCAAGTCACTGACATATCCATTCCCCTGAGGCTCTGGGGCTCCTCCGTCCTTCACTCTGAGCTGGGAAGCTGCTTCCTAAGCTGGGACACACTGGTCTAAGACTCCCCTAGGTCCTCCACAGTGCCATTTTGGGGGCAGCATCTCTTGAGAGATTCTCTATGAAGAAAAGGAGCAGGACTAGGCTTTCTTCCTCCTGTCCCACCAGCCTTTTGTTAAAAAAGGAAGACGAGAAAGTCATTTCCCTTGAGTTACTTGCTGCCAAGTGTCACTCTCCCAGGGGATCTGGGCTGTTTCAGCCAGACTTCCCTTTTCCAGGCTCTCAGGTTACCAAGCCAACTGGTAGTGTACAGGGCCCAAAGGCAGAGCTAGTCGTGTGTTCCAGATGGGGCAGAGTGGCCGGTGACTGCTAGAGGGCAGCAGAGGGCCAGGAGCAGGTCTAGAACTGCTTAGTAGCCAGATGGTCACCAGACTGGCTGAGGGAGCAGAGGACACCAGAGGCTCTTCATTGTCAGGGAAGAGGCAGGGTGGTCCCCAACCAGGGGAGGCATGCATATCCAAGAGGTTTTAACAGAACATAGCTGTGACCCCTTACAGAGGTCAGCTGGGTTGCTGTATATCCAACACATCGGTGTGGGTAAGGCCAAGGTTTAGTAAAAGGGGAGGGAAGGTCCATAGCCACAGGGATCAAATTAGAACCAGGGCTGGGTCAGATCTCAACTCAGGGTTGGAGTGATCAGGGTTCACGAGCTAGAATTGGGATGATTTGGCTCAATCATTCATTGAGGGTCTCTCAAGAAGACACAGGGATAGAGCTCTTTAATATCATGGACTGTAGAGTCACAGCAGAACTGGGGTTTGAATCCCTGCCCTGCCACCTGTTAACTAAGTGACTTTTTGTCGCTACTCAGCCTCTGTGCACCGCTCGGAAATCACGTGCACGATGCCCAAGATGTTTTTATGCATTTAGGCTAAGGGAATGTTTGTCAAGTGAATTGTTTTTATCCAGAGGTTGTTCTAGCAAGATTGATAGTAGCTCCCCACCTCTATGTTCTATTCCATTCAGTTTAGTACGTGTTCCTGTCCCTTTTCTGAGATGGTGCTGCCCAGCCACTGGAGGCCTAGTCGCTAGGGGGACGTGAATCCAGTGGACGGGGACCCAGGGACCATGGGAGAGGGAAATATACTTATCTGAGATAAGTAAATTCTTGTGAAAATCAGGAAAAGAGAATATTTTGATTTATTCTAACGTGGCATCTTCTGTATATTTTCATGACTCTTATAGAAAAAGCTTAAACTAAAAGAAACCCTGATTAAATGAATAGGCATTTTATGAATCTCAGGCAAGGCAAAGGTTTGAAGAATCTTGTTAAAATTAAGCGACTCTGTAAGTACAATGTGGTATCCTGACATAGAGCCTGCAACAGATAAAAGGCATTAGTGGAAGGCCCGGAGAAATCCAAATAAAGGCTGTAGTTTAGTTAATTGTATTGCACCAATGTTAATATTTTCATTTTGACATACGGTCCATGGTTTGTCATGGACCAAAAATCCTAGGGGAATTTTCATGAAACTAGCTTTGTAATTCTTCTGTAAATCTAAAATGGCTTCAAAATAAAAAGTGTGGTTTTTTTTTTTAAGTGGCCAAACTCTTACTTTCAACAGTGATGAGCTGTGCTTTAATTTTTATCTCACTGTACTGTGTTTGAAGATGTTTGAAAATACACAGGATTGTGATGGGGGTGGATTACAGTACTTTCTATCATACACATAGTTTTGAACTCTGCTCTTTGTCTTAACAATATATACTTGCACTTTCATATGCCATTAAAAGTTCACCTAACTGTAATTGTTAATCTGCATAGTGCATTGAACCAGCTTCTTACTGATGCACATTTAGGTTGTTTCCAATTTTGTGCTGGTATAAATAATGCTGCATTGAACACACATGTACATATATCTTTGTGCTCATTTCTGGTGTTTCCTTGGGAGCAGAGACCTGAAAGTAAAATTAGCACATCAAAGAATGTAAAATTGTTTCTTAAAGATTATTTTCTTTTTTTTTTTAATATTATTTTTGAGACACCGAACAGGAGTGGGGCGGGGTCAGAGAGAGAAGGAGACACAGAATCCAAAGCAGGCTCCAGGCTCTGAGCTATAAGCAGAGAGCCTGACGTGGGGTTCAAACTCACGAACTGAGATCATGACCTGAGCTAAAGACGGACACTTAACCGACTGAGCCAACCAGGTGGCCCAAAGAATAAAAACTTTTAAAAGGATCTTGATACCTAGTTACCACATTGCTCTCCAGTAGGTTTTGCCAATTTTTACACCCAGAAGCAGCATGTGAGTGCCCACCTCACTGTGTCATAATCAACAGTGAATCTTACTGTTAAGAGTAAGTACCCTTCTTCCCAATGCACTTGCCCTAACCTGGCCCCCTGCTGAGAATCTCAGTTTCAACCTGTGGTTTTATTATAGCCAAGCTTAGTTCCCTCTTCCCCCGTTCTTTTTTTTTTTTTTTTTTTACAGTTTATTTATTTATTTTGAGGAGAGCAGGGGAGGGGCAGAGAGGGGCGGGGAGAGAAGGGAGACGGAGAGAGGGACAGAAAGAGGGAGAGAGGGAGAGAGAATCCCAGGCAGGTTCCATGCTGTCAGCACAGAGCCTGACACAGGGCTTGATCCCACGAATCAAGAGATCATGGCCTGAGCCCAAACCAAGAGTCTGATGCTTAACCGGCTTAGCCATCCAGGCACCCCTTCCCTCATTCTTTTACCATTTTTGTATATAATTCCTTAACATGTAGCTACTTGTGACATGATCTTTTTCAGGAACGTATTGTAGTGATAGGTAACTGGAGATTCTCTTTCATTTCCAAGAATATTGTGAATTTAAGAGACAAAATTTTGATTCCTTTTGATATTTACACACACACACAGTAATATTGTTGAAACGAGGGCATTGGGAAAACAAGTGAAAGCTACCATTTAGGGAGTCCTCCAACCTGGGGTTTGGAGAACACCACCCTGGCTCGGACCAGGTTGACTAAGATACACCATCACCCAGCACTGTGCGTTTTCTCGCGTGGTGAGCAGCTTCCCAATAAACAGGACCAATGACTGAAATGTGAAAACCTGCAGTAGTGCGGTGGTGGGGGAAATGTCACTTTTTACTCCTAGCTCACTATGTTGAGCTCAGGGATGTCACTCAACACCAGTGGTCCTGGGGGAAAGCCTCCTGGCCAGTGAGCTGGTCTCCCGTTCTGCACAGGGACCGCTCTGTCAGAAAACAAACTGCCACCGCTGGGTAGGTGGTTCTTTCCGCTTTTGTCGCCCTTCACAGTCTCAGATCCTCTTGTATTTATAAGACTGCTTTAATAGTCTTGTCTTGTAATTACATCTGGAGACAGGAGACAGCATCTTTTGATAGTTCAAGTCCTAACGCATTTAAATTGCCCTCCTAATGCTGTAAAAGAGTCAAATTATATATTCTGGTTTGCACTAGACAGCAATAAATGTCAAGGTGCCATCCACTCTGGTATTTAACTCCTTGATGCCATCTGTTTTGGTGTTCTTCACTGGGACTATACACTAGTGTTTTCCCATCTCCTTGCTCGAAAGGATCAAGTTGGGAGATAAATTTCACTATTCAAAATATATTAAAAGGCAGAAGCAGTTTGTAAACATTGCCTTGGAAAGGTAGGCATAGCAATAAAGTCAAGGACAGGAACCTGATTCAGTAAAGGAAACATTTCACAAGATTGTCATCTACTTTATTTTTAAAGCTGCAATAAGATGTAACGATAAAAAGGCCACTGATGCATTTCAGCCAAGTGATATGAACTCTTGCTAAACCAATTAAACTGTCAGTATACTATGGTTTCACATTTTCTGTAACATACTAGGTCACCTTAGGACACTTAGTCACTTAGGACTTTTTACCACTGGTGCAAAATCAATTTGGCAATTTATAATCTTACATTTCATTATGAAAGTATATTATTCTGCAAGAAAGCCGCGGGAGAAATAGGAGATTTCTGAAGCCCATTCATTCCTCTCCTGTTCAGGCGGAGCCATAAAGGAATAAAACCAATCATGTTATCTGATGTTTTGAGACTTCTAGCAGTTTTTGATTAATGTGATTTTTTAAAAAGACGTACCAAGTATACAATTTCTAATGCCGGATGCAGTTCTGAATGTTCGATAAAATTGTGGACGTTAAAAAGTGAGAACTTTGACTGAAGAGCTCACTTTTCCGCCTACCTTTTTTTAGTTTTGAGCGTGTAGGCTGAAAGAACCCTGGGCTTAAACATGCCAGAGGGCGGGCTTTTTCAGTGCATTATATTTGGAGTTTGGAGCTCCAGCTCTCCTCAAAGAGATGGAGCAGATGGTTATTCATATTTAATACTGTCACATTTTTCAGTTTATTTTTTGGAAATTGTGAGTTACAGAATGATAAACTGAGAGGGGTGGGGGGAAAAAGAAGAGGAAGGGTTAGAGGCTTTGTTAAAATTATTATTAATTATTATTACTGTTAAACTTGCACTTGGAAATACCGTCCCTTTTCTTCTCCAGGACAACTTTGACACCACTTTTGAAGAAACCAATGGCGGTAATAAAGTACACATGACACAGCCTTAGTTTTAGGTTCTCATTAGCACAGTCAAGGGCAGATCTGTCCTCATAAGATCATGTAGCAAACAAGAACATAACTAACATGGACCATATAGCCCTTTTCTTCTGTTATGAACTCAACAAGGATTTCCTTTAACCCTCCCTTGGGACTATTAATCACACTTGTAAATACATCTCCCCGACCCCCACCCCCAAGCTTCAGTCAGATGTGTACCTCCGGCAACTATGGCTGCATCAACACTGAATCATTTAAATTGGAGATTTAAATTTGAGGTTCTCTTTCTTTATGGTTTAAGTCAGGGCTATAGGGTAGGCAGCGGGTAGCCCACTGTATTAATTTAGATTCAGCTTATGATAAACCATCTCTGCTTTGTACATGATACAGAGACTGTGCTACCCAGGTACTTGCCTGCCCCCATTGTCCTGGGTATTTCGACGCTTACTGGCATCTCTCTTATTTGTGTATTCTTTCCCAGACTATAGTCTGAACTCATGAGGACACACTGAAAGAAAAGAGAAGTGCAGAGGGGAACTTGCATAATTAAAAGGAGAAGTCACTTCGTACTTTCTGCCTTGCTGAGAATGGTATTAGAACTAGGTTTAACGGACTTTCTGTGCACCAGGTATGGGAATAGGCACTTGCACCTGCACTATCTCATTAAAGCTCACAGCAAACTTGTGAGGTAGATAATGTTATTCCCTATTTTATAGATGAGGTCTGGTTCAGAGAGATTAAGTAATCTGCCAAGGGCATGACCCTAGGAAGTGGTAGAGTTTAATTTCCAATTCAGAACGTTGACTCTAATCCCAGTATTCTGTGGCTTCGTCAGAGGTGTTTATTATTGTTGATACAGTGGGGCCTTGATAAGCCAGATTGCATAGGGAGCGGTAGTACACACCATAAGAGGGGTTTAGAAGGTAGGTGAATGAATTATTTTGGCTGTTTTTTTTTTAAATTAAGAATAATTTATTGGCATAATACCTATTAACTTTAGGAAATTAAAAAATACAGGTAAGTTGAGAAGAAAATTATTCACTCATGATACTAAGACCTAGAGATAACCACACTTAATAGCTTGGCTAATAGACTTTTTAATAGACTATATATAGATACACGCGTGCACGCACGCACGCGTGTGCACACCACACACACACACACAGACACAGACACACTTTTTATTTTAGAGAGAGAGAGAGAGTTGGAGCAGAGGAGAGGGAGGGGGGTAGCCGGAGAGAGGATCTTTTTATTTTTATTTTATTTTATTTTTTTCTTAAATAATTTTTTGTCAAGTTGGTTTCCATACAACACCCAGTGCTCATCCCAACAAGTGCCCTCCTCCATGCCCTTCACCCCCTTCCCCTCTCCCCCACCCCCATCAGTGCTCAGTTTGTTCTCAGCATTCAAGAGTCTCTCTCTCATGGTTTGCCTCCCTCCCTCTCCCCAACTATTTTTCCCCTTCTCCTGCCCCATGGTCCTCCATTAAGTTTCTCCTAATCCACCTATATGTGCAAACATATGGTATTTGTCCTTCTCTGCCTGACTTATTTCGCTCAGCATAACACCCTCGAGTTCCATCCATGTTGCTACACATGGCCAGATTTCATTCTTTCTCATTGCCATGTTGTATTCCATCATATGAATAAACCACGTCTTCTTGGTCCATTTGTCCATCGAGGGACACTTAGGCTCTTTCCATGTTTTGGCTATTGTGGAGAGTGCTGCTATGAACATTGGGGTCCATGTGCCCCTATGCATCAGCACTCCTGTATCCCTCGGGTAAATTCCTAGCAGTGCTATTGCTGGGTCCAAGGGGAGTTCTGTTGTTAATTTTGTGAGGAACCTCCACACTGTTTTCTAGGGGGGCTTCACCAGTTTACATTCCCACCAACAGTGTAGGAGAAAGGATCTTTAAAAATTTTTTTCATATTTTATTTGTTTCTGGGAGGGGGGAAGGAGGGAGACAGTGTGAGCAGGGGAGGGTCAGAAAAAGAGGGAGACACAGAATCAGAAGCAGGCTCCAGGCTCTGAGCTAGCTGTTAGCACAGAGTCTGACACGGGGCTCGAACCCACGAACCGTGAGATCATGGCCTGAGCCGAAGTTGGACACTTAACCGACTGAGCCACCCAGGCGCCCCAAGAGGATCTTTTTTAAAAAAATATTTATTTTGAGAGAGAGGGAAAGAGAGAGTGGGGATGGGGCAGAGACAGAGCGAGAGAGAGAATCTTAAGCAGGTTTCACACTGGATGTGGAGCCAGACGCAGGGCTTAATCCCACGACTGCAAGATCGTGACCTGAGCCAAAATCTAGAGTTGGAGGCTCAACTGACTGAGCCAGCCAGGTGCCCCACTCTTTAAACAAGGCTTATAATATACATACCATTTATACCCTGCTTTTTAAACAACCTAACAATATTTTGTGAACACTTTCCCATGTTATTACATAGGTGTCAACATTATTTTAGTGGCTATGCAATATTCTGCTTTCTGGGTGTAGCATAATATATTTAACCAATCTATCTTGCATATCTTAATGCAAACCAGTCCTCTGGGTCAAGAACGCTCCTCTGCTGTCATAAAATGCATGGTAATGTGGCTTGTTAAAGTGTTCCGATATGCATTTCATTATTAGGTAGCTATGGTTAAATGCACATAGTGTTACATACTTCTTTTCAAGTTGATGGTTTCTTAGGACCTGGCCCAAAAGTCTTAATTTCCACAGTTTCTGCTAAGACATCAACAGGCAATAACCCCCAACAGAGGCAGCTAGAAGGATGATGGCCAAACACACGGTGTAATTTAAGGGAAACAGAAAGTCTCTTTTTCCTGGAATTTTCGTTGGAAGAGTCCTCTGGGTCGAGCTACTGAAGACCTTGGTTAAAAGGCAGTTGTTCCGGGGCGCCTGGGTGGCTCAGTCGGTTAAGCGTCCGACTTCGGCTCAGGTCATGATCTCACGGTTCGTGGGTTCGAGCCCCACGTCGGGCTCTGTGCTGACAGCTAGCTCAGAGCCTGGAGTCTGTCTTCGGATTCTGTGACTCCTTCTCTCTCTGACCCTCCCCTGCTCACGCTGTCTCTGTCTCTCTCTCAAAAATAAATAAAAAACATTAAAAAAACATTAAAAAAAAGGCAGTTGTTCCTGTTTAATCAGTGTTGTGTCCATCAAATCAGTTTGGTATATCTGTAGAACAGACTATTATAAAACCAATCAACAATGAAGTTTTCAAAGATTATTGATAAAAAAAACCCATATTCATCTATGCTGCAATATCTGGGGAATTATTTTTGGATGGTAGGGTAATGGCTCATTTTTATTTCCCTTTATATTTTTCTGAAATTTACAAAGATTTTACAGCAACATATATATATTTACTGTAAAACAAAAAAAAATCTTACTTTAGTGAGCAAAACCTCAAACCATTACTCAATGCTCAAATTTTTAAAAAGTACATTTTTGATTATTTACTATGTGGTAGGCTCTGTACTAGAATCTCACTTTTTTTTTAAATTGTTACGAACCTTTTATTACGTTTTTTTTTTTTTACAAATAGTTTATTGTAAGTTGGTTTCCATATAACACCCAGTGCTCATCCCCACAAGTGCCCTCCTCCATGCCCATCACCCCCCTTCCCCTGACCCCACCCCCATCAGCTCTCAGTTTGTTCTCGGCATTTAAGGGACTCTCATGGTTTGCCTCCCTCCCTCTCTCCCACTATTTTCCCCCTTCTTCTCCCCCATGGTCCTCCGTTAAGTTCCTCCTAATCCTCCTATACGTGCAAACATGGTATCTGTCCTTCTCTGCCTGACTTATTTCGCTCGGGATAACACTCTCGAGATCCATCCATGTTGCTACACATGGCCAGATTTCATTGTTTCTCATTGCCATGTAGTAGAATCTCACTCTTTGCAACAACACTGAAAGTTACCATTATTATCCTTTGGAGGAAGTCATTTGCCGAAGACCATGTAGCTTGGATAGGACAGAGCCAGGATTTGAACTTGTGTTAATTTCCAAAAGCTGTGTGACATAATGTAGAGTGGGGACAAAATATAGGGAAGTTTATTTATTTTTAACTGGCTGAAAACCAAGCAGTCAAAGCAGTGCTGGGACAAGAAAATACGAGTTGATGGCCAGGGTATAGGTGCAGGGCATTTATGCTAATGGAACTTGGGAGGTCCTTTGGCGCCAGCGTTAGCCCAGCGGCTCTGCATCCCTGAGGTTAATAATATCTAACCCCCCGGTGCTCTTGTGAGGATTAAATGAGACAATGCATGTAAAGGGCACATGGTACACGCTTGCTCAATAATGGTAGCTAGTATTATTATTTCTCTTATTTAGGACCTTGCTTGTTATAGGGATTAGAAGCTCCAAGAAGCCTGAGGCAGGACATGTTTACCCTAGTGAATCCTGTCACATCTTAATAGTCCTCAAACATTCCTGACCAGTTGAAATGCCTTTTATTTGAAACTTTCAAATAAACAAGCCCTAATCAGCTTTGTGGACCCTCCCAGCTTTTTCAGAAAACTATTCTGCTTCTGGGGGGTTATTTATTTACTCACTGAAAATAGGGACTTTGTGTAGTACAAGGGAAGCAGGAGGCGATTGGTTTGGAGTTAATAGGCAAGCTTCTTTTTTTTTTTTTTTTCTTCTCCTCCTTTTAACCTGAGGAGGCTTGATTGGGTTACGGTCCTTTAAGACTCTCGGAGAGTCTGGGAATTTTGAGAACAAAAGCTCCCTAGGGAAGCCACCAAATAGAGAAGGCTCTTCACCGATCTTTGTACATTCTTAAATTTTTCATTCTGTTTTTTTCCCCTCTCTTCAACCCTAGAATTGAGTGGCATTATCTTGAAGCCATGGAGATTTAAGAAACCACCAAAGTTGGCCTCTCTTTGTTGCCTTTATGAAAGCCATATTTAGTTTTAGGAGGAATGTGTTTTTCCCTTGGGAGGCCCCCCTATACCTGCAGCCATCACAAATTCCATATTAAAATCCCACATTTAAGTCTTTACGGCTAAAGTCTGTTCTTGCACGTCTGGCCCAAGTCCAGCTGTCAGACTGAGATATTATTGACTTTCTCTTCTCAAGTGAGTGGTTTACATCTGCTGGCTCCATTTCTTTACCACTCATTTTGAAACACCTTGTAATCTGGCTTCTGCCACTGCCTATTTACTAAAATTGCTCGCCTGCAGATTACCAGCAACTGACTTTTTGTGTGTGTGTGTGTGTGTGCTGAATTCGTTGGCGCTTATTTTTCTTTCTCGCCCTTGAATATTTCTCTTCCCTTGGCTTGTGACACTACATATATCTGCTTCCTTCCTACCGGTCTGAGCATCCCTTCTCCTTTTTTGATGACAACTCTTCCTCTTTCATCCAAATGTGACTGTTCTCCAAAGGGATGTCTTTACTACTCTCGTCTCTTCTTTCATTTGCATGGCTTCAACTGCCACCTCAGTGTAAGGAACTGTCCCGTTCTGACTTCTTACCCAGGCCCAGTCCTATGTTTCTTATGGACTACTGATAATTAAAACGGTCTTTTAGAGTCAGGCATTGTGCCATGTACTTCATACACATCATCTCCACTTCTTGCAACACCCTGCAAGGCAGAGTCTTAAGCCCATTTTATGTAAGGGGAAACCAGCTCTGATAAGTTGCATACAGTTGTATTTTTCCATCCAGATCTCCTACAACCAAAACTCAGTTGGTCCAAAAGAGGATATCTTCTTCTCTGGCTGCAAACACCAAACTCCTTCTCACTGTAAGGTATTGTCACTTTCCCACTTCCTGTTATATCACTTGCAGCCTGAGACAGTTGAAAATCAGACAGGTAATTGCTTTGGAATAATGCCCTCCCTCCCCCATAAAAACAACCCCTTCAAAATCCCCCAAGCCCGACTCATTACAGACTCGTGTCTTGAAAATTGAAGTTCAAGCTATCCTACGGACGAGCCCCTCCCAGCCATTAGGAGAGCTAAGCCTGATCACTCGCACACACTGCGTGCCGTGGGTTGCCCAGAGCTGAGCTTAGTTCGCAGCCCTGGCTGTGTGCTTGTCAGTCCTCAGGGTACACTCTTCCCAGGCGAGTCCCTCCCATAGGCGGGGCCGGCCAGGGCTCTGCGCAGTTCCCAGTGCACCGAGGGAAGTCCTGCCCCTTTCTCGACTCTTGGACTGGAAAGCCTATTGGAATGTGAGTGATTTAGCAATGGTATTTCTATAGTATACGAGCAACTTTCAATTCACTAGGTTTTTTTTTTAGAGAAAATTACTTACAAATGTTGGTAGTTCAGTATTAGTAACAGCTGACGCAAAACATATTCACAGCTGATCTGGGCATACCAAAATGTTGAGACCGTGGGTTTGAAAACCACTTCCACAGATTTTTAGGGAAGGCCCAAGTGCCCATTGGTGAGGGCCAGCTTTCTTTCCCGTGTGCTGGATTTGCCTGACGCGAAAACGTTTAAACCTGATACTACTTAAGAATCAGAATTGAGAAACTCCGTGCCTTTCGGAAGGCCGGTAACAGGACCACCGGGCACTAGCATCTCATTGAGGAGTCTCCACGTGCCGAACCAAATGCTTTACTTCGGCTGTTTTTACTCGGCTAGCATTTTTGTGACCATTTCCCTTTGGACAGCAGAAATCTGCCATGGCTCCCACCATTTCCAATGGGGGAAGTACAAAAAGACAGAAGTTCAGATATATGCCACCGTTGTGACGTGAGGCTAAAAGGAAGACTCGACCCATTGAGAAATTTCGGCTAATCTGTTCAGTACTTCTGTTTGTTCTAATGATTAGTAAAGCATGGGAGCCCGGGATTGTGGGGACACTGCTCTTCAATCAGACTCGACTAGGATGGCAGCATGGTGTCGAAGGATAAACATATTCAGCTTAGCCTTCAGTGAATTATCTTCTTAATAAGGGAATTAGGACATACCTTTTTTTTTTTTAATAGGAAGAACTGGGTATTTAATCACTGTCATGGAAAGAAGATAAAAGGCTGATGTGCCTTCCAGGATTTTAACCTACATCTGGTTGAACAAAGGTGTAAAATGTGTACTTTGCCTATAGCTACCATGGTGCCTGGCATGTACTTGGGATTGAATTAAAATTTATAGAATGAATTTGTCACACTGGCAAAATGAAGATTAAAAAGTTCTAAGTTTTGGGGCGCCTGGGTGGCTCAGTCAGTTGAGCGTCTGACGTTGGCTCAGGTCATGATCTCGCAGTCTGCGAGTTCGAGCCACGTGTCAGGCTCTGTGCTGACAGCTCAGAGCCCGGAACCTGCTTCGGATTCTGTGTCTCCTTCTCTCTGCCCCTTCCTCACTCACAATCTGTCTCTCTCTCATAAATAAATATTAAAAAATTGTTTACAATGTTCCAAGTTTTTTATCCTTTATTTATTTATTTTGGGAGAGAGAGAGAGAAAGCAATAGAGTTGGGGAAGGGAGAGAGAAAGGGAGAAGAGAATCCCAAGCAGGCTCTGCGCTGACAGCGTGGAACCTGACACAGGGGCTCCATCTCATGAACTGTGAGATCATGACCTGAGCTGAAATCAAGAATCAAACACTTAACTGGCTGAGCCACCCAGGTGCCCCCCAAAAAGTTATTAGTTTTTTTTAAATTTATTTTAATTTATTTTTATTTTTATTTATTTCTAGGAGAGAGAGAGAGAGAGACAGCATGAGCAGGGGAGGGTCAGAGAGAGAAGGAGTCACAGACTGAACAGGCTCCAGACTCTGAGCTGGCAGTCAGCACAGCGCCCGACGCGGGGCTCGAACCCACGAACTGTGAGATCATGACCTAAGCGAAAGTCAGACGCTTAACCGACTAAGCCACCCAGGCGCCCCAAAAAGTTATTAGTTTTTAAGACATGTTCCTTACAGTGGTTAGCATCAAGAAAAGCTTGATGGGGGTAGAAGCTAATTTGAAAAAAAAAATCACTGCAATGCTTTTGTTTTAGGAGAAACTTTATTCTAAAATGTGAAATATTAAAAATATAAAATATTAACAGTATCTCACCAGCCCACTGTTTTTGTCCTTGAACTGTACTATATAGAGCATTTTTCATCTTTAACTTAGCACACGTCAGTTAGGTCAAAGGCAGTGAGGAGGAGGGAAGGTTGAAAAGGTCACTTGGAAGCCTCACTCCATCTGGTCATGGTGGGTCACGGAATACCTGCATCAGATTCCCTGGGAAGCTCAGTATTTCCTTGGGCCATCCCTGCAGTTCTTTTGCCCTATAAGGGAAGAGTTTGGCCCTGATGCTGGTTAGAGTCTGACCAGCAGCCAGGGTGACTGGTCATGTCCTATGTTCCTCTGAGTAAAGTTAATGAATAGAAGCATAATTACAACCAGTCTAGCACATGGGAAATCGATTCAATTGATAAATAGTCATAAGTACCTACTATGTGCTCAGATTGTGTGGAAGCGTGAAACATGGTCCTTGACCCAGAGATGCTTAAAGGCAAGACAATTACAAATGAATAGTTCAACAACAGTACCAGGTAGTCGGAGAGTCATTGTTGAAGAAGCAGCTATGAAGATCATTTGGTTTAAACTTTCCATTTGCAAGGAAGATGGGCTCAGATTAGAAATAGAATTTTTAAAGGTCTGAAGTTGGAACTACCACACAAGTCTTCTGATTCCTAGAAACTTTTTTCGTTCTATCACATAGTTGGTTATATGGCATTTTGACATACTTTGCTTTGATCTGCTATTTTGATGCTGGGAACTTTATGATGAGACCATTTTAACACAGTGGTTGTATGTGTGTGTGTGTGAGGGGGGGACCTTTTACAACAGCCTCCAAAGCAAACTAATAAAACGTTCAGCTACTCGTTTTTTTTAAATTATCAAGTAATGTGGAAAACAGCCTCACCCCATCCCTCAGCTTCACTTCATCCCTCAGCCTTGAGGGTAGAGATTGGGGCTGAGGTGGGAATGGGGGTCAAGGATGGAATGGGCGTCATGGATGGGGTGATGCTCAGAAAAGGGATGAGGGGTGGGATGTGGGGTCAGGCACCATCTGGCAGGCAAAGCCCACATCGCCAGCAGTCATGTGTTCTCCACACTTGCTCATCTTTGGAAGCCCATTAATCATTGCGGGCACGTTATCTGCTCTTTCTCTGAGAACTCATTTTCATTTCTTGAATAGTGTATTTCTTAAAATCTCTGATTGCAAACTTTCAAGGGACAGAATTGGAGTAGGGAAGGATATTTGGATCGCAATATGGTCCCCTCGTCCCAGACACGGGCTCCACTGGGAATCCTTGCCTCAGCGACCATCCATTGTCTCATTAATATTCCATGTAATATACTATGGAAAAGTAGTAAGTTTCTACTATTTTCAAAAGGGTGAAATGTCAGTCTCATGTTTTGAGGTAATAGGACTGGTTGGCTCCTTTAAGGTTTATCCTCTTTCAAAATCGAACAGACTTTAAAATGCATCTCTTTTTTTCTCTGATTATAAATGTGTAAAATTTTCACTTTCTCAATGAGATTTTTTTAATGTTTTTATTTATTTTTGAGACAGAGCAAGACAGAACACGAGCTGGGGAGGGGCAGAGAGAGAGGGAGACACAGAATCTGAAACAGGCTCCAGGCTCTGAGCTGTCAGCACAGAGCCCAATGCAGGGCTTGAACTCATGGACCGCTAGATCATGACCTGCGCGGAAGTCGGACGCCTAACTGACTGGGCCACCCAGGTGCTCCCTCAATGCGGTTTTTAATGTAAAATTATTTTAAAAAATCCACTCCTGAAAGATGAAGAATATAATGCAATAAAGGAACACATCCTTATGTGTTCATAGTGAAGAAACTGGAAAGCACAAGTCCCCTATGTGCTGGGTAAGGATTGAGGAAAGAGTGCCCGAATGTCAAGTGTAAATACAGGATGTCTGGTTTTTAGCAAAACATTTGAGAGTCCTCTGTAAGATCCTTGTGCAGAAGATTGTGAAATTTGACTGCATAACTAGTAATTAGGCAGATTCACAGCTGGTTGAGCAACTGATTCAGTATCAACCTGGAGGAAGATGTGTTTAGTTAAGGGCCACAGAGCTGCCTTTGGCTCTATCTGGGCATTTATTCATTTAAGAACCACTGAGCAACTACGATGTAAAAGACACCCCCCACTTAGCACTGTAAGGAAAACAAAGGTGTCCAGACCCTGGCCCCTGACCTAAGGAGCGGATTCTTGATCAGAACTGATCACAAAGACAGACTTTTATACTTTGCAGATGATATAGAGCTGGGTGGCGTAGTTTAATATATAGGATGACAGAATCCAGATTTAAAATGACCTCAACTTGTAGGAACTCTAGGTCAAAACCTACAAGATGAAATTTAACAATGATAGATGTAAAGTCTTGAATTTAGGTCTAAAAAATTGCATATGTACAGGATATGAGAGATGTGACTTGGCAGCAGTTTATGTAGAAAGTTCTTGGGGATTTAGTTGATCACAAGTTTAATATGAGCCAACAATGTGGTGTAGCTTATTTTTTTTTTTAAAGCAAAACAATTTGAGGCTGTATTAGAAGCATGTGTGCTGATCAGACCACATCTGGAGTATTATGTTCAAGCATAGTCGCCACATTTTATGAACATTGACAAAGTTGAGTATCTCCAGAAGATAGTGACCAGGATGGATGTGAAAATGATGTCACATGAGAAATGGTTGAAGGAAAGAACCAAGGAGAGTTAGCTTTTGCTTTAGGCCTCAGGTTGTCTGATTTATTTATTTTTTCAGTAGGCTCCTTGCCCAATGTGGAGCTTGAACTCGTGACCCTGAGATTAAGAGTAGCATGCTCCACTGACTGAGCCAGCCAGGCATTCCTAGGCCTCGGGGTAGACCCTTCAAGTCTTTGGGAAGGTTCCCTTGTTATGCATTCTCACACTCTGGACAGCCCTCACGTCTTCCTCCCTGGGCTCAGGCCTTGTTAGAGCAGGCGAGGGGCTCCATGTTCACAGTCATGTGTGCGGGCCAAGTACCGTGTGAGTGATACAGGTGGGACCTTAGCAATGTTTGGACAACTAGTGAGTAGAATTTCTACGTGTGAGGGCCTTGGGGAAAACTGATGAAAAACTATAGTGCCGGGCACCTATAGTCATTAAATAAAAGAACAGAAAAGGAACTTTAAAAGTTTCTACAAGCTTTAGAATGGGTCTTTTTTTTTTTTTCCTCTCATTTTCTTTTGGCCTCTGCAAGGACCCGATACTACACATACATGTCTGCTTTAAAAGAAATCTGAAAAAGCATTCTCTCCAAAAGGAGCATTTTAAAAAAATGGGTTAAAGTTCAGGCACCAGTATCAAATGAAAGCAACTAGATGAGATTTTTTAATGCACAGATTAGGAAAAGAGTACATAAAAAAACCTGATACCCATTGCCAGTGAGGATTTAGTCAAGCAGACACCCTCTCATGCATTTCTGGTACAACCTTTTGGAGCTGCATTTTGGCAATATGTATTATCAAAGGGCTGAAAATATTCATGGTTAGAGCCAATAATTCTACTTCTGGGACTTTCATCTGTGAAAGCCATCCTGAACACAGAAAAAGAAAGCCTTATGCACAGAGGTGTTTTCTGATAACAAAAAACTGGAAACAACTAAATATTTAATAATAAAGAAGTGAATAGTTATATAAACTGTGATATGTCCGTTCAAGAGAATGTTATAAAGCCATTATAGTTTGTAGTTTCTGCAGGATACACAGCTGTGTATATATAGTATGCTATAACTGAGCAAAAATAAATAAATCTAAACCTGCAGGTAGAAAAATCCTGGAAAGTCTCACACAAAAATGTCAACATTGGCTATTTTTCAGTGCAAAGAAGATCAGTTATTTTTGCATCTGGTCTCCTTTTTTACATTTTCTAAATTTTTCTTTAAAACTTATTTTTGCACTGAAGACAGTTTATAGCGTGCCCTATTAGGTCTAGAAATAGACCTGTAGAATCTAGGTCTTCAGCGCCCCTGTGTATCACCAGTTTTATCAAGGGCATTCTGAAATTGTGAGGAAAAGACAAACCCAAATAACTTCAGAGCAAAAATTGATTTTCATTGTAAAAATTTTTTAATGTTTTTTTCTTTTTAATTTTTATTTATTATTGAGAGACAGAGCATGAGCATGGGAGGGGCAGAGAGAGGGGGAGACACAGAATCTGAAGGAGGCTCCAGGCTCTGAGTTGTCAGCACAGAGCTCGACACGGGGCTCGAACTCACAAACCGTGAGATCATGTCCTGAGCTAAAGTTGGACGCCTAACTGACTGAGCCACCCAGGCGCCCCTGATTTGTATTCTAAATTTAATTAAATTAATTTTAATTCACTTTAATTCAAAACACATATATGTAACTGTACCACGCGAACAACTTTAGATCAAGAGTATGTTAATGAACTTCACAAATCAAAGGTGATGCAGCTCTTCAAAAGAAAAAAGATCAGCATCCCAGATTCAAGAGAACCAGGTACCTTTTCCTAAGGGAGATGAAAAAGTGCCTTGTAGGTAGCAGGCACTTAATAAAGTCTTGAATGGCTGGCTCCTGGAGGTGAGGGGGGACAGATGAGAGCTGGTTTGCTAATGGGTAAGATTGAATGGCTTGATGGATACTGGAGGAACCTGGATATCAGGTATTATCTTGTTAAATCAAACTCAGTTCTAACAGATATTTAGATATTGCTCAGTTGTATCAAAGTTCAAGCTGTCAGACCTCTGTATATTGTAAAAATGCATCCATTACAAATAATTTGCACTAACCCATGACTCTAGATATCAGTCTAGTTCAGTTTTCTTCTATCAAAATTACCAGTAGCTTTCTCGATATCCACTGTTTAATTTTACATGCCGTGTACCTGTTCACAAGGCACGTTTGATGCCACCTTCGTTGTGGGCTATGTATTAATGCCTCCTCGTCTTTCTCTAATGATGGCAGAAATTCTTGGTCCCTGAGGCATTATTGTTTTCTTAATTCCACTCAAGAAAAGGGCACTGCTGACCTCAGAAAATTGAATGGTTCTGTTTTGTTTGTGATATTAGGGGAGATCAGCACTCTACAGGAGTAAATAATAGATCTGGTTTCACCGAGAATGTTCAGAATGTTTGAAGACAGTTTCAGTTTGAAGAAAGTGGAATTTTTATATAGGTTAATATAGATGATCTTGCTTTTTGCAACTTCAGTTCTGCTTAACATGCATATCTATTTCTGTGGAATTAACTTTCTCCCGTTTTCATGTATATTGCATGTTAGGGATAATGGGGACAGTACTATCAAGAAGGTGGATTTGGGGCACCTGGGTGGCTCAGTGGGTTGAGCATCCGGCTCTTGATGTTGGCTCAGGCCATGATCACAGCCCCACATCGGGTTCTGCGCTGAGTGTAGAGCCTGCTTAAGATTCTCTCTGTCCCTCTGCCCCCCTCCCCTGCTTGTGCACATCCACTCTGTCTCTCTAAAATAAGTTTTTTAAAAGGAAGGAAAAAAAGGTGAGTTTAGTAACAGTGATTTCTGTTCTTTACCTATTTTTTGTCCTTTTTGTCTCCCCTCTCCCGTGTTTTCCTCTCTCTCATTTTAAATATTATTCCTTCATCTTTTCTTATATCACCTTATGTCTATCTCAGTGGGAAGCAAACAGTTCTTCAGAGCTGGTCAAGTCCCTTTTTGTTGTTGCTGGTTTTTTTTTTTTTAACCCAAATCTCTGCTAAATGAAAAACTTCACACAGCATTGGATTGGCATTTCTACAAAGCCGAAGCTGGTGGGTGCTGACGAGAGATTTTCCGTCTGATAACTTGAAGGTGTGATCTCCCTGGGATGAGTCTTCTTGCATGGGGATCTGGATAACTTGAAAGAAAACCATGGATTTCAAAGCTCCTTTCACCTCATCCACAGTTAACTTTACAGTCTCACTGGTCTGGCAAGTGTTAAGAGCTTGATCACTTGCCTGCAGATAACTCCATTGGAACCTATAGATTATTTCAGTGGGAGATCGCCAGTGCGCCTTTGATCTCCATTTAGATAGAGATAGAATAATATAGAAAGAATTCTGTTGGAGTGATTTATGGCAGCGACCACACAATTTTATGAATGTTTCCCCCAGTATGTCCAAAACATGTTGGCAAATCTCAGTAGATGTTCTCTTTCCAATTTTCCCAGTTTTCTATGAAATGGGGTTCTTGATTACATGTTTTTTTCACCTGTGTGTGTGGGTTTTTTTTTTTTATAAAATGGTGTTAAGAAGAAGTGTCTGGTGATAAACATGTAAACTATTGGTGCTTGGTGAGGACAGGGGAAAAATTTCTTTTGAAAGGGGCAGGTGGTACCCCATGGGGTGAAGATGATGTGGTAAATTTGCTTTCTTCACCGTGCGGGTAAGGTCATGTACAAATGGCCACAAAGCAAATGAAAGGTAACCTTGAAGCCGTTTGCACTTAGATGTCAACTTTCTTTCGGGAAAGGCTATTTTTCTTTATTTTTGTTTTTATACAGATCTAGGCCCCAATGTTGTTCCTCTTTTTTATTGCTGCTTATTTAGCGCTGCTTCATCAAGGGCTTAGGTTTCTCTTTGAAGTGTCTGAGTCCTACCTCTAGAATGCAGTTCTTAAAAGCCTCTGGTGATTAGCTAGACTTGAGCCAGTAACCTAGCCAGCGCCTCAACTGCCTCCTGCTTTCTCAGCAATATTTGAGTATGTGGGGGTAGATATGCTAGAGTGATTATGGGTGCTGTTTCGTTTCCTCCTCAGTGGCTTGCTGAGTCTTGGGAACACCTTCCCTGTCTCTGCCTGGGTGGCCAGGGGTATGCATTTTCACAGCTAAGCCTTGCCCCATCTTCTTCATCTCAGACTGGCCTCTATGTCATGTCCGAGTTCTCCGAGCACACACTACCAGCCTGACAATGGGCTCAGCATTTAGTTTTATTATTCTCTAGCCTTTCATGTATTTTCCTTTTTTATTTCCCAATTAGTTGGCAATGCTCTGGAAGGGAGAGCATGTTTTATAGGAAAATTGTTTTATTAACAAGATGCATGTGGTCCAGTGGCACACTTTCCTGTCACACAGTTTGTGACCAGGGGAAGAAACGAGGTAAGAAACATAGGGTTCTGGGGTGTCGAAGAGAAAAGAAAACTTAGGAGTGAGGAAGGATTACTACTGAGCTCTCATTAAATACCAATTAAAATAAGGTCAGATATATCAGAAAACATAAGCTGGATATAGATGAGACTGTTAATGTTTCTTTTAAGGTGATATCACTGGATCAGAACGCTTCAGCTGTGCCTTGGTACTGACACAGCCGTTGCTAAAGTTCTCAGCGGCTATGTGGATGAGAACTTTTGCTCTTTTGCCATCCAAGCCGGGCTAGGAACACCCGTCACTCACTGCTTATCCGGTGCCTGGTGCTACTCAGATCTTCAGGCCGAGAGCAGGCAGCCCGTGGACCAGGTCGTCGGGGCGTTCCCTGCTCTTCCGCCGCAGGCTTGTGTGTCTGCTTCTCTCCTTCGTCACTTGTGCTCAGTGTGTCAGGGTCAAGGCTAGTCCGAATCCAGAGCCAGATTTAGGACAGTGAAGGAGAGGAAGACTGAAGGCCAGAAAGGCGAGTAAGGAGGGAAGGGGCGGGGATGATAAGAGTCAGCCCCCTGGCGGCTCCCCACGGTGTTGCCCTTTCTTCTCAGCCAATGACTTGCTACAAAAGAGGTAACAAGTTCAGGACCGGAGGTTCAGTGCAACATTGTTTGTAATAGTGAACGTTGGGAATGGTTGTATAGAGCACAGGATGATCAAACCATTAAAAATGGTGTTTTCAGGGGCGCCTGGGCGGCTCAGCCAGTCAAGTGGCCGACTTGGTTTCAGCTCAGGTCAAGATCTCACGGATTGTGAGTTTAAGCTGGGCGTGGGGCTCTGTGCAGACAGTGTGGAGCCTATTTGGCATTCTCTCTCTCCCCTCTCTGCCTCTCCCCTGCTCTCTCTCTTTCAAAATGAATAAGTAAACATTTAAAATAATCCTATTAAAACGGTGTGTTCAAAGATTTTTAATGACTGAAAAATGCTCACAAAATAATATATATGTAAAAAAGCAAAAACATGAAGCAACATATCCAATCCCAGTTGATTGTCTGTAATATACATGTAGAAACTACTAGAAGGAACTTATTAGAATATTAATGGAGATTATATTTGGGTGGTGGAATCATGAGTAGTTTCTTTATATTGTATATTCTACAGTTTTTATAATGCAGATTTATAGTTCTTTTTTAAACTATAATCTCCATTTTATTATTACTTTTTCCATAGAACAGTTTTTCTTCATTCCTTAAAGACTTAGCTCCTTACATGCGCTTTGGTGGAGGTCGCGGGGCAGCACCCACAGGTCTGAATCAGGGTGGGGGTGTTCAGTCCTTCGGAACTTCATGAGAGTGATCCCTGACTACTTTGCTGTGTGAATAGTACAGCTCACACAGTAATGTAGTTGGACATATAGCTTGAGAAGCACATAGGCCTCGAAGACACTTGCTTCAGAAATGTCCATGTTGGCGGCAGCCTGTACCGTGTTCCAAAAAGCGTACTTCTTAATGGCCTTGCCCTTGGGCACACGATAGGTGCAGTTGGTACGCAGGTTGCATGTGTCCATGGCCCTTTGTGGCACGACTGTTATTCTTTCTTTTCTTGGTCATCTTGGAAGCGAGGACCTGAGAGCAGATTTATAATTTTTATAATGAAAAAAAAAAAACATGAAAAGAAAATGCCTTTTATTACCATCTTAAATCTCTAAACCCACATGCCAAGGTGGGGCAAATTATTTTTTTCTGAGAACAAAAGTAATGTATTCGCATTATGGAAAGTGTTTGAAAAATAGAAAAAAAATAGGAAAAGTAACAGCAATGGAGAATCGTAAAAAGTCCTTTTTTTTATTTAAGAGAGAGAAAGTATGTGCATGTGAGCAGGGGAGAGGGGCAGAGGGAAAGAGAGAGAGGGAATCATAAGCAGGCCCCATGTCCAGTTTGGAGCCAGACGTGGGGCTTGATCCCACGATCCTGGGATCATGACCTGACCTGGAGTCAAGAGTCAGATGCTCAACTGACTTAGCCACCCGGGCATCCCTTAAAATGTCCTTGTAACTCTCTTCCTTGTCAGAAAGGCTTATTTGAACTACCACTGTAGTTTTTGTTACCTAACAAAATAGTGAGTGCTCCAACACTAGGTTAATACAAGATATTTAGAAATAGGTTCTAACATTTAGATGGCGTCTTCATACCTGATATTTAGAAATGGAAAGGACTTCATACATCTCCTGGCTCAACCCCAGGTAAAGTTCAATAGTATTCTCTGCGAGGGACAGTTCTAACACATCTGAGACTCAGAGTCTATGTGACTTGCTCAGGTCACACAACCTGGAAATTTGTAACTGAATAGAATGAAGGACTTTCCAGATTTCCAGTTATATTTCCAGTGAGGAAAGACATTTTTTACATTCTAGAGGTAGTGGCTTAAAAACATTCCTCAAATTTGTTTTCTGGGAAAAAAAAAGAATTAGCTTTTGTTTTCCTTTTCAGATACATAACCTTCACTCAAAAATAACTGGAGACAAATTAAAGTGTGTGTGTGTGTGTGTGTGAGTGAAATGAGCAAATTACTTGAATTACTTGTTTTGGTGAAATATAAAATTGGTGCTTGTGTTTGAGAATATATCCAAATTAAACTAAAAGCCCCCTCTAATATTAAATAAATAATTGGTGTAATAATTCACGTAAGTTAATGTGTTCTGAGCATGTTTTAGAACTTCTTTCAAAAACTTAGAATTATTTGACTTATAATTTCTGAATTAAAAGGTAGCGTTTCAGCAGATGCCTTTAAATATATCGATCATAGAAATGGTTCTCTGGGTGGATTTTTATAGTGGTGTGTTATTGGATTAAGTAGAAATATAATCATTCCTTTGATTCAAGCCGAAACTCCTGGAAAACCTATATGATCATCTTTATGAGCAATTTAACAGCACCGTCTTCCAAGGAAAGAGATATGGGAAGTACAAAACACACTCCTGCCTTGTGAACAAGGTCCCAGATTTCCTCCTGGGGTTTGCCTGCTGGGCCTTCTGGTATTAATAGTTTGTTCTTTGTCAACCCTGGCCTAGCTGGAGTTGGTTCGGAAGCCCGCTTTGCTCACTGCTGGTGACGCTGCCAGCACCAAGTAGCCAAGAGAATATGGACAGTAGCTGAACAGTGGGATCTCCAGGACAGAAGGTTTCAGTGAGTGGTTTCCTCAGGGAACCTTTAAACCCGTCCTGGGTAAGATTGCATAGCCTCACATCAGTCCCTGTCCCCCCCCCCCCCCACGCCGCCAAACCCTTGTCATTTTGGTGGAGGAGCATTCGAGCAGGAAATTTATTTTCAGTTAACTAGGAAAATATAGGTTGGCAAAAAGTTTCAAAGGAGATGAAACCTTGTACCTTTGTTTTGGTGACACCCTAGATGTTGTGCAGGGAGTGAGGTATGCACATCTGTTTCCTTAGGCGCCACAGCTAGTCTGTCTGGATGGCCCCTGAGTCTTTTTTTTTTTAATTGTTTAATGTTTATTTTTGAGAGACACAGAGAGACGGACTGTGAGTGGGGGAGGGCCACAGAGAAGGGGAGACACAGAATCCGAAGCAGGCTCCAGGCTCCGTGCTGCCAGCACAGGGCCCGACGCAGGGCTCGAACCCATGAACTGCGAGATCATGACCTGAGCCGAAGTCGGACTCTTAACCAACTGAGCCACCCAGGCGGCCCTGGATGGCCTCTGACTCTTAAGGAAAAGTGTGTAGAGTTGCTCCTTCTTGCTACCACCACTTGATTGCACTTCTTTATTGAAAACACATCCATGTTTTTTTTTCCTCCCAGACTTTATGTACAGCGCCCTATGTGTGCCAGCCAATCAATAAATATTTGATTGATTGTTATCTTCTCAATGCAGATTCAACACTTAATGTTCAAATATTGAAGTTTCCCTTTGCCAAAGAACAAGGAAGTCTCTGCTAGGAGAATGCCTGCTCGACTACTTGGAACCACCTATCATAGGTCAATTGACATGTGTGTATTCTGCTTCTGTGCTTTAGTTTGAGTCAAACTTCATAACCACTAGACTAGTAGTCAAATCCTTTGTTTAACGGTTACCTGGAGAACAGAATATTCCGATGGCTGGCCAGAACCTGGAATCCTGGAATTCAGTTAAACCGTTGAACATTTCTTGAGCTAGGTTGGGTGGTGGCGAGGGTGGGAGGTAGTGTTCCTGCAGATCGTGGTTCACACTCAGTCCCTGTCCTCTGGGATCTTACAGTCTAGCGGACTAGAAGTCATTGAAGTGGACCGACGATGAGCAGTTTGAGGAAGACACACCTAGACTACCAAAAGAGACTTGTGCTGGATTTGGTCGGTCGTGGCTGTTCATGTCAGGCTACCCAGGTGCTGGGACAAGGAGGAGAAAGAGAAGAGGTGTGAGTAGAAGGACCAGCAAGAGCCAGTGGAAGAAGGAACAAGGGTTGGCTGTAAAAAGGTAGATGTGGCCTCTGAGAAGTAGGGCTCCGTTCAGTAACGTACTGATGTCGGTTGGGGATAGCATGCGATCAGTGCACACCCAGCTCTGTGTCCCACACTGTATGAGACTGATGTTCATTATAGTAACCAGAGCCGTTAAATGGTTTATGTTTCATATACAGAACTCCATTTACAAATGTAAAAAATATCCATACAGCAATGTGTAAGCATTTAAAACATTGCTTTTTATCTAGAAGACCTCAATCTGTAAATACTTAACAGGGTCAGACATCACAAGGGATACAAAAACCCCACGTGTGTGCCTTTGAGCAGTTTACTTGGCGGAGGAGAAGACCAGACGTATAGAAACGAAAAGCTTACTCGTGTTGTAAGGCGGTGCATGCTAATTGCTTGTACATAGTAACCGCTAGTGGAGCCCAGGGGATGGTCAGCTCCGTGGGGCTTTGGGCAGTCAGGAAGAGTTTCCGGATTCCTGAGCTAGACTTGATGTTCAGGCAGGACTGAGGTTGGCCAGACATAATGCCATATCTGCAGAAATGTTGTCTTTTGCCCTCTGAGAAGTTGCAGTGCCTGACCTGCTCTCATAAACTCCTCCCCAAAACAGGCTTGTGCACTTAGCAGTAATAAATTGAACCATCAACTCCTTAAAGCACACCTGGTTGATAATTAGCTCAATCACATTGTGTTTCGGTCATTACCCTTGGATTTCCCAAGGATGAGCTTAATTCATCTCTCACATTAAAGTGAGTGCCAGCATGACCCAAACCCAACTGAATAGAATTTCTGTCTCTATTATGTCAATTTAATGCTGTGGTAGTTTTATTGCAAAATAGGTATTGGGTTACAATTTGCCACCCAGATATCTGCGCAGAAATTGTTAATGTATGCCGTAAAAAGATCTCCAATGGCAGAAGGCTCTCTTGTTTCCCAAAGAGTGCTTCATCTGAAGGCAGACAAAGAGGAAATGAGCTGAAACTCTGATTCGGGGAATTTAGAGTTGATAAGATTAACTGTTGTTTATTCAGAGACTACTTATTCGGGTTTTATTGCTTATAAACGTATTGATGACGGATACAGCCCCTTGCTTCCAAGGTTTTACAGAGCTTATTTTGTGTTTTAACCACACTCCCTTCACCTCTGACCTGCTGCTGGATGTGAAGGGATAAACTGGTGGTGTATGTGCTATATTACCAAAGGAGGAAGGGAAGGGGCAACTTTATTATATCGGATTACTAGCCAGATGCCTGGAATGCTCAAATCTACTCACTGGTTGGTGTTTAAAAGGGGAAAATACAGATCCAACCACGTCTAGGAATGGTGCCAGGTGTCTGTACTAAGGCAACCCAACTCCAGAAGGCTATAAACATAGCCCCCAAGTAGTAGGTTCTGATTTCCCACTGAGCTGACCAATAAATCCAACAACCAGTTAATTAAAAATGCTGGGAGGGAATGTTCATCCTCCATTACCCACCTGTCCTTGTGAATACTCGTTGGTTACAAGCGGGAGGCTGCAACTTAGCGTGTCAGGGTCCGGATTAGAAAACTCTGTTGTTCCTTTTAACAGCCATCCGGAGATATAAATGGCCAGTGTCGCTGCCTGATACTCCTCCTTCGTTGTCAAGGTTTATTTGAGGCTAAAGTGATGTGAGGCTTTCAAAGACAAACCCAGTTATTTTACTTGCCTCAGGGCTTCCGGCACCATCCCAAAGAGCATACTTAGACAGACTACCTCATCCCTCCCTTGTTCAGGCTATGAGTTTGCTTCTAGTCTGCCAAAACCTGATGGGAAACCTTCCTGCCCTGACTGCTGCTAGGAGCAGGATACTTCAATACACTGATAGGCAGAAAGAGTGCTAGAAGCTGAATCTTCTAGAATTTCAACTTGATAAAACTTAAAAGAGAATCAGTGTGTAAAGCGAGCAAAAACTTGGACTAAGTAGACCATCAGTATCATCCTAATCTTTAGTGATTAAAAGGTGCACAAAGAAAGCAATCGAGACTTTGAGACTCGAGTTAAGAGCTAGATACAGCAGGGGCGCTTGGGTGGCTCAGTTGCTTAAGTGTCAGTCTCTTGACTTTGGCTTGGGTTACGATCTCACAGTTTGTGGGTTCAAGCCTCATGGTGAGCTCTGCGCTGACAGTGTGGAGCTTGCTTGGAATTCTCTCTCTCCACCCCCCTCCCCCGACCCCTGCTCACACTCTCTCTGTCAGAATAAATAAACATTAAAAAAAATTTTTTTTAAAAAGCTGGAAATAGGAAAGCAGCGGGGAGGGGGGTGGGTGGGTGGAGACACAAACTCACAGACTACAACTGGTCACCAGGGACCTTTTCTAAGGTACCGCTGTTAGTGAATTATGTTTCTTGCGGACTTTTTAAAAATTTTAACTTTGAGGCATTTTGACGGAAAGAGAAAATAGTAATGAAACTTGACTTCTAGTCAGGGCTCTGTCACTTACACAGTCAGTTTCCCTTCCTAGGGCTCAGTTTTCCTCCCTCTACGAACACATTGGACTAGGGAAGCACTGTGATTCTTTGTCCACACCCTAAATTCATGGGACAGTGGCTTTTGAGTCTTTACGAACTGGAATTTAAGTGTTTATGTAGAGTGAAAAGTTGTGGGAGAGACTGCCGAGTCTGAGGGGGCAGAAGCTTAGCGAGGACAGAAACTTCTCTTGTAAGTGAGGAATTCTCTAGTAACCAGGAAGCCTACTTGGTTGGGGTGGAGATGTAGATTGCTTTCATTCACGTTTTTGAGCTGCATGTGTCCCTGTGCTCTGTTTCAAGACCTTTCCAAAGCTGAGGCTCTTGTATGCTTTGCTGTGCATTAGCAGGGTATGAATTATTAATTCTGTTTAGACTTGATCACAAGGACTGCAAACTGGCACCCTATTACCTGAGGGTCTAATGCATCCCCTTTTCTCCATTAAACTAGGTTATAAATTGTGCTCTGGCCCCAGGTACCAACCCTCTAAATAATACCTCTGTCTGTGGCTACCTGGGATTTCTTTAATAAGGAATATCAGCGCGACTCAGAATCACATCAGTTTATAAGAAGTTGAAAGAACAGAAACTTTTTATCTTGGGGAAGTAGAGTTTCAGGGGCCCATGCTGCCTGTTATCAAAAACAAGAAGGTTTCTCAAGTCAAAGTAGAATTAAACTCCTATTCTGTGTGTGTGTGTGTGTGTGTGTGTGTGGTGTGGCACTTCGGTGTGGGAGGAGGCAAACTGGGATTAATGGAGGAGAGCTAAAGGCATAGCTTTCTCAAGCCAGGCAAGAACTTTCCAGCAATCCAAGCTGTTCAAAGCAGGGAGAATGGGCTACCTCAAGGGGGTTGCAAAGTTCCCACTGCCTGTCCCCTTCACAACCCTCGCTGCAGTAAAAAGTTAGTTTCTTTGAATGGAGGTTGGACTCTATTTTTTGGAGTAGACCTATAAGGATCCAGTGGTCCGGGGATGCCTTTGCTATACTGTGAACATTTCCAGGGTCCATACCATGCTTTACTTGTTTCCTTAGCACCTAGCATAGGGCCTGATCACAGAAGGAGCTCAGAGAATGTTTGTTGGTCAATTGATTGAACGAAACTGTAAGCTACCAATAGATGCTTTTGGTCCCTAGGTCAAGTGTATTAAATTGGTCCCTGAGTGTATGGTGTGTCCCTTTTCTTCAGAGAGTTCTATGGTTTTCATGCACAGCAACTCGTCTGCTAACAGCTTGGCATTGTCAGAGAACTAAAACAGTTTGGTCAACAAAATGCCCTTCCGTACCAAAATACAGAATAGAGAAGAGACATGAATTTAATATTAGGTACACATTATCAGAGTTACATGCATGTAAGGCAGCATAAACACGACTACAAAGTTTGGCAAGAATCTCATGCATTTTGATGGAGAAAAACATTTCTACAGAAAAGAGAGAGGGCAGTTGAAAATGTCTATTTCCTGGTGAGACAAGGAGATGCATTTTGGAAAAGATGTCTCAGCTAATTCTAGAGGTAAATATTTGCAGTTCCAAGGGTCGGGAGGGGGGCATGAATATGCATTGTAAAGATTTCTTTTAAAGTTTATTTTTGAGAGAGAGAGAGAGAGCACAAGTAGGGGAGGAGCAGAGAGAGAGGGAGACACAGAATCCGAAGCAGGCTTCAGGTTCTGAGCTGTCAGCACAGAACCCAGTGCGGGGCTTGAACTCAGGAACTGTGAAATCATGACCTGAGCTGAAGCCAGATGCTTAACCTACTGAGCCGCCCCAGTGCCCCGATGAATATGCATTGTAAAACTAAAAGGTCAAGACTTTTTTTTTTAAAAAAATCAGACCTAGTATGATCCCAAGGAGATACCCTGAAGAAGGACAATGGGTAGATGGGGACTTCCTCCTCAACAGATATTTTATTATCGCATCACCCGGCATGGTGAGATAGTGGGTGTTCATGGTCTTCTCAAGCTACCCAAGGGTGAACTCCTCTGTGGGGAAAAATATCTGCCACTGCGTCCAGGAGCTAGAAACCTGGTTCCCATGACTTTATTGATAGATTGTTTAATTCCTGTTTGTTTTTTTTGTTCTTTAAATAAAGCACTTTGGATGAGGCCTTATAAAAATAGAGCAAAGGTGATATTAAAGGGCCAAACAGGCTAAACCTAGGGGAAAATGCAGTCTCTTTCCCCAGATACCTCACAGGTATCCTAACGGCTTTAGAAACCACTGAGAGGTGGTAGACACTTCCAAACTATAATTTGACTGGAAGCTTAAGAAGATAGGACTCTCTGGAAGACTGGGCCCTGAGAAATATTTGAGCTAGCGCCTAATAAAGTAATTAAAGGTGCATATAAATCTTTGGTTGCTTTTGGCTGGTGTCTCACGACTGTGGCTTTTGCTTAACCTGACCTAACCTGCTGGCAAAAGTTTCGCCGACTAAGCCACTTGTGTGGACACTGCCTGTTTACCTTCGTTGATTCGTCTCTGAGGTTTGCAGAGTTCTCCCCAAGGATTCCAGTAGGCAGCTTTTGAGGGTAGTTTGTCAGACCAAGTACCTCCCGCTCTCCAGCCTGACCTTCTCTCTCCTTTGGTGCGGGGCGGCTTGAGGGTGTCGCCATACGGATACTCCTTTGGAGCCACCCTGATCACCATTTAGCGAAAAAAAATTCAAGCATCCTGTTTGGACAGATTGTAAGCCGTGACATTAGACCTTCCTGGTATGCAGAATGGCTTTCATCACTCTCCCACCCCATTCGGCAAGGTTAAAGGTCTCAGGAAGGTATTTGACTTGTGGCTCAGACTTGCCCTCACTCCTGAGCAACGACGGGTCTTTTTGCTTGAACCACTTAGGAGGCGCCAGTGGGAGCAGCGTACCAGAGAGAAGTGAAGGGGCAGAAATGAGTTAGTTCACAACAGCCTAGAAACAGAGAGGGCGTCAAGAGGAAACTAGGACATATGCTGAAGGCTCTGCTGTGGTTTTTGTTGCTGAGCTTTCGCGTTTAAAAGGTTTCAGCTTTTATTTTATTGTTATTTTTTTCAGTTTTCTTTTTTTAATTCACATATGCTCTTCTTTGAAAAAATGTTGATTTTATTTAAATCCAAGTTAGTTAACACATGGTGTAATAATGGTTTCAGGAGTAGAATTTAGTGGTTCATCCCTTTCATGTAAGGCCCAGTGCGCATCCCAGCCCCTCCCCCCACCAACACCCCACCGCCAACCCTCAGTTTGTTCTCTGTATTTAAGAGTCTCTTATAGTTTGCTCAGTTTCTTTTTTTTTTTTCCTCCTAAGTTCTGCTCAGGAAGTAAAATGGCGTTTTGTGGTGTTTAGTTCAGGGGCAGTAGAGGGGAGCTGAAAAATAATACAATTTGTTTTAGTTGAGAAGACTCTCAGAGGCAGGGACTGATATCCTTTTGCCATTTCTGTCATGAACCCAGATCTGGCATTTCAAACGATGACACTGTAGGTACCTTATTGACTATTGAAAGCTCTTGTACACTTTCACATTAAAAAAATGTGTGTGTGTGTGTGTGTGTGTGTGTGTTCTCCAAAAAGGCATTCTGTCCTTTCTGGATTTTGTGATATAGAAATAATAAAGCCACAGGTGTTCATGATATTAACCTTTTTGTGCCAAGGTTAAGACGTCTCAGTCCAGATGATTCCCAACTAAACTCTTTCGATGATCTCACGGAGTGTTGTATAACATTCAGAATATTCTCGAAACAAAATCATTTTTAGTTCGTTTTAGGAAATAATTTTTGTATCCAAAGCCTAAAATGTTTGCCTAACTTTCAGCCAAACAAACACATGCCTCAGAATTTAAAAAAAGTTTTTTTAATAAATAGTTTATTGTCAAGTTGGTGCCTCAGAATTTTTTTAACAGTCGCTTTATTGAGAGAGAATCCACATACCATAAAAGTTAGATTTTTAAAGTGTACAATTCAGTGGTTTTTAGAATATTCACCTAGTTGTGCAGTCATCACTATTGTCTAAGTCTAGAATATTTTCATTGCCCTCAAAAGAAACTGTATACACATCAGCAATCACACCCCATCCCCTGGCCCCTTCAGTCCCTGGCAGCCATTCTTCTACTTTCTATCTTTATGGATTTGCCTCTTCTGGAAGTTTTGTGTAAGTGTAATCACACAAAATTTGTCCTTTCATATCTGGCTTCTTTCACTTAGCATAATGTTTCAAAGTTTCATCGGTGTTGTAGCATGGATCAGTACTTCGTTCCCTTTTATGGCTGAATAGTATTCCGCTGTATGGCTAGGCCACATTGGATTTATCCACTCATCAGTTGATGTCCTTTTGGGTTGTTTCTACTTTTTGCATGCCCAGGAATTTATCCTGAGGAAATAACCAAATTGGTGCATAAAGAATTAGTGTAAGGATATGCGTTGTGATGTTATGAATGTGAAACACTATGAAAATAACTGAGTCTCTAACATTAAAGGATTGATTCAGTGATGAGACATCTATATGATGAAACACTGTTCAGCTCTTAAAATGGCGTTGTAAAAGAATTTATGATGACGATGTAAAATGTTGACAACTTACTCTTAAGTGACAAAATAGCACATACAGTGTGATCCCATTTTTATAAAAAATGAACCCAATATATATAGAAACAAGGCTGAAATCCTAGGTAACAGGAAACCATGGTTCTCTCTAGATGGTGGGATTAGGGGGGAGGTATCTTTTTCTTTTTATCTGTATTTTCTTTTTTTAATTTTTTTATTTATTTCTGAGAGAGAGAGAGAGAGAGAGAGAGAGAGAGAGAGAGAGAGAGACAGCCAGCCAGACAGACAGACAGACAGCATGAGCAGGGGAGGGTCAGAGAGAGAGAGGGAGATACAGAATCCGAAGCAGGCTCCAGGCTCTGAGCTATCTGTCAGCACAGAGCCTGATGCGGGTCTCGAACCCACGAACCGTGAGATCATGACCTGAGCCAAAGTCGGACGTTTAACTGACTGAGCCACCCAACTGCCCCTTATCTGTATTTTCTAATTTTTCTTGAATCATCCCATAATTACTTATTGAGTTCATAGTATGTGCTAGACATTGTGCAGTGTACATGTATTTTGTAGTGAGGAAATTAAAAATTAATGTTATTAGTGAAAACACCCTGAAAGGGAGTGTGGGAGTTATGTGTTGTGTCCTTGCACATACACATACACCAGTTTTTGGAGATGTGATCAGATTTCACAGGCAGCACTAGGGTGTTATGTTTTAACTCCAAATAGATTTCCATGTAGTGATAATCACACATTTATCAGATAAGCAAGGCATTGAGTCACATTTTCGTGGTCCTGTGCCTGTCTGCTTTCTCAGTGGAATGTGTAGCTCTTCTTTCCCTACAGGAAGTGATTGGATGTGGGATGTAGAATTTATTTCCGCCTACTCAGTATGACATTTTGACATTTCCTGAACTGCAGGATGTTTGAGAGTAAGCAACTTGGCTTTTACTGAAAAAAATTAATTATACTGCCACTTTTACACAGTGATGAGCCTTTATAAGAGGCCAGAGCTATTCAAGTAGGGAAAAATGAGATGGTTAACAGGATGACAGTAACATAAAGGTCCTGAGTCTGGAGAAAAGAAGCTCATTAAGCATTGATTATCAGCATGGTGTAAACTCTTTCAGAAAGTGTTACTACATCCCATGCCTTTGTTGCGTGGAGGAAATTTAAATCTGTGTTCTATTTACATCAGAAATGAGATTTGTGTATTCTCATAATAGGCTAGCCCTACCTTAGGCTACCCCAGTACACACAGATGTGTTCGGTTGCTCTGCCTGGCTTGTCACCTGAAGCCAGTCGCTAAAGTTCAGTCTCAAAGAGTCACACGCATTTGTGTGCTGGTGTACAACCATTCCGACTGCCTGTTTGGAGATGAAGTCCATTTGAAATATGTGTAGTTTCTCCGGGACGTATGTGAGTTACTTTGCAGGGCAGGATATAGTATATAGTGGAGGGCAGAGATTAAGATTTCTGAGTCTGCAGTCAGACCAACCTGAGTTCTAACCTCTGATGAGACTGAGGCTCTGTACAAGCCTCAGTTTTCTTATGCACAGAATGGGGGTGATAAACCTTATTTCACAGGGTTGGTACACAGGTTAAAATGAAGTAGTCTAATTCTTGCAATGCACTCACCATATTTGCATTGTAAGAACTCAGTAAACTTTTATAGTTTTCATGAGTATGCAAAGGAATTTAAAGAGGAAAATGGAGACAATTCCTGTTATTTTACCTTTTCACTTTTTCTTATCTTTTACCTAAAATGGATTGTTAAAATTGCCCAAACCTCAATTTTTAAGTATAGGCTTTTTTCTTTTAACATGTTGTAGTTTTAAGTAATCTCTACAGCCATTGTGGGGGCTTGAACTCACACCCCAAGATGAAGAGTCGCATGCTCCACTGACCAAACCAGCCAAGCACCCCTAAATATAGGCTTAGAAAGGATTGTATAACACAGTGATGGAAGACTGATGTTGGCATGTAACAAAACAAAACACACAGAGACGTACAGCACTCAAACCCAGCAAAGCCTGGGGTCAGCAATCATGAAATCTTATCTATGTATAGTCTTCTAAGTTTTTACTTTGTTCTTCTCAGCCTTTGGCCTTCCTAAATTTTTTTTAAGTTTATTTATTCATTTTTGAGAAGGAGAGAGAAAGCACAAGTGTCAGCGGAAACGGGGGAGAGGCAGAGACAGAGACAGAGAGAGAATCTTAAGCAGCCTCCACATGCTGTCAGTGCAAGGCCTGATGGAGAGCTTGAATTCATGAACTGTGAGATCATGACCTGAGCTGAAATCAGGAGTTGGATGCTTAATTGACTGAGCACCCAGGTGCCTCACAGCCTGTAGCCTTTAATAACAATGAACACATATCTAGATCTTCATAGATTTGGCTTCTTCAAATGAGGTGTTTGTGGGGTTTTCTCGAATTCTTGCCAGAATACCAGTCTATTAGTACACACCAGTCCTTCTCTAACTTCCTGCTCTTAAACTACTGGGGGCTCAAAAACTAGGGGACAGGACTTGTCAGGACTCTGGGTAAAGCACAGTATTCAACTCTGAATAAGGCTTTGGGTTGGGGGCAGAGGAATCTACATTTTCGCTGTCGGAGATAACTTTTCTTTGATTATATTCTGATTGGTCTCTCCTTTCTGGACACTTGATAGTCTATAAGGGAAATCCAAATATTTCCCAGTGAAATTTGTGAGCCTGTTGACATGAGAGAGGAGTGTTCTGCTCACAAAGAGGGACTGTTTGGGTGACAAATGTAATGACTCTATGACAAATGCTGCCTTGCATTGTTCATTGGGTTGGGCATTGCCACAGTCTCCAGAAACTAGCTCTCAGAGTGATAGGTGGTGTGGAGTCAAATGTCTTGGGGAAGGGGAAGCTTTGAGATTAAGGCAAATGACATGTTTACAAGAGCAAGATATTTAGTGCTGTGATAATGTCAGTTTGGTAGACAAACGGGAAATATTTCTGTCTAGAACGTCTGGTTCATATTTGACAATAGACAAATGTACAATAGAGCGGCAGGGGAATGTTTTGAGAGTAAACTACAAATACCAGAAAGCACCTCATTTAGGTGTGAACAGAATTTTTTTTTTTTAAATGTTTTATTTATTTCTAGGAGAGAGAGAGACAGACAGCGTGAACAGGGAAGGGTCAGAGAGAGAGGGAGTCACAGACTGAAACAGGCTCCAGGCTCTGAGCTGGCAGTCAGCACAGAACCCGACGCGGGGCTCGAACCCACGAATCGCGAGATCATGACCTAAGCGAAAGTCGGACGCTTAACCGACTAAGCCACCCAGGCGCCCCGATGTGAACAGAATTTTGACTTTGATACGTGCCTTTCCGAATTTGACATGATCAGTGAACAGTGTGACTCTGCTGTACTTTCAGGTGAATGTTCTTGGATTGTAGTTGATGGTGAACGTGGATGGGGCTTTCGAGTGAATGGCAGATGCTAGCTCAGACATATATGTGTTTCCATACAAATGACTTATAATTTTCTTTCAGGAAGATTCTTGTCCATTAATGTGGCCGGAGCTCTCTCTACAGATACTCAATTACAACATTGTAACCCGGGCCTTGCAGTCACGGCAGCAGCCTCTATAGGCTGTGTGATCCGGGGCAAATTGCTTAATCTCAGTGTTCCAGTTTCCTAACTGGTATAATGGGACGAGTAAGAACCATTTTAAAGGGTTGCTATGAGGATGAAACAGGAGAATATGTGCAGAGCACCGGTACAGGGCTTGTGCGTCATAGCAATCCTTATGTTAATATCACCACCCAAAGCTGGGCTGAGCTTTGATCATTGGCTAAGGAGACTTCCAACAAGCGAGCTAGCTGTGCCTTTTTCTTGCTATGTGTTTTCATCTTTTGAAGGCCCAGGGGCTTGTCGCAGTCTCAGGATGAGGCTGGGAAGTGAAGACCACTTGGTCACAGAAAACTGGTGGGCAATCATAAGGGACTGTTCTTCACGCACCAAAATGAAAACTTCTTCAGGCCATCAGTAAATGCAGCTAGAGGCTACCCATTTCTTTTCCTAATGAAACTTTGATACTTGTGCTTCTCATCTCTGTCTGTCTGTCTGCCTGTCTCAGGATATAGTCCTTTAGATGAGCACCATGGAAGCTTTTCTTGACTCTGGAATCTCAGTGAGCTCTGGGCCAGAGGCTTAATAAAACTTCATCTATGAATGAGCCATCATTACCATAATAAAGGCTCACTAATCACTGTTGAAAGCCGCAGGTTAATTATTACATAAGGATTGTATAATGTAATTTCAGGAACTTAATAATTAAAAAATTTAAAAGACCATTGAATGTATCTTTGACACAGAGCCAGAAAGTGGAAGACAACCTGACTTTAATCATTTAACAGGGATTTAACAACTCATGCAGCACATATCTGAAGCAGTTAGTATATTATGGTGGCAGCGCTGAGAAACATTTCCTCAGGACAAATGGAATTCAGTAATGAAAGCTAAAATTAAATATAAATAAGAGAGGAGTGGAGTACTGGGAGAAGAATATCGGTAATGAGTACCTCACGATAGTACTCAGAATCTGAGTGTCTAGAATCTAGAACTTATCCCAACCTGTTTTTAATTTCTATCCTGGTATAGTTGCTTAAAACATTTCTTCAGCCTAACTGTCCTCTCTTTCATGCTCTTGTCCTTCAAATTAAGTTCCTTATATTTCACAAAACCTGACTTTAAATTTCTGTGCCTCATTCTGTACCCTTCCAGTACATATGCATTCTGTAAGTATTGCATGTACAATTCGATTTAATGGCAGGATGGCAATAATGACCACATTGTAGGAGAACCTCATTTAGATAAGTGCCTGCCATAGAACCTTGAGTTTTGATTTGATCATGCTAGTTGTGTACTGTAAATGCTCATAAAAATGAAGAGCTAGGGAAGATTGTTCAAAAGGGGCTATTTTGCTGATTCCAGAGAGATGGTATTTCTAAGTAAATACCTCTATAACCTTCTGCTGTAATTGTATTGGAAAGCAATACAAGTGGGATCTATAAGTATTGAAAGACTCAGAATAAAGGTATTCTTAACCTTTTGCGGGCTTTAAAATTTGTTTAAAAGGTGATTAGGGAAGGGCTTTACATACACATATTCATATACGTGTGTGTATGCATACCTATTATACACATGTGTGTGCACACACATATACACGCACGTATGCATACATATGTTTGTACCCATACACACATACATTTCTAAACTTCTGTGAAGCACATTGTGAAGGCATTTGGGGCACCGTTCAGAACCCTGCCTTTAAGTAAATGACATTTTGCTGGACCTAGAGCCTTGTTTTAGCAGAAGAAGGATACCACCTTTGGCCATGTGGAATCGGGCAAATAGGAGTAGCTGTAGGCAAATCTATTTGGAGTCACATTGGAAGTGAGGCTGTCAAGGGGTTGGATAGTCCCTAGTCCACCATGCTTTTCTGCCTCTGAACAGGGCATATCCTCATCTCAACCAGGTCCGCTGCATTGTTCTCTTCTGGTTTGCACAACTTGCCCAAGGTCACACGGTGACTTAATGGCAGAGACAGACTGTAAATTGTCTGTAGGCAAAGACTTGGTCTGTAAGTTTGCTCATGCTTGAGGGCAGAGTTGGAGGGCACAGTGCAGGGTGCTGACTGGTACGCCAGGGCAACTCCTTGCTAATTCAATTGGCAGCTGAGCCACGAAGAGCTATTTAAAATATCCAGTGGCCATTGAAATGGAAATCAAACAAAATTATTTGTCTTTCATTCTACGAGGAGAAAAGATGGCATATCCGAATAGTTGTTACTAAGGAGCACATCCAAGGCCCAGATACTTTCCGGAGCAAAACTAGGCAAATTCACGTAGGATGTAAGGGCTGTTTTGCAGTGGCACCTTGAAACAACTTCAGTCAAGGTCCAGATGTATTTTAATTTTTTTTTTTTAATATTTAATCATTTTTGAGAGACAGAGCGCAAGTCGGGGGAGAGGCAGAGACAGAGGGAGACATAGAATCTGAAGCAGGCAACAGGTTCTGAGCTCTCAGCACAGAGCCCCACACGGGGCTCGAACCCATGAACCGAGAGATCATGACCTGAGCCAAAGGCGGCCCCTTAACGGACTGAGCCACCCAGGTGCCCCCAAGGTCCAGATTTAAATGGTTGTTACCCAGGTAAAGCTAGGGATTAGGAAAGGTGGCAGATGAAATCAACTCAGGGTCTGGCACCAGTTACAAAAGGAAGCAGGTCATTGGGTTGTGTTTATAGAGGAAAGAGAATGGATTTTAAGATTGTTATCACTGGAATCATGGTCGGGGAGGGGCCCTCATTTGAACCCTAGGCCCCAGAGGCCCCAGACAAAAGGAGTCCAGAGTGCTTTAAGTGCTCCCACGTAATTGGCCATACATTCCACAGGAAGAAGCCTAGCCTCTGGCTCCATCCTTCTGCCTGGGAGAAAGGGAGAAAGGCGGAGGGGGCTGGGCGGGAGGGGGAGTAGGTAGAGGGCCTCTGGCATCCTGTGAAGGCATTTCTAAAGCCTCGCCAGATTTTCCAGCCTAGTTTCAGACTTCACATTGGAAATTGGCCGACCTTTAGAAGCCTCAGCTATCAACTTGGGGAAGAGTTTTCTATTGCATTGATAAACAGTGGCATCCGGCATTTCTACAGTGCACTTGTTTTGGTTTTGGTTTTTGTTTTGGGGGCTGGGTGATCTCCTTGCCCTTTGACATAAATGTTTTGTGCCACTTTTTTTTTTTTCAAAAAAAATTGTTTTAATGTTTTATTTATTTCTAGGAGAGAGGGAGAGGGAAACAGCGTGAGCAGGGGAGGGTCGGAGAGAGAGGAAGTCACAGACGGAAACAGGCTCCAGGCTCTGAGCTGGCAGTCAGCACAGAGCCCGACGCGGGGCTCGAACCCACGAACCGCGAGATCATGACCTAAGCGAAAGTCGGACGCTTAACCGACTAAGCCACCCAGGCGCCCCTGTTTTGTGCCACTTTATGGTTTGTTGCAAACACTGCCCCTGACCCTTGAGGGAGGAAGAAAAGGACTTAGTTCTTGACTCTTTGAGGATTCGGGTGACAGAGTGACAAGTCCAGAGTACAGTTTCACTAGCCAGAGGCTTTGGGTATAGTACACGCCAGTGAATCATACCTGCTGATCAACGTGAAAACAAGCAGTGAAGCAGTTTTCATTAGTATCCAATTAATAGATGATTTGGTAGCTAAATGCGTTTGCTAATTCATTGACAATTAGGTAGATTAAATTTAATGGAAAGGGTTTAAACTTTGAAAATAAAATGCTGCACGTATTAATTTTGACTCTATGGATTAAAACCCATTTGTCGCTCCCCCTAGTCCCTTCCTCCCTCTCTTTCAAATCGTGCACAGCACACAGGCAATTAGTGCTCGCAGGGTAGATTGTTTTTCTCATTTAAAGTATCTCTTCTCTCTGGAAATCGGTCCTCCGGTGGAGCATGTCTGTCTGTGTCTCTACATGAGTGTCAGCGACAAATGGTGCCTGTGCCTCATAATACTGATGGGGACTGTTGGCGCACAGTGAGAACAAGAAAAGCCCTTTGCAATACCGTGAGGGATTCAGGAAGGCATTTTAGAATTTGAAGGGGCTTAAGGGTTGGTTCCGCTGCTGATACTGAATTGCAGCATGACCAAATGATTAACAAACTTGTCTTTCTTGAAATATCTCAGGGCAGAGAGGTTCTCGAGTGAGCGCAAATTGGTTAATGACTTTAAAAAACCAGTAACTTTGCTGGGTTTTCCTAAACAGTTGGGTATATTTGGAAGCCTAGCGATAAAGATCAGGTCAAGATCCACTCAACTGGAAAGCTGATGTTCCTTCTAGGGGATCAGTCTCAGAATGCACTCTACAGTTCAGGGTGATACTTTGAAGGCTAGGACCACGATATATTTGAAATAGCTTCATTTCAGCGTTACCCGTACGAGAGTATAGAAGTTGCAACACATTCGTGTTGTAACAGTTTGGGTTTGTTTTCACTGCCTTTCTGATTTTTTCCCCCTGATCTTTGGACAGATCTCATTCACAATTTTCTGGAAAAACAACCCGTCTTTTCCCACAGGGGATCACATTATGTAATTTTTCCTTGTTATCAAGTGAAAGATTGAATCAGCAAAGTTAAACAGGGCAGCAAGGCAAACATTGTCGTTGACTGGTCTTTTCAGTTTTTCAAAAAGTCGGTATCTTTTCAGTTTTTCAAAAAGTCGGTATTCAAATGGGGAAGGTTGTTATTGTTGTAATCCATTCAGCGTGTGTAGCTGAAAGCAGTCAGATGCTGCCCCTTGGCCTTGATCTTTACTGTGGAAGGTGGGAGAGACTATGTGGCCCAATGTGGTTGGTGACTTGCCAGGGTAGTGTCACATTTCTGAGCAACTGGCTGTGGTTGTAGAGTTAACATCAGTATTTTGCTTTCAACTCATATTAATAGGTTGTTGGAAGTTCAAGTGAATGTTGTTGAGCTTGAGTGAGTGAAAAATTATTTAATAGCATCTGGTAAGTACAAGAGGAGATTATTCACTGCTAGCTTCCATCAGGGTATCCAATTTCTCCTTGAGGACCTGACCTGATTTTCTATCACATGAGCGTCACATTACCATTTACCTCAAAGTCAGCTACCGTGCTCGTAAAAGTTGTGTTTCCTTTGTCTTTCTCAGATATGGGACCATGAACACTGGGGTAGAAGCATCATTGGGTTTTTGTTTTCCTTGTACATTGTTTTCTCTTAGTGGATTTGCCCTGCTTTCTCTCTTAGCTGTATAAGCACTTTTAGGGGATTGTATGGAAAAATCCTTTTAAAAGGCAATGGTTGATGATTTTAATCTTTTTCAACAGTTTAAACAGTGCAAAACCGAAGGGTGGTTATGTGAAGCAAGGTAGTGGTAGATGATTCAGAAAATAATAAGGACTGTGTTGTCCTTATGGTTATCGTTCATCAACTTTCTCAGTCGACCATTGGACGGACTGACCTCTCTCTCAATATCACTGATTTTGGAATTTTCATTTAGATGT